>BTXE01000002.1:7557500-7865000 GCA_036986855.1 Diaporthe destruens | reverse complement strand
AATAAAATTAAAATTATTTATATATTAAATTATATTAATAAAAAATATTAAAATTATTAAAATACCTATATAAAATCTAAATAATAAAAAAATAAATTTATATTTAATTATTATAAATAAAATAAATTTAAAACCTTTAATATTAATTTTAAAAAAAACCTTTAAAATATATTTAATATTATTTAAAATTTAATTAACACTACTTATTAATAAAAAAACCAGAACCTTTAAACTTTCTATTAATACCTTAAAATTTTAAAATTAAAATAAAAAATAAAAAATAATAATTTAAAAATTAAATTTTTTTTATTTAAATTATTTAAATAAATTTTTTTAAAAATTTAAATAAAATATATTTTAAATATATTAAATATAAAAAATAAAATAATTAAAATAATCTAAATACTTTAAATTAATACTTTTAAATAGATTTAAAAAAAATATAAGAAATTAAAAATAAAAAAAAAAAATAATAAAACTTTTAATAAAAAAAAATAAAAAAAAAACCATTTAAAAAAATATTATAAATTTAAAAGGATTTTAAAACTTATTTTATATAAAAAATAAAAATTAAAAATCTTAAAATTAGAATAATTATACCTTAACTAATTAAAATACTTAAAAAAATAACTTTAAAATAATTTTAAAATTAAATCCCCTAAATAATATAAATAAATTAACTATTTACTTCTAATATAATAATATATATTATTATTTTTTAAATTATTTAATACTAATAAAACCTATAATATTTATAAATTAAATTTAAAATTATAATAATTACTAATTAAAAAATTATTAAAAATAAAATTATAAAAAAAATAAAAAAAAATATCTTATTTATTTATAAAAATAATATTTAAAATTAAAAAGAATAATTAATAATTAAAATTAAAATTAAAAAAAAAATTATAAATATAAAAAATATTTTTATAATCTTAAATAAAATAATTATAAAATAAAATTAATAACATATTAAAATTAATCTAAATATACAAATATAAATAAATTTAATTAATATTTCTTTTATTAAAAAATTTAATTTAAATAAATTAAAAAAATCTTTAATTATTATAATAAAAATTAAAAAAATATTAGTTTTTATTTATAATATCTATTAAATCCTTTTATTATTAAAAAATTATTTTAAAAATTAAAAAAAAAAAATTTAAAATATTATTATAATTAAATAAAAGTATTTCGAGTTTACTTTATTATTAAATATTTGAAATTTAAAATAATTTTAAATAAAATTAAAAAGTTATTTAAAAAATTAATAATTTTAATAAAATAAACTTTATATTATTTAATAAACTATAAGATCTTTTATATAAAATTAAAAATAAAACATATATTATTATATTATTCTTTTTATAAATAAACCTTTTATTTTAATTAATAAAATAAAGAATTAAAAGTTAAAAAAAATAAAAAAAAAAATAAATTACTCTTAAATTCTTTAAAAATTCCCTTATAATTAAAAAAATTAAAAAAAATTTTTATTAAATTTAAAATAAAAAAATTATTATTAAAAAAAAACGGATTATATAATTAAATTAAAAAAAAAAACTTTACCCTCTTTTTTACCTCTTTACCTACTTTTTTTATTAAAACTTTATATTTTAAAAAAATAATTAAAAAAAAAATTAAAATTAAAATAAATTATTTTAAATAAAAGTTTTATAAAAATATTAGTTTTATTTACTTTAAAAAAAAATAATACCTTATAACTTTATATTAATTATAAAACTTTTAATAAAATTATTATTAAAAATCATTATTTTTTATTATTAATTTTAAAAATTTTAAATAAATTATTAAATATAAAATTTTTTTTCAAAATTAATTTAATTAATATTTATTATTAAATTTAAATTTAAAAAAATAATAAATAAAAAATTATATTTTATATATATTATAATTATTATAAATTTAAAATAATTTTATTTAAATTAACTAATATACTTATTATATTTTAATTTTTTATTATAAAAATCTTAAAAAATTATATTAATATTTATATAATTATATATTTAAATAATATTTTAATTTTTTTAAAAAATAAAAAAAAATATAAAAAATATATTTAAATAATTATAAATTAATTAATAATAACTAAATTATATAAAAACTTAAAAAAATATAGTTTTTTTTAAAAAAAAAATAAATTTTTAAAATTTTTAATTAAAAAAAAAAATTTAAATAAACCTTAACCAAATTAAAATTATTAAAAAATAACCTATTTTAATAATTTATTATAATATCCAGATTTTTTTTAATTTTTATAATTTTTATTAAAAGTTTATTAAAAATTACTTAAAAATTATATAAATATTTAATAAATAACTATTTAAAATAAAACACGGTTAAAAATTAAATAAAATTAACTTCTTTATATTAAAAAATTTAAAAATATATAAAACTTTTAAAATACTTAAAATTAAATTTTAATAAATATTTTTTTTTAATATTATAACCTAATACTTTATATTTAAATTAAGTATAATATATTTAATAAAATAATTACCTTAATAATTTTTTAAAAATATATTTATAAAAATAAATTATAATAATATTCTATTATATTTTAATTAAAAAGAATTTTAAAAATAAAATTTAATTAAATAATCTATAATAAGGAATTAAATATTATTATTTTAAATTTTAAATATTAATAATAATACTTTAAAAAAATTTAAAAACTAATAATAATTCTTTTAAATTATAATAATTTTTATAATTTTATAAAATAAAAAAAACTAATTTAAAAATAAATTTAATAATTAATATATTTAATTAAATTTAATTTTATAATTAAATATTATTCTAAAAAAACTAATTTAATAAATAATTTTTTAAAAAAATTTAATTATATATTAAAAAAAAAACTTTTAAATTTAAATTAAATTCTAATTTTAAAATTAAAAATAATTATAATTATAAAAAAAAACTTTTATTCTTATTTAAAAAATTTATAATAAACTTATTTTAAAATTATAATTAAAACTATTAAAATATTAAAAATTTTAAAAAATAATTTCTTTTTAATAAAGTATTAGCTTAAATTTACAGCTCCCTTATAAAAATAATTTATAATAAAAATTTAAACTTAAGAGTATACTTTTAATATAAATATAATATATTAAAAGTCTTATTTTTTATTTTTAAATTTAATTTATAAAATTTAAAAATAAGACCTTATAATTTAAATTATAATTAAAAAAATATAATTTTTAAATAATATTATTTTAAATAATTTTAATTATAAAATTTAAAATAAACTTTTTTATTAAAAAAAATATATATTTATATTAAAATAAAAAATTTTAAAATAAAAAATTTTATAAATTTATTATAATAATTTATTAAATAAATATTAAAAATAAATAAAAATATAAAATTTAATTAAATAATATTTTTATTAATTAAATTTAAAAACTTTTATTATAAAATATATATACTCCTATATAATATATTAATATATATTTATACTATATTATTACTTATATAAAAAACTTATTTTATTATTAATTTCACTTAATTTAATATAAAAGTTTAATATAAATTTTATTATTAAACTTTTAACTATTATTATAAATAAATAAAAAATAAATTTAATCCTTATTATAATAAATTAATTTATTAAAATAAATTTTTTTTTAATAAATATTATAATAAATATTATAAAATTAATTAAAATCTTTTATAAAAAATTAAATATAAATAAAAGATTTTAAAAAGAATTATAACTAATTAAAATATAATCTTTATTAATAAATTTTAAAAAAATTTATATTAATTAAATAAAATAAAAAATTATTATATAATAATATATTACTTATAAAATAATAAATAAACTAAATAAATAAATTAAATTTTAAAATAATATTTTAAAGCTTTTATTTTAAAAAATATATAAAACTAATTAAATTTTTTATATATTATATTTTTTATATATAATTTAATATAAAATATAATAATTAAAATAAATCTTTTTTAAATATTATATAATTATAAATTATTTTTTATAATTTTTTTTAATTAATAATTTATTAAAAATAATATTTTATAAAAAAAAATATTAATTATAAAAAAATAATTAAAAAAACTTTAATAAATTTAAATAAAATATAAAAATAATTAAAAATATATAATTAAAATTTAAATTTAAAATTATAATATATATTATTAATTTAAATAATTTAATATTAAAAAATAAATATTTTTAATAATTAAAAATCTTTATTTTAAAAATAAAAAACTAGCCTTATAAAAAACTAACCCCTTTAAAATTTTATTTTAAATAAAAAAATAAATTTATAATTTAATCCTTTTTAAAAAATATTTTTAAATATATTATATTTTTTATATAAATTAATTAAAATTTTAAATAATAAAAAATTTAAAAAACTTATTTAAAAAAATAATAAATTTATTTAATTTAAAAAATAAATAAATTAAATAAAAACTAAAAAAAATTTAAAACTATTAAAAAATTAAAAATACCTTATATTATCTAATTAAATAAAAAAAATAATTAAATAAATATAATTTTTAAATTTTAAAAAATAAAATATTAATAAATAAAATTATTAAAAAATATTAAAAAAAAAATTCTAATAAAAATAAAAAAAATTATAAATATAAAAAATAAAAACTTAAAAAAATAAAAATAATAAAATAATAAAATTAAAAATAATTAAAATAACTACTTAATATTTTTTTAATAAATAAAAAAAAAAATAAATAATACTCAAATAAAAGCTAAATAAATAACTTATAAAAAATTAATAAAAACTAATATTAATTAAATAAAAAACTAATAACTAATTAATAATAAACTAATAAAAAAAATATTATTAAAATAATTATTTAATAAAAATTAAATAAAAAACTAATAAAACTTATATAGCTAAAATAAGTATTAAATAATTTTAAAATTAAAAGAAATATAATAGAAATATAAATTAATTAAATTATAAAAAAATAAAAAATTAATATAATTAAATTAAAAATTTATCCTTTTAAAAAAACTTAAATTTATAAAAACTTAAAAATATTAATAAAAAAATAATATATAAATATTATTACCCTAATTTAAAAAACTCTAAAAACCCATTCTATTAAATTTATTTATTAATTAATAATACCTTTAATTAATATATAAAAAAAAATTATTTATATTTTATAAATTATTTTTTAAAATAATAAAAAATATTCTTTAAATTATTTTTTAAAAATATTATTTATTATTATTATTACCTTCTTAAAAAACCTTTAAATTAATATATATTAAATAAAAAATCTATTATTTATTAAAAATAAATAAAATATATAGTAATAATTTTTAATTAAATTTTAATAAATTTTTTTACTAATAATATCTAATATACTCCTATTATTAAATAAGATTAAATAAAAGAAATATAAAGTACTTATAATTTAAATATAAAAAATATTAATTATTATAATCTCCTTATTTTAAATAAAAATTAATATTAAAAACCCTTTTAAATTATAATTAATTTATATTTAAAATAATAATTTACTTTTTTTTTTTATTACCCCTCCATTTATCTTTATACTTTAAATTTTTAATAATCTTTTTATAAATAAAATTTCTATTAAAACTATTAATAAATATATTTATTAAAATAAAAACTAAATAAATCCATAAAATTATTAATTTATTTAATTATAAAATTAATAATAAAAAATCTATACTATTAATAATTTTTTTAAAAAATATTTTTATAAAATAAAAATTAATAATAAATTTAATAATTAAAAAATCCTTTTATAAATATTAATTAAAAATATAGAAATTTAAAAAAGAAAATTACCTACTATAAAGTATAATAAATAATATTTTATAATATAATAATTATAATAAAACAAACCTATAATAAAAACTATATAAAAAATATCCTCCTTTAAAAAAAAACTAATTCTTTATTTATTTCAAAAAACTATATATATAAATATTATAAAGAACTTAAAATTAAATTATTTAAATTTATTTTTTTAATTATTTTTTACTTTTAAATAATATATATAAAAATTAGTAAATATTTATTAAAATTTTTATTATATACTTCTTATTAAAAAATATAATATATTTTTTAATTTTAAAAAAATAATTAAAAATTAAAAATATTTAATAAGAAATTAAGAAATTTAAAAAAATTTATAAAACTTTTAAAAGTTTCTTAACCTCCTATTCTATTAATAACTAAATAATTTTTATAATTATCTTATTATAAATATAAAAAATTTATAAACCGGAAAAAGATTTCTTATTTATTACAAGTTTTTTACCCGCTATTTTTAATAATTTTACTAAAGACTTTATTTAAAACTTATTATTAAAAAAGTTAATAAAAAAAGAAAAAAAATTAAAAAAAAAGATAAATTAAATTAATAATATTATTATTAAAATTTAAATCTAATTTAATAAAATATACTTTAAATAAATTACTTAAATTATTTAATAATTATAAAATATAATAATAATAAAAACCATTATTATTATTATTATTATTAATAATAAAATTAAAAAATAATTAATAAAAATTTATTAAACTATTATAAGATTTACAAGTATTCTTATTTAAAAAAAAATATCTTTTAATAACCCTAATTAAAAAAAAACTAAAAAAAAACCTTCCTTAAAATCTTATTTAAAAAACCCTTAAACTTACCCAATATAATAATAATTTAATAATAATAAACTAATAAAAAAAAAATTAAAATATTTATAAAAAAATCTATAAATAAATTTAAAAAAATAAGTTATTAAATAAAAAAAAAATAAAAATAAAAATAATAATATTTTTAAATTAAACTACTTAATCTATACATAATAAAAAATATTTTAAATAAAATTAAAAACTCTAATAAATCACTAAAAATAATTATTAAAAAAAATAAATAAATAATTATTAAAAAATATAAATAAAAAAAGCCCGGCAAAATAATTAAAAACGGCCTTTAAGGGAAGAAGTATAATTATAATACCCGAGCAGAAATAACCCTAAAACCCCCAAGGGGTTCTAGGGCATACCTCCCTTACCTACCTTATAAAATAACTAAAACCCCTACAACTTAAAAATTAAAAAAGGTAAGAATTAATCTTATATTAAACTTAAATTTAATATACTATTTACCTTTTAAAACCCGTACCATTATACCTAATACTTATAACTCGTTATATAAAATAAAAAAAATAAAAAAAATAAAAAAAATAAAAAAAATAAAAAAAATAAAAAAAATAAGAAAAATAAAAAAAATAAAAAAAATAAAAAATATAAAAAAAATAAAAAATATAAAAAAAATTTAAAAAATAAAAAAAATAAAAAAAACTAAAAAATATAAAAAATATATAAAAAATATTTTTTTAAAAAAAATATTAAAAAATAAAAAAAAATAAAAATATAAAATAAAAAAAATAAAAAATATAAAAAATATATAAAAAATATTTTTTTAAAAAAAATATTAAAAAATAAAATAAATAAAAATATATAAAAATAAAGTTTTTAAAATTAATTTTATAAAAAAATATTATTTAAATATAAGGGGTGTGTATAGGAGGGTATGGGTGTTTTAGGTGTAGGGGTAGGTATTATATTAAAAATTAACTTTTAAAATAGTCCACGCTCTGTACCGCCCTAGTTGAGATTTAAAACTCTATCCGGTAGGATGCCCACTCTTAATTGAATCTTGTGGAAGCTAATCCTGGAAGTTGGAAATATTAACCGAGACATCTTAAATACGGGCCGGGAGAACAAATACAAAGCTAAAGATGATCGAAGGAATCTGATAATCGGCGTGGAACTATCAGACGACGATATCAAATCGGCCAGACCCATAGACAAACATAACCCGCGGAATCTCTCGGTATATAAGTAGGAAATAAAAAGAGACTGGAAATTCGCGTACTTAAAATCGGAAATCACATACCTTTTTAGCTATCCAGGCAATCAGAATACAAAACTTCAAAGTCTTCATTATTTTAACAACCATCTTCTTCATGATTTTAAGGAATATAAAAAGGGCTAGTTAGTCCTCTAGGAATTCGGGTAGTGCCTACCAGCCCTACTCACGGCCCTCTATTATACTTCGTGCTTCAAGGCTCGCCCCCTTTGCCCCAGCCGGCCCTTTTGTGGAAGAAGTCTTGTAGGATACTTCTCAGTTAGCAGAGGGTATACGACTTCCGATTTCAGGCACGCGAATTTCCGGTCTTAATAAAAAAGTAAGGTCGGTTAGACACGTAAAGAAAGACAAAGAATTGGCAATTTCCATTGCTATTTGCTATATATTACCTGCAATCTTCTACCAAAAGAGCGACATCTCCGAACCGTCCGGCGGTTTAAACAGGTACCCCAGGCAAGTGACAACCCAACTTCCTGTATTGTTTGATAATATCTAGATAGCCTCAGTTGCGGCCTCCATTGTCTGCTGCAGCAGCGTCTTGAGCAGCATTCCTCGCGGCAGCACTCTTAGCAGCCTCGGCCTCGGCCTTGAGCCGCTTGGTCAGTTTTCTTAACATGAGATTTTTCTTCTGGTCCTCCTTGACCTTTGCGTTAATCTTAGAAGTAGGTGGCAGCCTCGTCTCTTTCAGGTCAGCTTCACCAGTCTTAGTGTTGAAGATGGTGTCCAAGTAGTGCGATTTACTCGTGCTATGAACCACACCTATCCCTACAAAGTCCTTGAGGCTTTTAACGGTCCCCGTATAGCGCCTGTAGTCCAGATTGGGTTTTCGGGCGGCCTGGACGAAAGTGATGGCTAGTTCGATTCAGGTGATGTATCCTGCGAAGGTAGTAATGGCTGCCGGCTGCCGCCACTCTATAGTACCGGTTCCCTGATAATCCTTATCCAGGTTGCTGAAGTTCCAGGTGCAAAACCGGCCGTTGTTACTGTGCATGAGTGCACACAAGCTCTGGATAGTGTTGCAGGCTTTGATGAGTATGATGTACTTGTCCACGGTTTTGCCCTTGAAGTGCTGGTTGTTGTTTCTGAAGGTTTTGGCCCAAAAATTGCTGTTCCGGTGAGGTGGGAGCAGGACTATCATGGCGTGTTCGAAGTGAATGATTGCTTTGCAGATACCCTTCAGATCTAATAATTTCCAGTCTGATTCTGAGCTGTGAGGAGAAATGTGGACATGGAAACTACAGCTTTGATTTCCACTTATGTCGCAGACAGTCTGTAGTGTGTTGAGTAGTTTACGTATTTTGCCCCGATATTTTCTCCGTGCCTTGAAAGTTATTATAGGTGAAACCAACTTAAGTGCATCTGACCACATATTAGCCAAGTGAAAACTCGGTTTGACGCACAAATAAAAATGAGGTCGGAAGCAGAGGGTACACCCGAACTAAGTATTCTATAGCAGGTTATCCTATAAAATCTTTGTTTATGACATTATCCTATAGGAGGTCATTATATAGGAGAATTCTTATAGGAGGGTACCCATAGGAGGTTATCTTATAGGAGGTTGTCTTATAGGAGGTATATGTGTCTTGCAGCAGGTTGTCCTATAGGGCTTGGGTGTGGCCTCTGTTTTTGCTGGTGTGAATATCCGATCTCAAAAAAATAGAACACTTACACTTATTATCTTTGATACTACCTCCTTTGATTGTTGAATCCTTGGTTAGGACCTAAGTTGAATACATGGTTCCTTCAAAAGGTATCTTGTTGATGAAATGGGGGTGGAGCTTTTGTGGAATATCTCTCTGGTTTGGCACATTCCTGTACCTTGCGCATATTAGAGCGGCAGCCTGTGACTGCCTCTGAGGCATTTGACCCCCGATTGATCTTATCGTGTCCCTCCTCAGAGATAAAATTGTCTCTATCTCGTAGCCGATCTTTAGCTCGTTTCCTCTCACCGCCAAAGGTGGCAGAGCGGCCATGTTGAAGTAGTAATAGTAGTGGCTGGTAATTGTGCTGAGGACTCGTGTGAAAAGATGCACCAGAGTTAATGTATTCTTAATTAAGATTGCTGATGTGGAAAGAAACAGTGGCTAAAGTAAAGTAGCCCAGTATTATTTGAATGCTTGAGTGGTGCGAGTGTTGAGAATTTCGAATGCTTGGATGATATGATGCCGTTGCTGAACTCCAAGAGAAAAGTTACTACATATATCAAGACTAAGACGTGCCTTTTTATATTTCCTTTACGTTCAGGGAGATCACGGATTTAAGGGAATGCCTTCGTATATACTCAAGCCTCACTCTGGCAACGCTACGAGGCTGCCTCTGCTGCGCCTTAGGGCTGCACATGTCGAGGCCCAAATGTGCATATCAGGAGTCGGGCCAAGGGCGCGACCATGCGTGAAAATGCTAGGTATGCGGTCGGCCGTGTCCCCTTGTGAGTATCTCTCCAACCATGCAGGCCAGAAACACACTAGGCTCTCCTGGATGCTAATATTATACAGAGCCGTGCCACCACTGGGCATGTATGCAGGTCACTTATAAGGTGACTGACCTTAGGCAGAGGCCTAGTACCGCATTGCAGGCCTAACTGTGTGATATAATTATGCCCAGTGTAACCGCTGCGCCCTTTATTGGTGGGTCGTAGCTTCTGCTCTTGGTGGTGTGATAATGAGTTATTACTTATTATTTGTGTGTTGGTGATTCAGATTTGCAGTCCTAAAAATAGGTGCGCGTTTAGTAAGCGAGTGCCAAAATGCCGGTTCTGATCGTGCAGACGCGCCTTAAATTTCTAGGATTGAATTATGATAAGCCTTTAGTGAGAAGAAGGTATATACTATACTTATGTATAGTTGTTAGCGGAAGGATTACCATAACAACCTAAAAGTAGGCGTACAGTGTTCCGCTTCAAAGATACAGTGGAAATTTACGGAAATGGCAGGCCGAAACACTTGGCCCAGGTGCCCGACCCCAATGCCAGCCGCCGATACATCAGACCAGGCCCGCTGGCGACCCCGTACACCCGCCACGCTAGCGGCCCTGTTGGGTGGGTGGGTTGGGCCGCATACAGAACACCATAGCTGAATGAGTGCCACATCGACTTTTTTGTCACTGCAGCAACTCCCCGGGTATAATTCTAACTCGGAATCTAGTGTTTTTTTTTAAATCAACCACTCTAACCCTAACCCTAGGCCAGCCACCCCCTCCACTCCCTCTTTTTTTTATTTTTTTATTTTTTTAAATTTTTATTTTTTTAATTTTTTATTTTTTTTAATTTTTTATTTTTTTAATTTTTTAATTTTTTAATTTTTTAATTTTTTAATTTTTTAATTTTTTTATTTTTTTATTTTTTTATTTTTTAATTTTTTAATTTTTTTATTTTTTTATTTTTTTATTTTTTTATTTTTTTATTTTTTTATTTTTTTATTTTTTTATTTTTTTATTTTTTTATTTTTTTATTTTTTTATTTTTTTATTTTTTTATTTTTTTATTTTTTTATTTTTTTATTTTTTTATTTTTTTATTTTTAAATTTTTAAAAAATATAATATAAATAATAAATAATAAATAATAAATAATAAATAATAAATAATAAATAATAAATAATAAATAATAAATAATAAATAATAAATAATAAATAATAAATAATAAATAATAAATAATAAATAATAAATAATAAATAATAAATAATAAATAATAAATAATAAATAATAAATAATAAATTATAAATTATAAAAATTTTTATTTAAATTTATATAAAAAATAATTTTGATAATTTAAAAATATTTTTTTATAAATATTAATTTTTATTTATTTTAATTTAAATTATATAATAATATTATATTTTTTAAAATATTAATAAATATTAAATAAATATAAAAATAATTTATAATTTATATTAATAATTTAAAAAATTAAATTTTATATATTATAATAAAAATAAATAAATAAATAATATTATTTATATAATAATATAAATTATAATAATTTTTTATTAAATTTAATTAATAAAAAATATTTATTTATATAAATTTTTTAAATTATTTTTTAATAATTATTAAAAATTATTAATATTTATTATTATTTTTTTATTTTTATTTATATAAATTTAATAAATAAATAAATAAATAAATAAATAAATAAATAAATAAATAAATAAATAAATAAATAAATAAATAAATAAATAAATAAATAAATAAATAAATAAATAAATAAATAAATAAATAAATAAATAAATAAATAAATAAATAAATAAATAAATAAATAAATAAATAAATAAATAAATAAATAAATAAATAAATAAATAAATAAATAAATAAATAAATGAATAAATAAATAAATAAATAAATAAATAAAAAAAAGAAGGAGAAAGGAGGAGAAGGGAGGGAAAAAAAGGTAGGAGAGAGGGGGTAGGAGAAAAGGGGAGGGAGGGTATGGTAGTTAGACTAGGGCTAGGGTTAAGCGCCTGACTTATAATTAAAAACAGGGGTGTGACTACTAAGTCATGAAAATTTGGGGTGAGTATAGTAAAAAAGTGGATGTGGCACTTATTCAGCTATGGTATTCTGTAGCCGTAGGCGGCCATCTCAGGTACTGAAATAAACCAGCGACCCGCCGCCTCTGCAGTCCTGCTGTCGGTCAAGATCCGCGATTTCCCCATTCGCACACGCGAGCCAACTTGCATTCAGCGGCCCCAATTCCACCCGGCGAGAATCAAAAACGCACCCCGAGAGACTCAGCACGCCCACTCGGTATTACCGACAAGATTTGACGTCTTCATTTTTACGACCATGGAAGGCGACAAACAACCCACCCCGGCCGAGGGAGACACAGCCGACAAGAACCAAGGCGGGGAAACACCCACAGTCTCGACAGATGCGGCTCATCAAGAACCCGAAGACCCCCAGGAAGAGTCACAGGGGTTTGCTGCAAGGTTTGCGTCTTATCTCAAATACCAAAAAGAACATCCGGAATGGTCCCTCGAGGCCGAGAAGGAGCGTAGGAGAGAAGCGGGCAAGGCGGCCTGGATCAAGCAACGCCAGGGCAAGGAAACCTACTTCTTCTACGGGACCCTGATGGACCCGGCCATCGCACAGAAGGTCCTCGGCCTCGAGACACCACCAGTCATGAGGCCCGCGGTGGTGGAAGACCGCGGCCACCTCAGGATGTGGGGGCCCTACCCTGCCTTTGTTGCCAACCGGGAGCCATATGACGACATAAGGGGGATGGCCTGCGACGTCGAAGGGGCCGAGAGGAAGGACCGGCTGGCGGCATATGAGGGCGAAAAGTACCGTGCGATTACGTGCGCCATCTGTCCTGTGCGCGACGACGGCAGTCTTGAGGAGAGCATCTACGGCTGGGTTTTCAAATGGGTCGGTGGCGAGGATGAGCTGAGCGATGGCACATTTGATCTAGAGATATACAAGAAGGCCAAGGCAGAACTTGACCGTCTTGACGCTGCTGAGGCACAGGCATGACCGGCATTCCATGGGTCACGCAGCAGGCACTGGCATTCGCACTCAGATTTGAAAGTCACGTATGACGGACCCAAATATGAACACCCCCTGAGCTTTCACCACATATGTTTTGTTCTATACCTACCTAGGTACTTAAGTATTATGCATGGGGATTAGAAACGAACCCACCCCCACATGATCACCCCCCCCCCCACCCACTGATATAACTGGTTTCGCTCTATCCCGTATACGTCCGAAAACATACATGACGCCTTCATACAGTGCCACTGATAAAATTACCCTAAACATTTAAAGATGAGCTTTCGGAGGGAACACCAACGAGACAACAGGTGGCACGGTATTCTAGCTATGCAAAGAAGCCATTCAGATCACAGGGGCTCTCCCCTTTATAAACACATCGATGAGGACAACCGCCCGAGAACAAGCCGAGTAAGAAGACTCGGTCGTAACTAATTCATGACTCGAAGGGGAGCACTCCAAAGGCTCTGGCGACGCCGCACTCAAGTCTCAGGGATAATAAAACTGTCCGCCCTGCTTTTAAAAAAACCAGTGTCACAATTCCAGAAAGATGGTCAGAATATAATCCATTTCAATTCCCACCCCCACCCCCAATCCACCTTCATTCCCTGCTATATTGCCCACCAATAAATCCAAATATAAACGCCAGCCCCATGAAGCCGTAAAAGCCCACAGTCTGTCTGAAGAACAAAACTCCCGACCGCCAGAACGCACGCGCTGCCGAAAAGCTAAAAAGTGCCAACCCAACCCAACCCCCCCCAAAAAAGATAATCCAGCTGAGACATCCATCATTTTGGAGCGTCTCCAAGCCCGACGAGAAACAAGAGTAAAAAGGCGTCGAATCGAAAAATCGAGCCCTTGGCACAACAGCCCAAGACAATGAATGCACCCTGTCCAAGCAATAGAACACATAGCAAGTATGTATAAGGTGAACTTGTGCCACTCACGAACCATATCATTCTGGTCTCAGGCCGCGAGGCAGGACTTTTGTTTTGTTTTGGCGCGCAGCAAAAACACCCATGAATCCGCACACCGACCTGACCGACAATGCCGGGGAGAGAAGAGAAAAGAAACAAGAATCGGAGCTTGGAACCAATCTGGGGGTATCACGGCAATCAATCAATCTCGGATCCCAAGCCCGACCAGCCTGAGCCTCTTGGTCGGGCTCGCCGGCTCGGCGGCGCGCCTCGCCTCGTCGGCGACGCTGGCGTCGTACTTGCGCTTCCCGCCCCCGCCCCCGCTGCCGCCCGGCAGCAGCCCGGACTTGTTGACCGGGCCCCGCAGCGTGGACTGCATCCGCTGGCCCTTGTCCGCGGCGGCGGCCGGCGTCGGCGTCACGTCCCTCGAGTTGTGCGAGCTCGCCACCTCGAAGCTCTCCCGCGGGTCCCGCCTCAGCATGGCCGACGCCTCCTGGCTGGCCTGGCTCTCGTACACCTGGCTGTCGGCCTCGGCCTGCTGGCTGCGCTGCGACGGGAGCGGCCGCCGCGGCGGGGGCGAGCCGCGCGACGCAAAGGACGCGACCTGCTGTGCTACCGATTGCAGGGCGGCCCTGGCGAGCTCCTGATTGTCGTCGGCTGATATCGTGCTCTCTCGGCTTTGGTGGGCCCGCTCGGGGCGTTCGTTGCGGGCGAAGCTGAGGCCTCGCTCGGGCGTTTCTGGGATGAAACTTCGGTTTACAAAGCGGCGGGGTGGTTCGGTCTGGGGTACAAGGTCTGCGGCGGGTAGCAAATCGGATCCACGTGGTCTAGGCGGATTTGGTGTTGTTGGTAGAGATGAGAGCGAGTGGACAGCCCGGGAATGCTTCACTGGGTGCCGCGCTCCCGATCGGTTCGGCGTAGCTGGGGTTGAAGGAGCACTGCTGTTTTCCTGCGTGGCAGCTTGGAGAAGGACTGCGAAAGGCTCCTGACGGCCCTCGCGGCTGTCCCGTTGTTTGGGCGTCTGTCGTGGTGTCGTCCTGAATTGTGCAGGAGACGCGTGTGCGGTCTTGGGGGTGTGGAACATGCCCCCAGGGCTTGCCAGCTGGTTCCAGAGCTCTCTTTTGTCCTGCAGGCGGTTTCGGAGCAGCTCATTTTCCTCCCGCAAGCTGTCCATGTCCTCTTCCTGGCGCACAATGAGCTTCTTGGCGGCCTTGAGCCGCTTACAGGCCTCGTCGTAGTCCTTGCGGATCTTCTCGTTGTCCTTGATAGCCTTCTCGCTGAGGTCCCGAAGCTGTTCGAACATGACCGGCGAGATGTCGGGGCTGGGGCTGGGTATTTTCCTGGGTGGTGGTGGTGGGGCCTCGGCCTTCTGTTTGCGCAGAGCCTCGAGCTGACGGAGCGTCAACTCCTGCTCGACGGCGGCGCGGTGCGCATCCTCGTCGGCTCGCACGCTGAGGAGCTGATATTGGAGCTTATGGTGGGCCGCCTCCGTCTTCAAGCGCGTGTGTTCTGCGATGCAGGATTGAAGCATGGCCCGAAGGGCATCTGGCGACGCGGCGACGACCGCTTCCGGCCTCGGTGCAGTGAAGAGGCCTGAAGGTGTGGCTTCATGACGAACTGTGTTCAGCCCAGTGACGGGAGGCGACAGCATCCTCTGCCTGTGGGAGCTCTGTGGTGGCCTGCTGCCGGCACCGTTGGTCGGGACCTGTGAGGATGGTGGTGGGGTCAAGGAGGATGGTATGACTGCGGCGGAAGCTCTATCTTGGTTCAGGTCGGACTTGAAGGAGTGGTTGGGCTCGGCAGGCGACGCGGGCCCCTCGGTGGATGGGAGGCTTGCAAGGCTCTGCTGTGATGCATTGACGGCCGGTCCGTCTGGTGGGGCATCGTTCTCGACCGTCACGACGGGCTGTGCGACAGCCGCGTCTGAAGAAGACATCATGGGTGAATCGGATGGCACTCGATCGAGGGTGATCGCGGGGCCTGGTTGAAGCAATTTCGAGGTTTATAAGCTTGCTCTGCCGGCAGGAAACGAGTGCGACCGCGCGACAGCAAGACGAGCAAGCAATCGAGCTTCAGGCCCCAGCGACGATGTTGGTTCGAGCGTGTGTGGAGGGGGGGAGGGGAGGGTGCAATGCGTCAGCTGTATCTTTTCCCTATGGTCGCATGGCGGAGAGGACGGTCGCCGTGTGACAGGAGCTGGTTTTGGACGGCGAAGCGATGGTGGTGGTGGTGTGGAAGAGTGCAAGTGCGGTAAGGATGAGGGGGTGGGAAGACGGTGAAAGCGAATGAGTGCACGAGAGCCTGGACGCCGTGCAGCAGCCCGCCAGCGCAGCACCAGCGCGGGACCAGCGCACACGGGCGAACACCAGCGCACGGCGGCCAGTGTTTGAAGGATGGTTGGTCCTGCCTCGCGCAACAAATCAGAGGGGCTGGTCTGGGATTGGCTGTCAACACGGCACTAGCTGCTTTCGTGTCCGTGCCCGCGTCCCACCCATCCCGGCACCCTTGTACCCTCGTACCCTAGCAACCATGTACCGGCCGAACCAAGCGAACCAGCGGGCGAGCCAACATGTGCATTGAGCTCACTTTTATTACTTCACCTCACCGCTTTCAGCTTGACCCACGGACCTCCAGCTCATCACCTCACTTCCTGCTTGCCTGCCTGAGGGGTTCAACTAGTCAGTTCCTGAACGGTTTCAAAAGCGGCTCGAGGATAAGACTGCACCCCATATCGTGGTTCGATGCAACTGATTGATGACACTGGTGTCGTCTTCCCGTCTTGGCTTTTGACCCGCATGTGTGCTAACTATAACTACACGTGTATAACCCATGGACGATTGCTGTTACTGGAACAAGGTGCATATTTCAGGCCCAAAGCCAACACACGTGCCGGGTTATTCCCAAGACGATACATGGAGATGGGTCGAGACGAACAGGCCTGGGCAAACGGTCTCCCTCTCACATCACATGATCTCAAGAAACAAACATTTGAACCACACTGCAGTCTCTGAGCCACGCAGAACAACCATGGAAGTATTAAATCTTACATCAGCGACGCAATGGCTTCCCAATATTATTATCTACATGACCACCATGAGCCCAAGCACCCCAGAGAACCCGGCAAGAACGACGCTCTGCCCTGGCCCAGCCACGGCGCCGTTGGTCGCAGTGGAGCTCGAGGCCGAGGCGGAGGACGAGGACGAGGAAGCCGAAGTCCGAGTCGCGGACGAAGAACCTGTCTCCGAGGGGCCAGATGCTGCGGACCCAGTCGGCTCAGCCGTGCCAGAGGCGGCAGAAGAGCCTGTGCCAGTGGCACTGGCAGCAGCCTGGATTTTCTCCAGGCCGGCCGTGATCGTCACCTGCTGCAGGCTCATCGAGAGGTCGCTGGCGGCGACCTCACCAGTCGTGGTCATGGGATCGTTGGCCTCGGGGCCAGCGACCGTCTGGACGCAACTTGCTATCTCGGACGTGATCTTGCAGTCGGTGTCCATCGTGCTGTTGATGTTCAGCCATTTGTGTCATATTATGTCCATGACGTGCCCGGATAGGTGATTAGTTTTGCTGTTGGCATACTTACATAGCATCACTCTGGGTGACGTGAACACCAACGGTCGAAGGGCCATTGACGAAAGTGACGCCAGGTCCGAATCCGCACTGCACGTTTCCGCGTTAGAGCCAGGATACACAAAAGTGTCAAGTCAGTTGTTGATTTACTTACGTCGTTACTGTCTGTGCCAGCTGCGCAGTTCACAAAATACGTCGTCGCTTCCGGTGCGGCAGAGATGACGGAGGCGACAATGTTCTCGCCCTCGTAGCCGTAGAGATTCAGGCTGGTGACGGTGGTTGACTGCGCCCCCGCCCCCGCCACGAGAGCGGCGGCCAGGACAAACGCGTGAGAATACATAATCGTCTCCTTGTATTTGACTCGTTTTGTTCGATCTGTGTCGACCTGAGTGGGCACGTGGATCACGCTCGGGAAAGTTGTAGTCCGAGTAGGCCAAGGCGATGGATTTACTAACGAGTGACGGGCGCCCTTGATGAAAGAGAATACAAAAAGAACGTACAAAAGCGGACGACTCAGAATTTTATCCCGCTGCTTACAGTCTACAAGTTCACCCCTGAGGTCCGCGTCTAGCGGCCTTCTGCCGCTCGGCCAATCGTGCACTGCCCGTCAGCTAGGAAATTGGTGGCTGCCTTCAGCTGAGGCTCCTTCTGGCCTAGCCCCCTGGTCTTGGCAAGGGGTTTGCCCGGCTTTGAAACTGCTTTAAATTGACCGCAGCACGGAGCGAATCCTACAAGTTTATGTTGCATTTCGAAATGGGCCAACTTACACTGAGCATGGAAAGGAAGAAATACATGGGTGCAGAACATACAACTCAAGCAAAGACCTCTCTCAAGTCGTAGCATAAAGAAATCTGATTGCCAGATATTCATCGACCCATTCTAGATAACTTGTTTCACTTCTATTCCGCATACGACCGAGGACATATATGGTGCCTTCATACGGCGGTAAACACTGAAGACCCAGCATTTAAAACAACACAATGCCAATAACAGTGTAGAGAGAATACAATAGGTAAGCACATGGCCTCAGCCTCGTGCCGCATAGAGCTGCCAATATAAGCCAAGCATTGTGAGGGTACCTTAGGCTAGTTAATGCAGCCAGTTCTAGGTGCACTCCTCCTGAGCAGCTTACTTCTTAGAAAAGGTGCCTAAAACCTGCTCACAGCTCTTATCAGTGCAATGCCTGTGACGCGGTCCGCGCTGCCGTTTCCGTAGTTGGCCATGTCAGCCGCGCCGCACTGGTAGCCTTGTAGGTCCTGTGAGGTAACTAGTAGGAGAGCCCCAAGGTACCTTTCCCAACTGTCGGATAGTCATTAGGCAGTCGTGTGTACTGTAGCTCCTGACTGAGGAGGCAGTGCAGCATTAGCGAGCTGGAACCATAAATAGAATGCCCAGTTTGGTTTACCAGGGTTATACTCAAGGTTGGTGTAATTTCCTAGGATACTTAGAAGCCCTGGAGGAGCATTATGTGCGATTACTTAAGGTACCCTTGATTGCGATACTAGTATACAGCTTCCATACGGATGGCCGCACCTACGTAATGACTAATATTAGAAAAGGGTGTTAAGACCAGTCATGAAACTGTACTGGTCATATGGTGGGAATGCTGACCAGTATCTATATATGCCAGTCCCCGCGGGAAGGGCAATGACTAGTTACCACCTGTGCTAAGGCGGGGCCTTGGCGAGAGTGCGCATACAGGAGTGTGGCATATGGGCCAAGGGGCTTATCCTCCTCACTTAAAGGGCATAATGGGGCAAGTATTGTAGGTAGATAAGATACGAGGGGTATTAAACTAGTTTTAACTCCTATCTTAGTCTATATAATTAATAATATAAAATGTTATGACTATTATTTAGTTTTAAACGGGCTTTCTGCACATATGTATATGATACCGTATTGCTAATAAGGTAGGTTAGTTCTTTTAAGTATGGTAATTAGTCTTTAGAGACGGCGATGGTCTCATCATCTTATACAATTCTGGTAAGGTCCGTGGTCACGATGCGGGCCCGATCAGCGCTCTAAGGTCTTTGCGGCCTTTGCGGCCTTTGCGGCCTTTGAAGCTCACACGGTATCTACGGGTTTTGCGGTTTCTGTAGAGCTTGCACCAACAACGCCGTGGTAGTTAAATACGAACAGATAACTAGCAAACAATCTTAAGGAACTTGACATCTTCTCTTTAGACGCAATCTGAACTTATAACTAATCTCTTCCTCCTCTAATATCTACGTCATGACTCCATTGAGCGAAATTTTCAACATGCTGAGAGGCCAGGCTTTTGGTAAAACTTTTATACCAAACATGGATCTGACTGGAAAAACGATCATTGTGACCGGTGCCAACACTGGTCTTGGTCTGGAGTGTGTGAAGCATCTGTGAGTGCTCGTGTGGAGAACTACTTTTTGAATTCCACGCTGACCAAATTTGTCCTAGCGTCCGTCTTCGTGCATCCCACATCATCCTTGCATGTCGAGACATCAAGAAAGGCGAAGTAGCAGTAGAATCTGTGTATCGCGAAACCAAACGCAACGGAAAGACAAAGCTCGAGGTCTGGGAATTGGACTTGTGCTCTTACCAGAACGTCCTTGCTTTTGGAAATCGTGTTTGCAGAGAGTTGCCTCGTCTTGACGCCTTTGTTGCCAACGCCGCTATGGAGATTCAGTCATTCCAGACCGCTGAGAAGCTCGAGAAACAGCTCGCTGTCAACGTCGTCTCGACTTTTATGTCTGCCATCGCTGTTTTACCTGCACTTCGCAGAACCTCTGAGGAGTACAAGGTCCAAACCAACCTTACATTCTGCGGATCAATGTACCACATCTTCGGTCCGGACATCGAGTTCGACGCTGGTCTTTCCGAGAACGTCGACATGTTCGATCTGCTCAGCGACTCCAGTCGCACGGATATCGTGTGGAGATACGCCTTAACCAAGCTCATGGTCCATCAGTGCGCCCATGAACTGGCAGATCGTCTCGGACAGAGCGATTCGAAGGATGATGCGCAGATTGTTCTCAACTTCATCAATCCAGGATGGTGTGGTACTGAGCTATCGCGCGCAAAACCTTCGAGTGCGGGAGAGAAATTCTGCTTCGCATTGATCGGATGGACAGCAGAGAAGGGCAGTCGAGCATACGTCCATGCTCTGGCGCAAGGAAAGGAGAGCCATGGCAGGTACTTATCCGAGTGCCAATATAAGCCAGAGTCCCAGTTCATGCGGAGTGGGAGGGGCAGACAAATCCAGAAGAAGGTCTGGAGAGACCTTATTCTCAGGATACAGCAAGTGGCACCAGAAGTGGCAGCTCTGGTTTCGTAGTTGGTGATGTCCTGCAATTCGTCTTGAGGGATTATTTGCTTAGCTAGAATGTGACTTCACATAGTAATATCGATCATATCCGAAAGAAAAGAATCCCACGCCAGCCATGACATGTCGTCATAGTCCAGTGGCGAATCTTGGTTCGCGCGACTTATGTCATCCGTAAATGAGACCGTTGCTTGATTATCGACGTTCCAGTGGCTGAAGTCGAAGTTATCATCAACCTTCAACAAGGTTGGGTGAGACGACCGTAACGTGTTCTCCAGATCGTTCATGTGGTCTGGTAGTAGCGTTTTTTGCGCCACAGCTGAGCTTTGTTGGGAGCATTGAACCCGACGCATAAGCTTCGCAATGGGCTTCCATAGCATGCCCGATTGAGAGTCGGCTACAATCCGAGCATAGTACTGGAAACTCTTGGTTGCGATAGTGTAAGCCCGAGCAAAGGAAGGCCCTTGAGGCTTGACCACCAGCTCCGCCAGTACCACGGCCAAAGCATGCCACTGGACCCAATTCTTCCAAGCCCATGGACCTAGCTCGGGTGGTGGTGCTTGCAGATGATGTTCGAGTACGTCGGTCGCAGCAAGCATGATGTCGTAGTCATCCCATGGAGGCACCGTGTTATGTGGCTGGCGGTAGGGCGGCCTTCGAAGGAGCAGTTCCAGGCTGACATGTATTTTCTTTCCAGAAATCTTCAGAAGTGTATTGAGTGGTGTGGGCGAGTCGCATGTCTGGATGCAAACTTTCTGCACGTACCAACCAAAGTCTGCGACCAGCTGCAGCCTCCTGGGCCAGTTCTTGTAGTTTTCATCGTACTCATGTGATAGCTCGTACATGCGCCTTTGACATAACATCGCCTGATACGACATCATAGCATGGGTCATGTCTGTCACGCCCAGTGACGGAGTCGCGCATACAACCTGCAATGGTGATAACTCATCATCATTGACGTCAAGCGGTGGATGGCGGAAGGCAGTCGATGGCAGCATTGGTATTGTACCTCGATCGAGAGCGGAGTGGGTATCTAAGATGCCAATGGCATATAGGAGTCTTCGTCGGACCTCCAGATCAAAGGGGGTGAATCCTTTAGCATCCTCGTCCCCGAGCCCGAGAGAAGTCGTGGCTCGAACGGCGATAGCGATCAAGGTCCAAGTGGTTGCACTGTTCAGGCACGTTCTAAGTCCAACCTACAGGTGTGTCAGTGCTAGGCATGTGTGAGATAGCGCTTGCGCCGAGTAAGACACACCAGATATATGACGAATGCTTGGACCGTGTAGACGTCCGGATGCTTCAGCAAGTCTGAGCTCGTCAAAAAGCTCTCTGCAGCCGATCTATAGTTCCTGAGTAGCTCCGCCCGAACACCAAGACCCAGCTCATACGCTTCAGCGTCTGTGAGGGTACACAACGCCATGAAGTAGATTGCATGTTCCAACGCTCGATTGGATATAGAAGGTGACGGGTTCGTGCGGTTGGACTCGACGAGAGTAACGGTGGTAGGCCAGTGCACAATCTTGTATACGGTATCCACACGAGTCCGATATAGATTGAGCAGGACCTTACTGACGTTGAGCGAAGTGAATGGGGGCGTCGTGTGCTGGTTAGAGCCGAGACTCGGGAATAGCAACCCCGTTTGCATGCAAGGTGTGCCTTCTGTTTCTTCAGGGTTGCAATTTTGCATGTGTACTGTTGATCCATCTTCAGTCTCATCTTCAGAATCTTCCAACATCTCGCGCAGACCAGAGATGCTTTCAGAGAGTGCAGACCAAAAGTCTGTAGCTATAATTTGGCCTCCAGGCGCATTAGGGCTGCGAACAGTTCCTGTGCTGCCTGCAAAAGTAGTTGGACTTGTATTGAGCTGTCACGACTGTGGTCAGTACGGTAATCGAGGGTGCCATTCTGAACTTAGTACCTCACTGTGCTGTTTCAACAGGGTTTCCAGATTCGTGACACGGCTCTCGAGAGTTTGCTTCTGTTTTCGACTTTTCCCACTCTTCCCTCGTGGCAGGCGCGCACGCTGTACCGTCTGGCATACAAGACCTGCATTGCGACAGGCCGAACACGGCGTCAATTTATCACATCGGAGTTTGCGTTTCTTACACTGTGCACAAGTTAGACGTGGTACGTCCATGGTTCAGGATGTATAGAGATGGTGACCGTGAATAGTCCCAACTCCGTCGAAACGTGATGACGTGCTAACACGACTTCCGCAGCAGCAATCATGTGCCACAGGAAGCGGCATGAGGCAGGGGCGGCAAAATATTGTTCCGAGCTACCCATCGTCACCATTTCTTAAGTATATCTTTAGACCCTATACTAGTTAAGCAGCCTAGCTACTACAAGTTACTGTGACGGTACGGGTCTTGTAACTGTTGGATTCCAAGTTCGGGGGACTTGGAATTGTGGTCTTTTGGCTAAGGCGACCTTGCGCAGCAGTCGAGGCAACCGTCTTGGTTACCCAATTTCACTATAACTAAGTATTGATGGGGTATAGAACGAGTTGGTTGAAAGGTACTTCAGGCCCGTTAATACGGCCGGTTCCAGGTGCATTTTTCTTTAGGGGCTTACCTAGCGGAAAACGCACCTAAAACAAGCTCCACTTAATATTATAATGGCGCTGCGCATTAATGTTGTAAGACGGCTATGGGCATCACCACATTTTCGTTACAATTTACTTCAAATATTAAGTATCTAAACACATAAACACTATAACAAATAGGTAATATATTGAGTACTGAGACTAACCTTATAGTACACAGTATTAAAGTTTATAACTTTCATCATGCTTACTAGAATAGTGGATCAGTCGCTGTTTACCACACACTAACAAAACTCATTATCACAATCCTTCATTATTAACTTATTAAAATTAATTAAACCACCTACACTAGTAATTCATTTAATTAATTATTAAGGTAACCAGCATTACTTTCATACTTTAAGGTATTAAATCTTATTTTCTATACTTAATTCCTTAAAATTTTATTTTATATACATTTTATTATAAATTAAGCGGGTTAAAAGAGTTTTAATATAATATTATAAAATATATAATTATATTTTTTAAAGTTTTATATATATATAATATATATAATACTTTTATATAATAATAAATATTTTAAATTTAATATTTAAAAAAATATAAAATTAAAAATAATAAAATATAATATAATAAATAAATATATAATTTTAACTTTATATTATATAAATAAAAAAAAATTAATTTTTAATAATATTATTAAGTAATAAAATAATAATATAATAAAATTATAATAATTTTAAAATAACTTTTATAAAAAAGAAATTTTATATATAAAATTTAATTAAAAAATTTAATTTTTTTTATAAATATATTTAATAATTATTTAAGTTTATTTTTAATATATAAATAAATTAAATATTAAAAGTTTTATTCTAAATATATAATTAATAAAATGATAATATTATAATAATAAATTTATTTAAAAATACTTTTTATATAAATTTTATAAAAACATTAAAAACTTTTTAAAAAATTAAATAAAATTAATTTATTATATGAATTATTTTATTTATTTAAATCTTTTTATTAAATAAAAAATAATGATTAATATTTAAAAAAATAAAATATAATATATTTTTTAAAAATAAATTTAATTAAATTTATTATATGAAATTTTTTATAATAACTTTATAATTTCTTTTTATAATTTAAATATAGTTAAAAATAACTTTTTATATTAATTATTATAATATTAAACTATATTTAATTTATTTAAGCTAATATTATTAATTTATTAAAAGATAAAGTTATCGCGAGCTGCGAGCTATTTAATTTAATATTAGCGAGCATTATATAAAAATATTAGATTATTATATAATTTAAGCTTTTTAAATTTATTAAAATGAGTAGTTATAAAAATAGTTATTGCTTTAAAAAGTTTAGCTTTACTTTATAAATAAATATTTATTTAATAAATTAAAATTATTTAAAAATAATTAAAACTAACTTATTATGCTATTAAAATTAAAATATAACCTTTAAATAAACTAATTATATTTTATTATTATTTTAAATTTATAATTTTAATAATTTTATAATTAAATAAATAATTATAAATAATTAAATTTATAATTATATAACGGTAAACTTTTATTTTAATATAAATTTATTAATATTAAAACTAATTAATATATTTTTAAAAAAATGAAATAACTATAAACTTAATTTAAAATAAATTAAAATTTATAAAAATTTTAAATTTAAATTTAAAAAACTTTATTTAAAGTTAAATTATTTAAAAAAAATATTAAAAAATTTTAAATAAAAGTTTAAATTAAATTAAAAAGTAAATAAAGTTATAATAATTTAAAATAATTAAATAAAATTAATTAAAAATTTATAATTATAAGTTTTTTAATTTTATATTAAGGAGGGATTAATTTATTATATGTTAAATAAATATTATATAAATAAAATAAAAGTTTAAATATTAAATAATTAATTTTTTTTTAAATATATTATTTTATTATAAAAAATTTATTCATTTTTATATAATAAATAAAAATATAATAAAATAAAAAGTTTTTAAAAAAAATTTATAATTTTATTTTATATAAATAAGTTTAAAAATATATATTGAATAATTATTAATTTCGTATTTAAAGTATAAGAAAAGTAGTTTAAAAGTTAAAAAGATAATAAATAAATAAATAGTTAAATAAAAAATATAATATAGCCGAAGCTTTTATAAAATATATAAGGTGGATATAGTTAGCTCTTAGGCTTTAATGGGCTTCGCTTATACCGCCCCTTACCATCTGGGCTATGACCCATTGAGTTGTATTCCGCGTAGATTGTACTTGATGCAGCCACTCCTCCAAGCCAATCGCTTATCAGTGGCTGGCGCCACTTGTCGGGAATGTTGTCTGCAGGCTGTACAACCCCCACGCCTCCAGAAACTGGCCACTCTCATTTGAAATGATTCTGTACGTTATACAAATTTTCTGGGGGCTCTGCTCGGTTTATTAATGCGCTTTTCTTTTTAGTTTTCCTTTCTTTCATATAGTTGTCTCCTTTTCTCTTTGTCTTTTTTCCCCTTCTTTTTTGATTTGGGGGTGGAGGGTTCACGTTATCACCACTGCTTTATTTTTAACATCAACCAATTCTCATCTTTCAAAGAATGAGTGTTTGTTCTGGTCTATTGAATCCAGAATACGACACAGAACTAGCAATCAACAGCCAACATTTGCACGTGGAAAGGAAGATTCTGTTCCGCATGCCTAGCACGCAACAAATCAAGTCAGTTGAGATTTGGTCCAGGTATGTAGCAGCATCTTTTTTTTCAGGCAAAAAAGGAGTCGTGACTAACTTGTGTTGATAGAGGATGGGATATTGCTGGGACACACCTGTGGTGGCTTAGCGAACTTGAAGGGCTGCAGCTTGAGGCTTGGGTTACGGAATATTAGAAGCGAAACCACTTAGGTGTAAACCCAACTCCCCTGTTGACCCTTCCCAGATGTGTCTGTCTGCGGAGGTGGTGGCATCATTCTAATTTTCCGGGGTTGAATTTCTTTCTCCAGAAGCAGCAAGTTTAGAACGGACTGATGGCACTTCCATTACCTAGATATGCACTGGTCTTCCAAGACACAGCCAAAGCAGCCCAACTGGGCCACTAGACAGCCCGAATGTATCAATAACACTTCAGAATATGACCGCTAGGTGGCATTTAATATTTCACTCCCGAAAGGGTCCAAAAAAACACAACATTCATAGCATCATGAATTACAATTCGGGGTCTCGACGCTTTCGCCTAAAAATACCATACGTGCCACTGCATGGTAATGAGCAACTGCTGTAGGAGAGAGAGAATGTCAGCTTCGAGTCTGAATCCAAGGCGGCTCTTACTCAGCTCACTTGCTCATCCCTTACAACTTGAAGTGCACCAAGTTGCTTTGATGCCTGAGCGCAAACAAACACCTTGTAACTCAAAGGGCAGAGTGGAGGTTCATTCTGAAACCCTGTAAGTATCCGTAGGAAGTACAGCACAGGAGAAGGATTCTCAGCGTCGAATACTAACCATATTATCTATCTACTGTACTAGCTGCCTACAAGGTTAGACGGTAACATAGTGAGATGGGGATCATTGATGAGGGATCTCGTCGAAGAGAGACAAAATGCCTCTTTGCTACTTGCACACGCTCAATACGTCATCTATATTAGCAAACGGAAAATCATTTGGATCTCACTGGCATAATCAAGTATATTATAATTACTTGGCGTCCGAGACAGCGTGATGACAACTGTAACAGTCTTGCTCGTGGATGAGATTCCGTACTGGACGTATATTGGTCAAATCCGAGAAGTCCACCCGCTTTTCATTGAGTCTACCAACAATGCTACACGATCTCAATAGTGTAAGCCCCAACCCCGTCAAAGTCTTGGTAGAAACGGGACTCGATATCACCTCCTCGGAACAAGCGTTCCTTCAAGTTCTTGAAACTCCGGAATCTCAGCCACCGGAACCAACTATCAGCACGCCATGATCGGACCAATTCCGAGGGAGCCACCGCAAAGCAACCGACTCTTTTGTACTGCCCCTTTTGCCCAGTATGCGATAGGATAAGGCCAAAGTCAGTGTTAAGACCCCCCGAAGCCCCCCAAGGATACGCTACGTCTGCATTGGCTAGTTTGACGCAAAACACATCGGGATGCGCAGCTGAGTCAAGGCTGCTATCCATATATATATCACAAGGATATCCTGTTTGCATACCTTGACCAATGAAGAGTAAAACTTCCTCAAAGTAGAATGGTGCCCATTCTTTTTCCCTGCTGCCAAATGCACCTCCTGATTTCATGTAGAAGGGCCGTGACAGTGGCCCTGCCAATTTCCGCCGTATTGCTCTGGCTAGTTTTGCTTTGATCAAAGGTGCCTTGATGACCAATTTCCCGGACTTAGTTGTGTCTTGTGTGAAGGCAGTGATTCCCGGGGCGACATCGATATCCAGCACATCGGCGCATATTTCTGGCTCCGTCAGAAATGTGAATAGGATGGAATAGCTGACAGGATTCAGATGAGAGGACCATGACCATGAAGGTCCTAGTCGCGGCGAAACGAGTGGTTGATGGCCCTCCGAGGCGTCTTCGGGTCCTAGGTCCTCCCAGAGGAGTAGAAGAGGCAGATGTTGGCGCCACAGACCAACGAAGTAATTTTTCTCTGCCGTATGGTCAGAAAGCTGTTTGGCTACACCGCTGATGGCCACCAATCTATCCCGTGGGAACGTCAGACGCCCCTTGCTGTAATTCTCCACAATAGTTCCCCAGACCTCTAGAAATCCTGGGCCATCTATGGTAGCTCCCCAGGACTTCAGCAACGCATACTGATCCTTGATTCTTCCAGAATCTGATACCTCTATACCGTCGGGCAGTCTGCTCGAGTGCTGGAAGCTCTTCTCCCTAAGACCAGGATCGAAAGGGCCTCCAAGAGGATATATCTCGGACGCGCAGAGCTCACCACATTCCCAGTACAGCTGATCCTCGGCGAAATATACCGTTCGTGCTGAAAGTAATCGTTCCTGGAATGTCCACGCCCGGCTAGACAGCGGAGAATCTTGGATGGCAGCGATCCATGGATCCAGCGGGACACAGCATAACGATCCCTCCAAAAATCCCGGCCATTTGATTTTCAAATCAAACGGATTGATGGAGAAGGGATTTCTCTCCCGGAATAAACCGCCGTGTACATCAACAGCCGCGACAGCCGCGAGGTTGATATATGCCTGCGAATAGACTTGAGACATCTTCATCGATTCGATTCTCCAGTCCTCTTCCGAGTCCTGGATGATACAAAGTGCATCTATCCAGATGAGATCCAGCCCCAAGCGTCTGGTTGCTGCGATCGCATCTTGAAATGTTTTGGGGAGGGCGGTCACGCCAAACCCATTGTTCATATCCTCAATGCTGGCTTGCAGAAGGCGTTTGAAAGTTATCGGTGGGGGACCCCAGCAGTAACTTAAAGTTGTGTATCGAGTGTCAGGGGTCAAAAGATGTTCTGCGGTGTTGATGATTCGTATAGACTGTGGATTGATTTGAACGAGCCGGGTTGGGAGCCAGCCTTGCGCCTCTGGCATTGAGGTCTTCATAAGGGGCCGACAAAGGTGATGCTTCTCCTCACACACACTTATCCACTTTTCAAGAGTAGCAAATGCAGCCTTGGAGGATGTGGTAGTGGAGTTCTTGTCCAACTCACGCATGTTAGAAATCCTCGAATCTGAAAAGAGCATATGTTAGCATCGATCATGGGACGTCATTGTGCTATCGAGGTAGAGGAAAACTCAAGTCAGTAGCTAAGGGCATACCAGTGGACTTGAACAGTCTCAGTCGACTAGACGAATAGTCATCTGTGATCCAGCTAAGGTTTCCTGTCTGAATTTCGATGCTGTGGTAGCCATATTTCTCTTCGTCGCCTTCATCGTGCGTCCGTTCCTGGACGTTGAGATAGATCTCGTGCGTTTGTTTACCAGATCGAGACGTTGAACCCTTATCCCTTACTCGATTGCTACTGGATCGTAATCTGACGAGGAGCGAGCAGAAATGGCAGTTATTCGCCAAGCTTGCTGCAAGGATCAGGTCTGTTGACCATAGGAGTTGATGAAGGCGATGACTCTGTGATAATGGTATGTAGGCTGTCGGTGTATATGGTACATCAGTCTCCACTCGTTCCTTCGTTTCGAAGAGCTGCGAGCAATCACTGCAGAGGACAGCTTCCCGATCCGGCATGGTGAAGTACCCGGATTGCTCTACGCACTTAAGTGCTTGATTAGAAAGGAAGTGTATGAAGTGACACAAATCAACGAATCGACGGTTTCTCACTAAGCTCGCTTAAATACAACACGTGCGACGTGAGAAGATCTCGATTGCTTACCTACCCCCCACCTGCAATGTAACACCCTAATCCTGCTGCCTGGACGCTCCAGGACGGAGTCCCACTATCGCCGCAGCAGGCCATCGGTGCTCTTTAATAGCCTGCCGGTGAAGGCTTCTGAGGAAGTCCTAGTCGAGTTATGCAACTTGAACAGCACGAACTCAGGTCACTAATTGTATTTTCCTAAGTCTAAAAATTTTTAGTGTCCCTAACATTAACTATGCATATATAACCTTCACTAAAAGCTTGTGAATAAGTTTTATTAAGAATATTTTATATGAAAATCTAGGGTTTAAGGTAGTACTCACTCTTATAATTAAAAAAGAATTTATTAAAAAGTTGTTATAATACTTTATTAAATAAAGTATAAAATTTAATTATATATAATTAATAAAAAAGTATTTAATAATATAAAATTAAAATAAACCTATTTATTATTATTTATATATTAAAAATAATCTAGTAGAACTTAAAAAGACTTAATAAAATTATTTTATAAGAACACGTTCTATTTAATATATGTTGTTTAAGGATATTATTTAAATAACTATAATGCCTAGGTGCATAGGTACATATGGAGTAGAAGTGGGTCGGTGTCCACCGCGGACAATGAATGAGCATCTAGCCTAACATTTATAATTATTAGCTGCATACCCGCAAGTCTGTTGACATCAATGTTCTGGTGGCGTTCTAACAGCCGCAGATATGTCTGAATTTGACAGAATCCTGGATTTGCCAACTGCATGTAGCCCAGAAAACTGCAGTAGCCCCTGTATGCCTCAGCCCTATGTGCGGCGCCCATCTGGTTGGTATGCAGGAAGATCAGTTTGCAGGGGTCTCAAACCATTGTAGGACTTGCTAGATCTAGGAGAGAAGACGCCCACTTATGTTGGCTGCAAGGTCGTTTTGGGATCATAATCCAAGTTGTGCACTTATCTTAGCCAACAGGAAAAAGATCAAGATTTGGGACCCCTGCAGACGGATTCTTCCGAGATGCAGAAAGAGATATAATGACAACCAACCGCGCCCCAGCGTCGGCGCCAGCGCCAGCTACAATATGCTGCGAGCAACTCCTTGCATAATGAGCGCCGCACCTTTTGTCCACCCCGATTACTGGCGCGTGCTGGGCGGCCAAATGCCACCAGCAAAGCCACCAGTGGCGGACGTGTACGCCATCAGAGAGTCGACGACAAAATACACCAAGATGGCATCCGATACACTGCCTTTTCCTGCCGGGATGGCCACGTCGGTGAGCACAACCACATCGGCCGACGGCAGCAAGCTCAACATCACGCGCTTCGTGCCGCTGGCCGTGCAACAGCACAACCAAGACACCGTCCCGGACAGGGCCATCATCTGGGCCTTTGGCGGCGGCCTGGTCGCGGGCAGCGTCGCCATCTCGTTTAACATGATCGCGAGCTTCGCCGAGCGGACCGGTACCCAGGTCTTCGCCCCGGACTATCGCCTGGCACCGGAGCACCCGTACCCGGCGGCCCTCGAAGATGTTTACGCGTGTATCACCTGGCTGCAGGCGCACGCCAAGGAGTTCAACATCGACCCGGCTCGCATCGTCACAGTGGGCCAGAGCGCAGGTGGCGGACTTGCCGCGGCGGCGGCGCTCAAGGCCAGGGACGAGGGCTTGAATCCGCCAATTGCAGCACAGGTCCTGACATATCCGATGTTGGACGACCGGGCCCGGGTGGATCCTCAGGATCTGCGATCTCCGTTCTTGGTCTGGACTCCTCACAGTAACAGTCTGGCATGGAAGGCTTATTTGGGTGAAAAGGCCAACGAGGGTAAGGCAGGCTCAGTCAGGCTTTACGCGGCCTATTTCACTGCCTATGTGAGATTATTTTGTTCTTGAATCTAATTTTACTCAGTAGATATCCCGTATACGGCAGTTCCAGGCCGGGCTGAGGATTTGCGCGGCCTCCCTCCGACTTTCTTAGGCGTCGGAGACCTAGACCTCTTCCTCGATGAGGTCAAGAGTTTCGCGGCCAGGTTGTCGTCTCAAGGTGTCAACGTTCAGTCAAAGGTTTATTCTGGAGTGCCGCATGGCTTCGATGCGATTTCTGCCATTCCACTTGGGGCTGAATTATGGAATGACGAAACCACATTCATCCAGCAATTTTAGGGGAGCCTGTGATCTGCCGGGGTAATTTGTGTCGCCCTGTGACAGGAGCCTGATATGAAAAGAGACAGTAGACCTGCAGATCACCGTTACTTCGCCAGGAACGGACCAAATTTCTGTTGATGATGGCCTGTGTCTGCTTTAGGCCCCCTCTTAAGAAGCAATAATAATAAATTACTGCGTAGAAGTCAGCCGGCATACGGGAGTGACTACATGGGTAGCTTCTGAAGCCCCAATTTCATTAACAAAAAAAGGTCTGGAGCTCCTAAGCTACCTGCTTCCAAGAACGCGTCCCACGTATCAGGAAGTCTCTTGAATATGACACCAAGACTTGGATAGGCAAGGGAAAGTGGTTTTGTTTCTAATCCCCATACATATAAAACGTATGGCGCTTTCATACAGTGGTAAACGCTCGCGACGTGTCACAGCTCAGGTAGGAGGTCGAAATTATGAGCTAATTGTTGCAAGAGGAGAGAAGACTAAGAACTAAAGTCGCCGGCGAATCCGCGGCGTTTGTACAGACAGGTTGGGTCGTGACTCGTTAGTGGGTACCGTGACACGACCTGGAAGTTGTGTATGCATGCTTGCCAACAACCAGGCCGGCAGCGAGTCAAATACTGGGGACAAACGCGCCGAATTGAAGTCAGCGTGGCCCTGAAAGGAAGGGAGGGATCCGCTGATATATTTTGGAGATCGGATATTCGCACCGATTAAAACGGCTGGTACACCGATAAAAACGACTTTTTTTAAAGTTTTCAAGGTTATAAATTAATATGTATATAATATTTTTATTTAAAACCTATCTTTTACATATAACTTTTAATATATAAAAAACTAAAAGTTATTAAAAATTATTTTAATATTTTTATTTATAATTTTATTTAAAAAAGTTAATTTTCTTTAACTTATTATAACTTATTATTTATTAAAATTTTAATTATAAAAGAATATTATTAAATATTTTATATTATATAATATATTACTATATTTATTTTTTTACTTCGAAAAAAATCGAATTTAAAGCTAGAATAAAAATAGGAATATTTAAATATTTATATAAATTTCGTTATATTATACTTTATTTAATTTAACGTTTAAAATAATTTAATATAATATTAAAATTTAAAATAGGAATATTATAGAAATTAAAACGATATTTAATATATTTAAATGAATATAATATTTATATAAATTAAGTTAAAAATTCAATTATATAGTATTTTTACAGTCGGTGTACCAGCCGTTTTAATCGGTGCGAATATCCGATCTCAAATTTTGAGCGTGGCGAATCGAGGTCGAAAATATGGTGGATCGGCCAAGAGAAACCTCACACGCGGATTCGGAAGACTCGTCGGCGGATTGTCTCTACGATGGTTTGATTTGGAAATCAAGGCCCGAAACATGCCGATGGAAACAACCCAATATCCAGCAGAGAGTTCAGACTCAATACCACCCAGAAAATGGTCTGGGATGTGGATCTTGAACACCTGGGCACGATGAAGTTGGAAGATCGAAAAGGAACCATTTTATCCATTTTCTCCTATTCTGAGAATTCCGTTCCTATCCATGATATCCATTGTCTTGAAACTCCAAACCAAATCCATAGCTGTAAAGCCTCTATCATCTTATCTATGATTTGCAAGTGTTCACACCTCTATAGTCCAACTCTCGAACGCCATCCCAATCGCAAGTCTTCGTCAAGGATTTTCTCCATTTATGCTCCGACGCAGATTCTGCCAGTCAGGTGCAAGCCTCCCTCCGCCCTTCATCCAAGATGTCATGCTCAAGTTCCAACTCAGCATTATCAAAGACATCTCCAAACAGCTGGGTCTAGACGTCTACCGGGGTAGGTAGTGGCCTATCTCAGACCGCTAGGCATCTTTTAGACCGCAACATCGGGCTTGCCGAACTCCTTGATGTACTCTTCGGAGTAGGGGTAGTCGATGTAACCGGGTTCGCGCTTGTCTCCCCTGTACTGGTGGATGTAGAAGGTGCTACGGTCGTACTCGGTGAGGGGAATGCCCTTCTTCACCCTGTAAACCAGATCCGGAGTAGAGATGAAGCGGCGGCCGAAGACAATAATGAGCTGGTCGGCGTAGTCCTTGTACTTGTTCTCGACCGCATCGATGGCGAGCTCCGTGCTGTAGCTACCAGCGATGAGGATGGGCTTCTCGCGGCCCCAAGCCTGCAGAGCGAAGTCGAGGGTCTCGTTCGCGGGCTCCACGTCAACGACACCGTGCACTCTAGGCTCGACGAGGTGCAGGTAAGCCAGGTCCAGCTCGCTCAGACGGCCGATGAGGTAGCTGAACTGGGGGATGGGGTCCTTCATGCGCATGCCCTGGAAGGAAGACCAGGGAGACAGGCGGATGCCAACCTTGTCCTTGCCGACAGCAGCGATAACAGCCTTGGCGACCTCGATAGCGAAGCGTGCGCGCTTCTCGATGCTGCCGCCCCAGGCGTCCTCGCGCTTGTTGGAGGTGTCCTGGGTGAACTGGTCGATGAGGTATCCGTGGGCGGCGTGGATCTCGACACCGTCGAAACCGCCCTTCTCGACGGAGAGCTTGGCTGCCCTCGCGTAGTCGGCTATGGTGGCCTGGATGTCCTCCTCGCTCATGGCCCGAGGCGCCTGCTCACCCTCCTTCATCGGGATTGCACTGGCACTGACGAGATCCTTGCTGAAGTCAAAGGTGGGGTCAATTGGTGGGTTGCCAGAGGCCTCGCCCCCTGCGGCGGCACGGCCCAGGTGCCAGAGCTGTGCAAAAATCTTTGAACCCTTGCCGTGGATAGCATCTGTGACCTTCTTCCATCCCTCTTGCTGGGCGTCTGTGTAAAGACCAGGAGCGTTGATGTAGCCCCGGCCCTGAGGGGAAATATATGCCCCCTCGGAAATGATTAGGGTGCCGGGGACGACACTCCTTTGTGCGTAGTATTTAACGGCGATGTCTTCTGGGACCAGATCGTTGTTGGCCCGGAACCGGGTCAGAGGAGCCATGGCAATTCTGTGCTCCAAGGTGGTCGAGCCAACCTGGATGGGTGTAAACAGCTTGGTGTTTTCGGCCATTTTGAAAGAGGGCGTGATGAATGTCAGAATATGAAGGAGCTTGTTGGGTATCAGGTGCGGTATGTAAAAGCAGACTACTTTAATAGAGATTTATCCTTGGGCAACAGAGAGGAAAGCCGTGAAAAGAATTGGATAGCGGTCGAGCTTTTATATGTATGGCTTCCATGCATGTGATTTCTAACTTATTCTCCACTGCTGTCCCATACTTCTCTAAGGAGTTTGTCCCTGCTTAAAAATGCAGACGAGCTGCAAACAGGCCATGGCACGATCGTCCACTAGAATCTGGGTCATTAATGTGGGTACCCAGTCGTCGGGTAGTCCCTGTCTCCGTCACACCTCGACATTCCGAGCCGCACCGAGTCAGACTTGACAGCCTCAAGAACGTGACATGACGTTATTCCTCTGCTACTGCGGGTCAAGCTACCTTGGATTCCAAAATAAACTTAAACCTCCCGGCGATGCACACATCACTCACATCTGCAGTGGATTAAAGGTTACGTTGAAGGCCTGTTGATCACTTTGCGGTATCTTGCAGAAGGATCAATAAGCTCTTGCTGCACATGCCTTTGAGGCGTCTTCAAAAAACCAACACAGCGCTGCATAATACGTAACAGATAGCTTGAGTTCGGTTCCATACCGGGAAAAAATTCAGACACCGGGTGGGTCCCTGTGCTCTTCGATCTTGGCCACAGCTGAATAATCTCAGCGGGACTACAGGGGAAATAATACGCCCGCCCCAATCGTTCGGGTAACAATCTAGAATATTCGCAAGCTCGGCGTTCGCTTGCACTAGAACCCATCACCGGCCCCCATAATTATCTCACCTGTGTTTTAACGGGCGACTTAGGATCAGAATGCTCTCGGATTGATAAAGGACCCCCTTTAACCAATTCTTCTTTGCGTACGAGCTTCGAAGCAGCCAGTGATGTTGCTGCTTGCTTTAGCAAGTTTTGCTGATTTGCTCTGGTGGAACATTGAAACCCCCCCAGGCAAGTCTCGCCGGGACGGACCACGCAGCAAGTTCGAAGGACGTTGTTGGTTAGCACTCAAGGCAATCGTACATTATGAACGTCGGGACAGAGTACTGAGCGGGAATAACCACGTCTCATATCGGCCACGAACCTTATCTGCCTAACTCCTTCGTGCCTTGCAGTGCGTCACGGAAGACGGATGTCTCCGCCAGTCCTCCTGCAACATAATTGCCATTGCGTCAGTTCGATTTCAGGTTGGTGCTTTTCTCCTGGTTGCAGCCGGAAGCACCCAGGAACTTACTCCTGCTATATGTACCGCCCGCTCGTCAAGGTGAGTTGTGCAAACATAGAAGAAAGTTAGAGTACTACGGATGGACTCGGATGGATAATGGCCCAAGATGACTTGAATACATCAAAATAGCAGAAGATGGTGCTTAGCAAAGAGTCAAGCCTAAAGCCCCCCCCCCCCCCCCCAAAAAAAACAAAAACAAAACAAGGACAAGTAACTTGTTCAGACCAAAAAGCTCAAGACAGGACATCATGGTTGGCGTGATGATTATTGGCGACTTTTCTTCCTCCACCGAAACCTCTTAGCGACATCTGGAAGGAAGGACTTCTGCCAGGATACCTGGGTAATAAAAGTGAAAGGACCTTCTGCGAAATTGACCTCCTATGAGACGACATCCCAACAGACAACATTCCAGAGGATGGTCTCCTGCCCTCCCACCAGATACCCTCGCACTTGCCACCTTCCTACGAGATACCCTCGCGTAGGGTGAACTCGTATGCAGTGATTCCCTGCCATACAACACCTTTTGTGCCCTACCAGGTCGTCATTATTCCAAGACAAGCACTAAGGTGCACTTGGTGCCACAAACTAAAAGCCACGCGGCGAATGCAGACGACCTTTCACCTACCAACAACCTTGGAACATTGTCAGTTTTCTAGACCTTACCCACATTAGCCCAGCAAACAAACCTTCCTGCACTACAAAACGTTTCAGGAATGCTGCTTACACAAGCTCTTCCGTTGAATCCAGGCTTTCATCTCGACGCACTCAGCCGACTTCCGTTCATTTGCCACTTCTTGATAAGTTTCGGTCGTCTTGACGGCCAGAACTGCTAGCTTATCAGGGAAGTCACCAAAGGTTACAAACGAACTTGCCCCCAACGATCAGCTTCATCTCAAGTTGCCTGCCTTGGAACTTCGTCTACTTCTCTCAACTCAACGGCCTACGAGCCTGAAAATCTTTCAAAGGCATACTTCTTCCTCTTTCCAGCAAGTTTGGCATCATCTTATTCCTGTATCACCGAAGCCACACAAGCACACTTCATTGATCCCTCCTCCCTGAACATCATTTCCCGTCATGAAAGCGTCACCATGAAGCCCGACCCCGATACTGAGAAGGAAACCCCTTCGATCGTAAGATCGTCATCTCCAAGGGTTGTTGGGGAAGCTTCTTCTTCGAAATCTACAGCAGCTCCAAAGCCAACTGGGTTTCTTTGGAAAGACTGTGCAGATCTCGCCGAAAGAGATCGAGTCGACATCAAACAGCAAGCTGCTCTCGATGGCCTCAGGCTAGGAGAGAAGGTGAGCAGAATCTTAAGAAGCCGAACCGATGGCCAGAATCAAGACAATGGCGCTCATGTTCTTGAAGATTGGGCGAAGCAATTCGGTGAGTACTCTAAATCTCAATGCCCAGGTGGTCTCTACTCAAGTATTGGGTGATAACAAGGCTTGCAGACGGCGTGAAAGAGCAATACGAAAAACCTCACTCGAAAATTGGACTAATCGGCGCAATCGGAGCGGGTAAAACTTCTATTCTCAATGCCATGCTTGGACAGCAGGATTTATTACCACCCAGCAGCGACAAAACCGGAACGGCCACTGCGTGCAAAATTGTTTACAACCATGGTTCCGATGGCTACCGAGCGCAAGTCCTTTTTCGCAGCCAAGAAAACTTTGTCAAGGAGCTGGATAAGCTATTTCGTAACTTGAATGAAAAGAGAGATCTCAGAAAGAGGATGGAGGAGGGCCCAGATGATACCGAGCTGCAGGAGATCGAAGGTCAGCTAGACGACATCGAAGCGACCATGTCTGGAACCCTGGAGACAATTCTACTGCTCTTCGGACTCAAAGAAGAGGATTTGACTATCACCTCAACGGAGGACTTTCTCAACGATCATCCTTTGTCTCTCTTGGGGACCATCAGCGAAATCAGCGAGACCGATCGGGAGACTTTTGTCAACAAGGTCAAGCCGTTCATGGACTCGACACCTTGCGAGCTCGCCGGTGAATTACTGATGATATGGCCTCTGATTGAGCATGTGACTATCTTTCTGAAGGCTGACATCCTCAAATACGGCCTTGAGCTTCTTGACCTACCTGGCCTAGGCGATGCAGTAGAAGCTCGTTCAAGGGTCGCAGAGAGCTTTTCACAGCAGCTTGATATTACGGCCATGGTGTCAATGACTCAACGTGCCATGGAAGAGAGGGATGTGACCGGATTCATCAGGAAACGACAAGAGACCGAGATGAAGATGAATGGAAAGTTCGATCGCAACTCACTGTGCGTTATCCTTTCGAAAAGCGAAGACGTGGACCCCAACTCCTACCTCCGCAGTAAATGGATCACCAAAGAACATCCATTGATTTTGGGACATGTCGATCGAGCAAAGGAACTGGATAAATGCATCCGGGCATCCGAATCGAACAACGATACCACCACGAGTAATTCTCGGAGTGAGATTGAGAAAGCCCAGCAAGAGCTTTCGTCCCTCAGAGAATCCCTGAAACAGGCTGCGATCTACATCCGAATCGAAACTGTTAAGGAACGTGTTCAGAAAGACTTCCGCGAGCGACAGGTAGCCACAAAATCAGTTGAGGGCGACCCAGATCGAGCAGGCACTGTGGAAGTGTTTGCTACCAGTGCTCGCTCGTTTCAGGGGATTCAACACGCTGGCAGCCTGAAAGAGGTAGGGTTTCCAACTGAAACTCACACTGGAATCCCTCGGCTTAAGCAGTGGCTGTTCGAGGCAACAATGAAGAAGCGAGAGCATCATCTCGATGCGATTCTCACTCAGATGTCGACATTGTTCTCGAGGATCCAACACTGGATCTCTATGAGCGAACACACAACAGTCTTAGCGGTACCGGAGCAGCAAGATCTCGATGCTATACATGAAAGGCACTGCCGAGTCCGTATCAAGTACCTGTCCCACGAAAGTGCTTTTGCTAACTTGGAATTCAAACAGGCACTCGTAACACTGTTGAGGGGAGTGGGAACGAACATGAAACAGATCGAGCCCTTTACAACGAAGGAAGCGGCAATTTCTGAGTGCCAGAAGAAGTTTCCGATCATAATTGATCGCTGGCGCTACGTGTATCCCGAAGACCTCAATTCCTTTCGCAAAGCCTTTGGAAATACCCAGGCGTGCAATCTGCGGAAATACGGCGACCCTCATCAGAGCAAGGGGAAGAAGTACGCATGCCAGTACCAGTGGATTGACGATCTGTAAGTGCCGACTTAATCCACGGGATCCTACCATCTCAACTCACATGGATCTAGTTCTAGCGTCTTCTTCAATGAGCAGATCCTCAAAGATTGGAATCATGCCTTTCAGGTGGCTGTGCCTAGCATTGAAGTCGAGATTCAAGCATTACTGGAACATGCGTGGAAGCGGTACATGACAGCCCTCAACATTTTCTGCGCCAAGCACGACGCCGCGCACCTCAAAGATACTGGAAAGGTGCAGCAAGTTATCGAAAATGCCGAGGAATACCTGGGAATCCTCGCGCATGAAGTCCTTGAAAACTTGCAGAACGGTGCACGGGATGTTCATCCACGTTTTCGGGCAGAGATCCAGAGTCGAATGACACCCACATTCGAGGAGGCATACGCTATCAAGGGTGAGCTTTCATGTGCTTGCGAGAATTCTCACCTATTCTGACCAGATGATACAGGAGAGGGATGTGTGCGCAAGCGAGACGAAGTGTTGAGGAAGTTCTCTGAGGCCCATAGCAAAGACTTGCCTGTCTGGGCTTTCGAGAAGATGGAGACAGCGCTAGAAGATCTCATGAAGCAGGCTTGCAGCTCGATGGAAGGTATTGCCGCCGACGCTGTCTCGAACGTGGCAAAGCAAATGAGGCAGCTTTTCAGGGTTGGGGAATTCTGTTCAGGCCATGCTGCCCAGACGAATCGGAAAAAGTTGGCAGAAGAAATCAGTCCGCACTTCGCATCGTGGACCGCCTGCTGGCAGCAACCCTCCAGTCAGAGGGATGATCATGTGATGAGGGGTGACTTCAGCATCCCGTATCCCGACCTTCTCCAAATCAAACAGGGAGAGAGGAGCGATTAGGGGTCAGTGGCTGCGCGGACACCGGGCATGACCACAACTTTTGGTGGGTTTCGGTGGTGAACAGGCTTACCGGTGGGACGAACACTATGACGAGCTTCCTGGGATTCATTTTTTGGGATGGGGAATTGCGGTGCTTTTACATCATTCGATGGAATGGTTTAGTCTGGCATGAACAGATGCTCAGGCAGATACATTAGGATGAATTGAATTGCGATGATTTCCCATCTAACCTGCACTCATGTTGCTGGCATGGCATCTAGGTGGTTATTGATTTTTTAACATTGATGCGCAGATACTTCAATTGCATAGACTACATCTGTACCCAAGTAATTAACCAGCAGCCCGTTGCCTTGTTGCCACTGGCTTCTCATCGGGTTCCGGGCGCCGAGATGTCGTGAATGGATGGAAAGTCTTGGTGTCGTAGGACAGAATCTACCTATTAGTTCAAGTGCGTTGCGTTGGCAACTTCTACTTCGTCAAGGGGGCGCCGCCTGTAGAATCGCAGTGCTGCGCCCACTATTAATTGTTACCTGCGGAGCAAAATCTCGTCACCAGGCACACGCTCATCATCCAATGACCTTCTGTACCACAAATTTTGGCATCCATGCTTAATGAAGTCTCAATTCCCAGGCCGTTGGCTTTTCCGAAGATCCCAGCATCAAAGTCTTAGTTCTGGGGGCGGGATCTGATCACAATGAAAACCCACGGTGAAGACACCGATCTTCTACCCAGCTTTGCTTGGATCTGAGGCCGATTGGAGTTCTGCAGTGAGCCTCAGGTATGTCTTTCCATTTACTTTGTCGACAGAGCTCTGATGACTTGCTTTTCGGGGTGTGGTCAGAGAAGAATCGTCCAATTTAAATGGCAGATAGGTATTGATATAGAGAACGGATATTCGCACCTGCAAAAACGGATAGTACACCCGCTCTTAAAATAAGTAATATATAATAGATACATATATTAAATATTCTTTAAACTTTTAATTTATATTATTATAATATTTTATAAATAATAGTAAATTTTAAATTATATTAAAAAGATTATATTATAACTTTTCTTTTAACTTTAAATTAATTTTTTTTAAATATAAATATTAATATTAAATTATATTATAAAATATAAAGTATTTAAATACATTTCTTTATTCTTATAGCTTTATTAAAAAGTAAGTTATAGTTTAATAAAATAATAATCATTTATTAATTAAAAATTTAAATAAAAATATAAATATAATTTTTAATAATTTTAATTCTATATACTTAAATGTTTAAAAGATAAAATTAAAATAAAATAATATTATATATAAATACGTATTAATATATAATTTTAATAAATTTAAAAAGGGTATAAGCGTATATTATCCGTTTTTACAGGTACGAATATCCGTTCTTTTAATATATCTTAATTGATCTTAATCTTTGCCCACATCAATGTGCTCAATTATTAGAAGATAATCTGCTGCATTTATCACAACGTAGTGCAGATAATGCACAATTTGCTCGGCGTTCTTCATATTAATGGCACTCTCTTCTTCACAAACCTTGGAACGTGTAGCGGCCACGGCAAGACCACCCTGGCCAGCAGCTTGCTTCCACCTTGGCCCACTGTGTACCTAGGTAGCCTTCAACTATACGTACACAAGTACAATTTTCAGGACGAGCTTATGCATGCAGCCAAGAGTATCAATACTTATCGAGAGCCGGTGGTAGCTGGTACGTTGGCCGGTCCGCTAGTAGCTGCGCTTGAGGAACCGGCAAAAGCTCGGACAGACCACTGAGACCAGAAAACCAGCGCACGTTTGGTTCAGAGGTTCTGAATCTCGATTTCATTACCTACCTAGGTATCATTTCCCCGTGAAGGGACCTGGCTATCACGCACTAGGCATGTCTTCGCCAATCAACGGGTGAAGCTCATGTGCTATTGCTCATATTGAGCAGGTCACTTCGGCCAAAGCTTCGCCACCGTATCCCGAAGAGACTCACATGCACTTCACATGCAATCACCCATGATTTAAATTTCGTGGATGACAGGTGGCCTATCTGTTCCTGAGTAGGCAAGCATACGGACTAAGACGTGAAAGCCTCATATAAATGCCGCGTCCAAAGACACCAAACAGCATACCGTGCTCACTGGTCGCAATTAACCACTTCCTCTTGCTTTATAACTCCAACACCTCATATCACAATGAGAATAGCTGCTGCCGCCGTACTGTTTGGCCTTGCCAGCGCGGCTACAATACCGGCACCAGGCCAGAATGAAGAGAACTTGATTTCTGTTTCAAAGCTGGACGACGCAACACATTACTACCATCGCGATGTCTACGAGAACCTCGGCACCAGTGCTATAGGGTCGTCTGGACCAAGGGTTACTGTTACCGCGACTACGACCGTCACTGTTGCGTCACCCACAACCATAGACAAATATCCGACCAAAGAGCCTTTTTGTGCGACTTTGTCTGCCTAGGGAATCGGTTGAGAAAACTCGCATGGTGGGGCTAGGAGGGTTTACTGGCTTACTCACGCTATAAACAACTCTACTCAGGTACGCTTGAAGGTGGAAAGGAGCGGTTACACAAATCTACCTGAGCGAAGCCTGACTTCAGGAAGTGCTTTCCGTGTCTTCCTACTACGATGTCTTGACGATAATTTACCTGATATCGAGAAAATACCATACCTCACCTCGTAAACCATCCCACATATTCGCTTGACCTATGAATCAGAATGATGATCTATCTTTCCTTACTGCGATGCACATTGCACGATAGTATAGACGAAGTAGTTGGTTCTAATGGTTTTATCACAAAAACACTTTGAATGCTCCCATGTTTATGTATTTGCTGCTGGGACTGACTACCTACGTAACTATGTCCAGTCTGAATCCCATCTACCTCGAATGGACCGCCGACCACTGCTAGTACCACCTGGGCACATGCCTTTACAGCCATTCTGAACCTGTCGAAGAACCTGTCGTCGTTTCCAAATAGCCTCACGATCCAACAACGGCAGAAGCGGAATCCACTGGGCGCCTTGATTCAACAAAGACAAAAGTGCATTCCCACTCTGGGCGCGGACGCTTGTACCTCTTGAACCCGACCACGAGGCCGGTGCTTTTGTTCCTCGTCACGCCGCCGCCAACAATGAGCCCCCGGCCTTTCTTTTGCAGAGCCTGTAAGCTGCGGAGAACTTTGTCGTAGTCCCCAAAAAACCGATGTGCCCTCACATCACCTCCTCCCCTCGCCTCGATCATTCCGTGGCCTAGCGTGACGCCCCAGAACGGCGACGCGTCACTCGCCCCACCACCAAGCCCGATAGCATGTGCGTCCACGTCCGCGTCCCTCTCCAGGAGCACGCTGTATATCGCCCCCGTGTACCTCACCCTCCCGCCCTGCGTGATCTGCGCGGGAAATGCCCAGCCACGCCCGGCGGTTGATGGAGTGGCGGCGGGCAGGGAGACGGGGTGCCAGGGGGTCACGAGCACGCCCTCGACCCGGACCATGATCTGCCTCCTCACGGGGGTCTCGAGGACGGCGGCGACCTTCCGGGGCCCGGACGGCGTGGCGACCACGTGTCCCCTCCGCAGCGACGAGATGCGCACGTGCCCACCGCCGGCGAGGCGCACAAGCGTCCTCCCCGCAAAGCATGACGTGTCCGGTGAGTTATATGACGCCATCGTGAGACCCGACATGGTGCCGCCGCCGCCGCCTCCAAACGTCCCGGGCACGCCGTACCTCGCCGCCGACCCCCACGGGCCGTCCATGCCGGTGTTGCTCGGCTCCGGGGGCGGCAGGTCGTCGAAGGCGTTGCTCAGGGCGTCGCGGCACCTGGTGAAGAGCGGGGAACCCGCGCCGTACTGCAGCGGGCCCGGGTCCTTGAAGCTGTTGCAGGCCTGCCTGGCGTGCGCGCCGTGCAGGCTGGGCAGGTAGTGCTGGCCCCAGCGGAGGAGGTACTCGCGCTTGGAGAGCGCGAGGGTGACCTGGCCATGGGGGTCCGGCCCCGCCAGGTCCAGCATGAGGGCCGCGCACATGGCGTCGTCGGGGAAATGGGCTGCGGGCAGCGAGGCGATGAGGTCGCGGAGCTGTTTCTGCTTGTCGGCGAGGGCCTCTGGGGAATCGACGTCGAGGAGCTTCGAGTCGAGGCGGTGCTCGCCGAGGGCGTCTATCGGGAACATCTCGGAGAGAAAGGCGCAGATGCGGGATCGAGAGACGTGGCTTGCTATCTCGGCGTCGGAGAGCGATGTGAAGGATAGGTCCATGAGGTCCCGGCTGACGTGGCTGGTATACTCTGTTTCTGTCATCTTGCTGTATTGAAGAGCGGCGTTGAGGAATGAAGGCTCGATGTCACTGTCGGTAGAGCTGCTCTTCCACTTCAAGTAGATGTCCCGAGAGTGGCCGTACTGTAGACTTCCTAGTGGTATATTGAGCTCGAGGTTGCCGCCAGAAGCCTGCTCAGGACCTTCTTTGTACACAATTATTCCAGTTGTCTGCTCCATGGTGACGATGTTGGGATACGTCAGTTTCAGAGTGGCAGAATCGGCGAAAGTAGATTGGAGGTTGGCGACGGCGTGGACAAAGACTGTTCCTATCATGCCCGCATCGGGGATGAAGGCATAGTTGCCCGCTCCGAATTCTGCGATGGATTTCAACAGTCCTGATTTGAGCTGGTATCCGAAGCCAAACGTGTGGATGGACGGCGTTATGCTTCCCATGGCCTTGAGCGCTGGCACGTATCCTTGCGGCGGGCACATGTGGTTCGGTTCGCCGTCCGTCAACACCATGATAGCAGGTACGCGGCCTGTCTTCTTTTGGTCGTTGAAGAGCCCGATGCCGTCTCGCAAACCGTGCCACATATTGGTGCAGGTTCCAGGTGTCATGGCCTCAATTTTCGCCTTGGCGGTCTCTTTGTTGGCATCTGTCATTTCTGTCAGGGGCTGCAGCACCTTGCCTCTGCCGGAAAATGTGACGATTGCCAGTCGATCTTCCTTGGTCATGGTTGACAAGATTGTGCGGCATGCATGCTTGACCAGATCCAAAACTGATAAGCCCGTTCTCTCATCCTCGCCGGGAACCGGGGCATCAACCGACATACTGCCCGACACGTCGATCACTAAGGCGATGTCGCATGGTACATGTGAGAGTTTTTCGTTCTCTGGAACTTGGGGCGGCTGGACGGTGAGAATGACACCGGTCTTGTCGGGCAATGGTTGGATTTTCAGCGCAGCACCACCTTCAAGCTCTGGAGCACCACCTTCAAATTCTGGAGGGGTGTTCGCGCCATCAGACTCCACTTCGGTGTAGGGAGGAGGGACGTCGTCGACGTCGTCGGGTGCCTGCATATTACTGCTGAAGAAAGGTACAAGAACCTGTTGTTCGTTAGTGCCCAACAGCCCAAATGCATGTTGTAACGGTTCAGAAAGTCCAACACTCACCATTGTTGTCTATGTCACTGAATAACGGTGGGTCGTACGCGTTTCACGAGGACACGAGCTCCCGGAAAGTCGTACAGGATGCTTAAATAGTTGGGGAAGGCAACTGATGTTGGGTTGAGAACAGACGTCGTCAAAGAAAGACTCATTGTTAACTGTATAATTATGCCTGGGTAGCAATCACACCCACAAAGGTTTGCGGCCGCCATATAGCACTTGAGTCACAGCCACTGAGGTGACCGGCATTATCCTGTGACAGAGTTCAAAATTTGGCCGGCCCGAAGTACAACACAGTAGGGGGGTGTTGGCCGGGTGTTGGTAGAGGGCACCACCACTGAACTTGGTCTGACTACTGAATTAGCGATGGTACTGATTGGATTACTTGGGTTGTTGGCCGGATCTGAGGCAAGCTTACCCAGGTACGTGGAATCCTTCAGGCCAGTTGTCGCTCGGAAGTGGGTCTAGCATGCAAACTGGGCGTTCTGACCTCCATTTCTAAGGTTATCCAAGCCTCCAAGCTGGCCCAATATGTCTGCCTTGCCTAGATCTAGATCCATGCCAGTGCTGCCTACTGCTCGCCCGACGGCTAGAATATTTCCACTCGGGATGGATTACTGGCTTCAAAAATACAAGCAGACGACTACTGCACCTTGAGACTTCATTCGTCGCTAATTTCAAAATAACCAGTTTGGAGGCCGCAGCATTGATCTAGCGGCAGACGCTCATCTCCTTACCTCCTTGTAAGGCCGGCTCACGGGCCTGCAACAGCCAACGAAACATCTGGCCGTTCGGGCGGCGGCCTCAAAACTTCTTGTCCAGAGCCCTACCGTGGAAACGGAGTCATTAATTGTTGAATGTCAGTGCTACAATGAGGAAAATTAGTCATTGTTACACGGCCGAAATAAAGTTTTGACAGCTGCTGTGCAACAGAACCACGTGAGGCTCTTCACCTGCATGCAGGCGGGTCAGGTCCTGACCTTGGTGGGTCCCGAGCTCCGCCTGTGGCGGCGCAGCCGCCCCGCCGGCCTGCTTGCGCCTCTGATCTAAGGCCCACCTGGTGGGCGCTTGGTGATAGTGGCATAGCCACCTTCTAAAGTTCAATGTTGGCTGCAGGCATCAGTAACTCTCCCTCTTGTGCGGCTCTCGCCGTGAGTCAACCCGCCACCTCATTAAATTCGTTTTTCTACCTGTAGCCATCAATCCCTCTAGTCAGAAAAGCTGATGATTGCAAATTCTGATCGAGTGACCACTACTAGTACACGACCGCAGTATCTCACCCTCTCACAGTTGACCTTTCATGGGTTACCCTCCGCCCTTTTGCGATATACCTAGGTAATTATTACATCAGGCATGCGCACCGGTGCAGCTACCAGCTGCTTTGATATGCACGGAGACTGATTTGCAACTGACGAGGCTCAACGATCTCCTAACTAGATCTTAGTTACTTTACTACTTGATCATTGGAAACATCTCCCTCATAACGATATGGCATAATGAAACCTTTTTCGTTCAACAACAGTACTTTTATGAGATTTCGCGATACGAATCCATTCGCCGCCGACTTGAGTTCTGGGAATCAAAGCTCTGAATGGCCCTGCCCAGGTGCCACCCTGTAAGTCTGCCGGGCTTGAATCTGGCTTGTTTTGGTCTTCCTGAACCGCAGCGCCTGTGAGCGATCGAGCCCTCTGCAGCTCATCATTGAATGAAGCTGAGGAGACTGGTGACACTGGCTGGCTGAGATATTGACCGGCTCTTAGAGAAATATTTTGTTCTCCTGCCAGCATATTTCGGACTGCCTTGGAGCTGCAGTTTGCGCTCATCCTAACGACCTCGATGTAAACCTCACCTTTTTGCCGCGTGCTCGAAGGCCCTACTGTCTTCCGAATGCAATCAGTTATTACTACCAGACCTATCATTCTAGCCCCGAGTTCAGTGTCGAATGCCGAAATGTCGTTAATGACGCATTAGATAGTTGTTCTCGAACGCAGTGTTAAGACGAGATCATGGAACGTCCGAGTCATCGCTTAGGGCTTGAATCAAGCAGACCTCAGGAGGCCCCGGTAGCCCTCTACCATCTAGATATTTACCAGTCTCAGGAGCTTTTTATTGACACAATTCCAGCAGGAAGCTAAGCAAGTTAGAATGCACAAGTAGAGTGTGACATTCGGTATCCATCCCCATACCTAACCTCATGCGCCTGTTTGCTGGCGTATACCCTTTATTCATGGGCACCACCCCTCCAACGGTGTACCAGACTGAGTAGGCTGGCCGATCCGTACTGGCAGAATGTGTTCTATTTGTCTTGTGAAATGGTTTGTGTGGCTAAAGCTGCAATTGAGTTCAGATGAGTCTCAGAACCGACAAACGCCGGCCGGCCCTTGCCCGCCAGGTCCGCATGTGCCCCCATTCACTGCAGCACTGAGCATCAGACGAGTGACTCGTCGACAGTATGACCCAAGGTGCCAGGGACCCAGAGATATGTGCCTACCAAATGACCTATATTCCAGAAAGCTTGGGAGGTAGCTCAGCTGGTAAGAGCGCTTGCGAAACTCCCCGTTGGTAGACAAGACTCTCACCAAATGGGTCGAGTGGGTTTATCCCGTGCAGCGGTCCTGTGTTCGAATCACAGCCTCCCTATCAAACACTTTTTTGCTTTTTGGTCGTCTCTTGGTGATTACTGTCGCCTTCAGCATTTATTTATCCTAGTGCCATGCTCATCTTGAATCTCTTTGCTTTTGGGCATTGCTTGGGTGCATGTGGTCCCCCCCCCTCCCCTCGCACTCCCCTACCTAGGTACACACAGCCTGAACCAAACGCAGGAAACGTTAGAGTCGCCACTACGCCCAAGAACGACATTTTCCATAATTGAAGAAGGACCAATAAACATCCTGTGTACAAGCGCCCCCCCCCCCCAAACATACTGCCTCTTCCTGTCGACAGGTGCTCACCGTCACTGCCACAGCCGACACAGTATAATTCAACCCGCCGCGTATTAGAGGCAGGCAACTCCCCAATTATCAAGTTCATAATAAATCGGAGGGTGGCTCAGCTGGTAAGAGCGCCCCACGTGATTGTCTATGGACAATCACGTGGGGAGGTCCTGCGTTCAAATCGCAGCTCTCCTAGTAATCATTTCCTTTTTTTTATTCTGACTAGCAAACGTCTTTGAGCTCATTTTCATTTACTCCAGCACCACAGACACCCCTCCCAGATTCAAGTTCGGTCTTTTTCCCAGCGGCATGTTGGGACGTGAGAAACCTTCACCTCGGTCACAGCCTGAGCTCTCCAAGAAGAGGTCACAGTTACCACGTACAGGGCTTGCGATGTTTTTCACATTGACCGCCCATCCTCAGCAAACGACCAGGCGGAATATACTAAGTTAAAGAAACGATGCCCTTGACCCATGTGCTTCTGGACATGCTACCTACTGGATTTATCGCTTCCATTCTCAGGATTGTATGGAATCTCAGTTTCTGCCTCTTGATTTCCAGTCGCCATGAAGTATTTTTATTTTTCACTGACTATGTTGATGCATCAGCAATTGTCCCACATAATTAGCATTCATCAGCAGTCGCATGGAAACCTGCAACGCCTGAGACAGGCAGAAAGGCTCCGACAATATTTGAGCAAGTCCCTTGGGGAGTGGGAGATAACTCGAAGGAGATAAAAGTGAGTGTTAGAAATTGATAATACAATTGATATTCTACTCTTCTCATACCAAACGCAGTCTTTGAAGCCTTGTACAAATTACAAAACCCCGTTCAGACTCAACAGATTGTGCCCAGCGCGGCCAGCCGCCGCTCGCAAACAGGGCAGCTCACCTTACCCTCGTCGTCTTCAGACAGGTGGGTAAATGCCTGCCCGCACAGGCAGGTTTGTACTAGTTTTTCATGTATTTCGGTTGGCTGAACCATGATAGCAATTAGTTTTGTTGGTTACCAAGCTTAAACTTTAGAACGACCTGGACAAACCCAATGGCAGTGGGCACAACTGTCTCGATTTATATCAACGGTTTTCGCCGAGCACTATTCATTTCAGCAGTGGACATCATCACTAATAATATGACACATCGATATTTGTGATATGTAGGTAGGTATATTGGCATTGGTCACACTTGAGAGCAAAGTGTGAAAAGGCTGTCAGGCCAAATTAATAATAAGCTTCCAAGACTTGCTACTATGTACGGTTGCTAGTCTACCTAGGTACTTTCATGAGACCCACAAGTGGGAAGCCGCAAAATGTGATCAAGATTACAAGTAGCCCTTGTGAAGACTACTTCAAGCTACGAATAGTCTAAGGCCACGTGCCCACTTACTGTATCATTTTTTTCATTGTCGTTGGCCTTGTATTTTCTCAAACGCTGGGTCTGCAGCGTTTACCACTGTATGAAGGCACCCACACACATTTCATATGTATGAGGATTAAAAACAACACCACCTCGAGCTACGAAGGTCCCGAGGTCCGACTTCGGGCTGACTCTGGCAGTCAGGGTCGGTCAAGATTAAGCGGCCGCAAATTGGACAAACTCGCACTCCGTCCGACGAGGGAAAGAATGCCAGGCCGCATTCGCAGTAGTGGAGGGTACGATTTCTGCCGTGTTGACCCATTAAGGCAACGTGTTATTGTGTAGGATATGCCGGGGGTGTTGAATTAATGTCCTAGCTAGAGTTGAGAGCGAATACAACTGCGTAAGTTCACAACGACTCTTCCGGAAGAGCGTATTTATCTACCTAGGTAATGTATCTGGGGAGGGTAGGAGCAACCTCGCTCGTTTGCAGCATCGAACTTTCGCGGCGCATTGTCGGTCAGTCTCGGGGGCGGAGTGACTCATGCCCGGTGGGTGTGTCGGTCAGCCTGCAGGCGAACAAGATCATCACGGTCCAACCAAGCTCCGCACGCTCCGTGATTTGGGTTTCGTTCGTCGCATATCATAATCATGTACAGGAGGCGCACATACCCAGCAACCCTGCATTGAATGATATCAAACCCACGGGCTTCTCGCCCGAGTGGAGTGACTCTAGATTGCGGACCCGAGAGACGCCCCGTGCCGCCCCGCCCGCCCGCCCCCCCCCCAAACTCCCCCAGCTGGGTGGCGTGCCATTGATGGATGCGATGCCTGGATGCCCGTCAGACCCAAAGTTTAAACAAACGGCCGGCAGGGGGGGTTTGACGGGTTGGCCACGTCTCATTTCTCCAACCTTGGCACGGTTTCCCATTCGGGGGGCCGGGAGGCACGAAAAGCAAATCGAATGGAGCTGCGGGTGATGGACGGGATAATTGGGGGCGTGTGATTGCGGGGACAGCCTTTTTCTGCCTGGGCCGTGAGCTTAAAAACCGCATGGCGAGGTTGTGTGTGTGTGATGTGGAAGAAGACGACGACAACATGGCTAGACCTAGGCACCAGGCTGCCAGGGAGCAGAGACAACCAGTGCAGCAAATGACGGCTGGAGCTGGGGTTTATGCTTGCTCATTCGCGGCAGGTGGCAGGTGGCAGCCTATTGCGCGAGACATAAGCGCCGTGCAGGAGTGCAGGACGGGTAGTGTGACCCGGGGAGGCTGATCCGGCGGCTGGAAGGCGGCTCTCATTTGCAGCCCTGTGGGTGTGTGTGAGAGAGTGTGTGTGTGATGGCATTTCTGATGGGACGTATCGGATTCTGCATCTGGCACTTGCACTTTGGGTATACGCGCGGTGTCCAGGTTGAATCAATGTACAGTACTCCGTAATGTCATGTCAATGCTCTTGGGCCATGTCTGTTTTGATTTCCATCGAGTCTGGCATTTATTGAATTTATTGATGGCATTGATTGATATGATTTATTTGGTTTTGGGGGCAACTTGTAGGTAGTATTTGATTGCACTTGGCTTCCTTGCCTGCCCGCCCGCCTGCCTGCCAATCTCGATAAGCTCAAGGTGTGCGCCCCCGTGCGCCCCCGTGGCTCACCCGCACACCGGTCTGTCAGTCTGTCTGCCCTGCTGCTACCCACCCAAGCCACCGTCGTCAAGGACATGCTTGGTTGGTTACTGTGTACCCCAGAGGATTACCCCAGGTACCTGAACAACCTGTGAGGTCATGAGGGTCGCGTGCTCTGCTCACCGTCTTGGCCGTGCAGCTGCAGGTGGGACTGGCCCGGGGAAGGTGGGCCCCTCCTTCCGCCCCCGGGGCAGCGTGTGGGGCAAAGACCTGATGGCCCGAGACAGGGCAGTCCCCAGGCTGGCTGGCCTGGCTGGCCCCCAGACTGCCACATCGGTGTGCAGGGCAGCTGCTAGCGACATTCCTCAAGTCACCCTCACCGTCACCGCCGTCGGCCTCCAAAAAAAAGAAGCTCGACCACCCGCGACTGCCTCCGTTTTCGATTGTTTCGTGCCAGTCGAGCCGGCCAGTCTCCGTTATCCACTTTTCTTCCTCTGCCAGCTTTGATCTCTCCATGTACCGCAGTACTGTGTACGTACATCATCATCCTCAATCCATGGTTTGGATCTGGCTTTCCGCTAATCTCGCGTCATAGCTGGTCATGCACCTGCTTGCTGCGATGCTGCATTCTTTGCAGCCTGCCGCCGTCGACGGGGCCCAACATTCGCAGCCATTGACTGACCGTCCGTCAACAACTAGCTCCCGAAGATGCCCCGCCCAGGGCGCAATGTTCCTCCGCGGTTTTGCCATCGAGAATTCAGCATACAACACAACATCCAACGTCGAGAACCCACAATTCTGAGTTTGTAGCTGAAAGCTGGCAGCCTCTGCAGCAGTTGGCAGAGCCGCATTGATGAGCCACAGCAGCGTTGTGGTGGTTGCGGCAGTGATGCGGCAGTGAAGCCGACCCGTCCAGCCCGCCAGGCCCCGTCAGCCCCGTCTCTCTCTCCCTGGTCTTTCCCCTCTGCCACCGATCCTTGGCTTGCAGCTGCAGCCCTGACACCTGCAGGAATGAGCCGCGTGCCGTCATAGGGTTGCACCGGGTCAGCAATCTGGCAATCAGCCCAGTCCTACCACGCCCGGGCCATTCTTCCGCCCAAAACATCAGCCCCAATCAATTGCCAGACAGACGGACAGACAGAAAGGGGAAATACGATGACCCTGAGCCGTGTCCTTGCCTCCATCACTGTCTGGGCAATGAATCAATCAGCAGACTGACTGAATGATTGACAGACAGACAGACTGACAGACTAATAATAACTGGACCCAGGTCGGGCTGTTGATCAAGCGAGCCGAGTCACCTTCGACGAGCATGTGATGCAGATATACGCGTAAACACTCCACAAACCCAATCAACTTGCCTGGCCCGTCACCCTCGGCCCCGCAATTGATATTATCCCCTTCCATCCACCGACCCGCTGCCCCTGCCGAGCATCGCCGGTTCCTGACGGGAGCGCAAGGCTTGCAACGGACATCCATGGGCCCCAACTCGATCCTACACCGCAGCCTCGCGCACCCGTCGTCCATCCATCGACTCGCGTGCCTGAATCGATCGGCCGGCCCTTTCTCAGTTGCAATGGTCTAGACCAGATCAGCACTCGTACCCGCACTCGATGCAGAAATAGTAAACGGCGTTGTAGACAGATGCATGCTGACATGGCAGCACTATCGAACCCCACAACAGGTCACCATCACTGGAAACCGGCCGCAATGACTAGCAACGCTGCTATCAAATCTGCGATACAGGTCCAACGACGCGATGCTCGGGGCCTGCACTGTCAACCCGCAATCATCACCATCAGAGCAGGCAACGGCACGTTCCGCCCGGGTTGCTCGGACGCCGTTGAATGAATACCCGACGGCATACTGCCTACTGGGTGGGCCTCGGATGCCATCAACATCGGTCCCCCTTACACAGTAGGCAAAGGCACGCGGAGCTATGTCAACCGGTGGAGCGAGCATCTGACACTATTGTCCGACGCCATCCAGATGCTCATCTCGCCACTGCACTTTCGGCGTCCAAAAACTTCACGGGCATCCCGTGACAGGTTCATAGCCGGCCGCTGTTGGGCACCAAGTCACATTGGCACGTGGGAAGACCCACCAGCGCCTCGATTGCCTCAACCGGGGGTAAAATGACTGCGTTGCTGTCGCCATGTACTCCATAGTACTGAGGTACTGTTACACAGCGGAGAGCCCCACGAAACGGTGCCTCCCTTGGCCCTCAGCCTCATTTCCGCTACACATCAATGGGGAATTTTGACTCTGTCACTTTTCACAACAACCCCAGCATGCACCGACCTCCTGTCACGATGTACGCCCTCCTGCCTGCCAGTGCGCATGGAAATGACCGAGCACAAGAAACTCCTCGCTAATCAAAATAGCACATGGGACGCGCACCTACATAGAGTACCTAGGTACTCCGCTCGCCCGTAGCGTCGGCTGAAGATAACGCGTCTCCGCGATCGAAAGGACGCGGTCGGGTCGAAACTCCACAGGGCTTTTCAGCCTTGGTCACAGGCTAGCGTTATTGCGCATTGCCAGGGCGGGCGAGGCTACCCCGTATCCCATCTTGTTGTCCCAGCCATCCATTTCCCGTGCCTTGTTATTAAGGTTTATCCGTCGGGAACCCGCGGCGCTCTGTCGTTAGCGGCCGAGGTCAGATGTCTATTTTTGAGAGGCCTCGATACAGCGGTGGCACTGGCACATGGCCCTCGTCAGCAATGCCTTTAACACGCTCGGGCGCTACTGTCTGCCGCTTTGCTATTGTAGGCGACGCTTTCCCCGGATTGCGAAGCGCAGGTGCGAAGTGCATCACGGTCGTGCAGCAGCGCAGCGCGTGGTGCTACGTTCGAAGCGCGCCCTGTCTTTTCAGCATGCTGTATGTGTGTGTGTCTGTTCATCAATGCTTCAGCTCTATCGAAACGTCCATGATGCTCAAAAAGTATCCTGAGGCCGCTGGGCTTCCAATTCGGGTGCAACCAACGAGTCAAGAGGGCCCAGGCTCCCTGTCGCCGGAAAGCCATCCGGTAACAGGGACAGGGATCTGAACCCTTCTGCTGCCGCGGCACCTGGGCCCCTCAGGGGCACAAAAACGTGGCACAGTCGAGTGAAAGGGCCGAGACCCCAAACAACGGTTCATCTACTGATGGGCGATCCCTGCCTGACGCATGGAGTTTCTGGTGGTCCTTCTGGAAGACTATCAAACGGTCGACGTTTTCTCATCCCTGGGTCAGAGATAAATTCGGATTAATTGTTCTGCGATTTTATCAATTTTTCAATTGTCCCATCAGGCCCACCCGCCTGGCAATCCCTGCCTCACAGATGTTTCGCGACGGCTGGCCTTTCCAGAAAGGTTCACCACACAGTACAGTACACTTGAGCACACAACTCCCGTCTGCCGCCCGAAGGCCCGCCAGCCCCACAAGCCGGAGTATTGACGGTAGGAACACCCTGACTGGAACAAGGCTGCAGCAGGGTGTTGTCAGCGAGGCTGGCCATTCTCTTCATCCCGCGCATCGCATCTCAGGACGACGGATTCAAAGCTGCACCGTGTGTACCGTCCGTCACACACGATTAACCGACCACACTCACTCGCTGCCCTTTCTGTGGGTAATCTGAATGGGCTTCTTGTTTGCAATCCTAACGAATGGGCAACGAGCCAGTCCCAAGCAATCTGGATGTTCCGAAATTCCGTTGACACCGGCTCGCAATTTCAGCCTGATACCCCAGAGAGCAGGCAGGCACTTGCCTCCCCTTGCGTGTCAACTGGTCTGTTCCGGAAATCCCTAGGCCGTTATTAATAAACTTGAAGTCAACCGGGAAAAGCGACGCCCTACGGATACACAGTTCAGCTGCGGACTGACTCGTTGCCGCTCAGAGTCGAACGAAACGGTAGCGCGGGAGTCGAGGAGCTGTCAGATGCGGCGGATGCGCTCCCGAGTGGGGCGCTATCTTGTAATCAGGGGCCCCGGGAAGGGTCCCCGGGGTCACAGGTTTGATATCCTGAATGCGACCTGAGAATGTCTAGTGCACCAACAGAATACGACAGCTTGCTGCGCTGCTCGGGCAGACGTCAACTCGTGTGTGCGTCCTACCGCACTCCCGCAATTTGGAGTCTAAATCTTAGTCTCCCGGGCAGAGGCCAGCTACGCAGGCTGGCAGGCTGGCAGGCTACGGTGTACTGTACATACAGTGTATGCTTTCGCGAGGTGCCGGTCGAGGTGGCGGCAAGCGCGCCGAGGCCAGGGTCCTCGCGAGGAGGACTGCTCAGACCGCCCCCCAGCTTCGTCGGCTTGGGCCCAATGCGACTCCGGTTCGCTGGGTGGTGATTCCGGTGGCCGGCTATTGAGTCGTAGTGGATGGTGACAACAACCATTGATGATGCTAATCCTTAAAGTTGGCCGTTTCAAATGATGGGCAAATCTCTGGTCAAGTCGTGATACCTGACCGAAATGCCGGCTCAGGTCTCGGGGACTTCGCCGTGCGGAATGACTCGACACCCTGAGAAGAGCGCCGAAGTGGCCAAGTGGGTGGTCACATGTTGGTTCCCCAGCCTGACTCTCCACCCACAGCCGCATTGCATAGCACTGCGACTTCACGCGACTAACGAGGCTCCCAAGGAGTAGTCGGCTGCTGAAACTGGCGGTAGTGTTTGCAATCCATGCGCTGGCGACAGCAATGGCGACTCGTGGCTTTCACATGCAAGGACGGGCGACCGACCATATTTCGCCGCCCGCCAAATCGAAGCAAGCGTCCTACACACGTTCATGCACCTCCTACCCCGGATGGCTGACTCGGAAAAATGTACAGTACAGTCGAGGTCGTTCACCGACAGGTTTCGCTTCGCAGCCAGATCTTACGTGGCCGGGCGTGAAAGGCTCTGGGCATCTGCAAAGACCGCCGTCATGTGAAAGCCTCATCACCGTGACCTCATGCGGGCCCCGACCTCTGTCCCACGCACGCACGGCCGGTAGAGCCAGCTGGCGATACCCCAGACGGCGTCCTGCCCCGCGTCTTTCCCCCCATGGGGGAGGGGCGCGTCAGGCTAGACTACCCCATGGGCTGTGGCACGACACACGCTACGGCGCGACTTGTGCCCTGATGAGCCCGCCGTGTGTGCTCGAGCCGCAGACAGCTGACAGCCGTCGCTGGCTGGCCTGGCCGCCTCTGGGGGAGGCGCCAGGGCTGGCTTGCCAGCTTGCCCGCAGAAGACTCCCTCCTGGGTATCGCGCACTGCTCTTGCGCGCCACGCCTTTGACTTTTGCCCTGTGACCAGGCACGGTGCACCATCGGTATCCTTGGCCGGGCAGAGGTCCGAATAACAGGCTTGTTTTTTGTCACATGCAAACCCGTGACAGTGGATGATTGATTGACTCCCTCTTAGCCTGCGTCGAGACAGCCGGCGTGGTTATTTTGGTCGAAAATGGCCCTGGGGAAACCTGGGGTGCATTTTCGCCGCCATTTTAAGATTTCCTGGGGGTTTCCCAGCCCGCCGGCCCGCCAGCCTTCCCTATGCTCCTCAGGTTGATCTGCAAGGAAAATTAATGCTAATAGGCCGCCTTTTCTCAGTCGGCCGGTGGGGCCGAGCCCGTGCCTGGGGGGGGGGGGGGGGGAAGAATTGTCAACCGCAAGCGCGGTGGCGGCAACTTGGCGGGCTCGCTCGTTTTAGTGCGCTGAGCAGCGCCTGTGCAAGGCTAGCTGTCGGTGGACACTAACATGCAGATCAAACTGCCAGATATGCCAGACCTCGCGGCTTTCCCATGTCTTTTATTACTTGGGGGCGAAAAAATAGGGCTGACTTTTAGCAGCTTTTTTTTTCTGTTTAGCTGGCATTTATCTTTTTTGTTTCATCTGCAGTTGAAACAAAAGGACCGACCTCCAAAACGGGACTGCCAAAACGGAGGTACATACAGCACGTTGTGCCTCCAGGGCTCTCTTGGTCTACTAGTGCGCCCCCCCCTCCAACCTTTTGTAAAAGGGACTCGGTACCTACCTGGGGTGGTTCAACGAGTCGGAAGTCGTGCCTCTATTAGCACGCACGTCTTTTGGGCATCCCGCCTGTCCTGTTGAGGGAGGGAGGGCCGGTGGCGTCAGGTCGCGTGCGAGGCGACGTGCCCAAACCCGGAAGGAATCTGGGCGAGGCGGTTAACGGCCCGCCAGAATGGGATGGGGTGCCGGTGCCGCCCACCATGTCTTATTAGGCGTTGGCTGACTGACGGCCGGTTTACATACGGGATAGAAGAACACACCGCCCGCGAACGACCGAACCCCTTCTACAAGATGGCCCCATCGATCGATGGTACCAACGAAGGGGGGCCGCCGGCCTGGCCTAACTACAGTACACACAGAAGCGGATCCGTGGAACTTGCCGTGTACATCACCTAGCCCTGCGCCTCACCGGTCAAGATCCTCCCTCCCGGAAGAGGAGCCCATACCGGCGGGTGAAGTCCGGCGCGCAGGTTCGGTTTAGTTAGACTACATGTATGTACTGTACGTACGTCTGGCCCCGCGCCGAGCTCCCGCCCAGCCGATTGCCATGCCAGGCCACACGCCCAGGTGGTATCTGATTCGATCTGTACCACGTCGCCAAAGCAAGCACGCACGCAGGGTAGGTAGGTACCGCCAGCGCGGGATATGGGGATTGATTTGTTCCTCAGCGCCCCCTCCCCCAGGCCCCCGGGCGGCGGTCACCGCAGGAGGGCTGGGCTGGATCTCGCCGCCGCCCCCAGATTCGCGTAACCCGGGACCCCCACCTTGTAAGCAAATGGTGTTCATGCAGGCAAGATGATGACCCGACCTACCTGCCTTGGGATGGGATGTGGATGTGGGCTTGTGGACGACGTGTCAGCGCGCTGAGGGGGGGGGGGGGGGGGGTTGGTGGTGGTGGTGGTCATGCTTCCATTGATTGTTGACTAGGTTGACTAAGCACCCAGTGAGGGAGGGAGCGTGTGCTGAATCAGCCAGGGTGCTGAGGTTGGCTATTTGCATCTGGCTGGCGGACTCGAGGGAGTCTGTCAGTGTTGATCGTGATGACGTTGTCACGCTCGGAGCCCTGCATGCTTGGGCTTTCTGTCACGAGACGAGACGGTTGCCGCTTCCAGCAGTCGATGGGTTCGGAATCCGGAAGACGGGCTGGGCTGGGCTGGGGGGACGTTGATGGGATAGATAATCTGGGGTAAAACGGAACTTGGGAAGAAGCGACCCCCCCCCCCCCGTACTTACGTCTTGTCTGTACATACATGGGCGAGGAGACACGTGCAGTATTGCCCTATGCATCATTGATTGTTATTTTTTTTTTATTTTTTGGTTTTTTTTTCTTCGGCTCCCCGGACTTATTTGACGTGGAAAGGAAGCAAGCCCATGTTCGGCGGCAGCGGCGGCCCTCCCTGTCCTGATAATGGGGGCCATGTCAAAATGACCTGGGCTGGCACTGGCAGCCAGACACAGACACACAGACCTCTGCCAGTGCCACTACCAATCTCGATCCGCCCTGACGCAATACAAAAGCGCCCAAACCCAACTCGTTTCCTACTTTACCAAACACCCTCTCGCTTGCGGTCGGGATGGTGTACCAAGATTTCTTGTCTATGGGGGTTGCGATTGATCCCGTGGGGAGCGGAGCGCCGGCGCTGACGGACTCGAGGCGGGCGGGGCGTCAGCGTCGTGTGGCCTGCATCGCTCCTGGGGGGGGAATGGTCGTCTGTCTCCCGGGGAAGCCATTCCACCGCCTTGCCTGCTAGCGGGTGGTGTGTGGTGTGTGTGTGTGTGTGTGTGTCAGGGGCAGGTTCCCGAGGTGGTGGGTGATGTTGGGTGGTGATGGTGGCCAAGTGACTGAACCGACCCCCCTGTTTGAAACATGAAATTTGGGAAGAGGGTTGGATGAGGGGGGGGGGAGGAGGAAAGCCCCGGGGCTCTCGTCCGAGTTTCTTGACCGGTCCGCCGAATCGGGCAACGGCATACCCTCCATCAGGTCAACCACGTGCGGCGGATCCAGGTGCGCCATCCCAATTCCTCCCTCTTATTCGCTGGCCGCCGGGCCTAGGCCTGCTGGGTGGCCCTGCTCCTCCTCGTCTCTCTTTTTGTTCTCCTTCGGGACGGACCCCCACACCGTCACCACACACCTTTTTTCGGCCGCCGGCTAAACTGGGGGACGGGGGTTGTTCAAACGTGTGTGTGTGTGTTTGTGGTGTGTACGTGTATGTGTACGTGTTGCGCGCGCGCGCGCTCTTCGATCCTTTGTTTGGGATTGATCTATTGTTGTAAGCAAAAAAAAGGAAGCCCGCGCTTAGTATTATTATTATTATTAGCATTATTATTATTCTCAGCCCATATTTTTCCAAACCCTTGTTGTCTCCAGGGCTGTGACCCCGTGGGGTAAGGCAAACTGACTGACTGACTGACGCCTCCCAGGCTGACAGGCATGTATAATTTGTGAGATCTGATAATCTGCAACGGCGCACGAGACCCGACGGGAGGGACCCGAGAATGTACCAGGGGTACAATTACACAATTCTAGCTCTGTCCTTCTTTTGTTTTTATTATTTTTATTGCTTTTTTATGTGTGTACGTGTGTTCCCGTTTTCTTCTCCCCTGCCCCGGCCTCCACCCCCCCCCCTTCCTGCATTCAATGCATGTGTGCATGACCAACACCTCCTGCACGCGTGGGCATACTGTAAGTAAGTAAGTGCCTGGGGTAACTAACTTATGTATGTAGACACCTGGGCAGATTGAGTGCCCAACCGACCCGCTGTCCCCTTTCGTTCTAACTGCCCTGGGTACCCATCCCCGTGGCCCCAATCTTGCCATGCGCTTTAACCGGGCTGATCTGCCGCAGAGGCGGGATCGTCGTCGTCCTTTCTTTTCTCCTCGTCCTCGGTCTTTGTCTGTGCACACACACCCGGCGTTCAGCTGCTGGCCGTATACTATCTACTCTTTTCCGGGGGCGGGAGGGGGGTTGGTGGTTGGTGGTGGGGGTGATCACCTCTCATATTTTGTGTGAGATATGCGTGTGCGCAGGCGACTTGCGGAGCGGGGAGGTGTGGCGGCCTGGGTGCCTGCGACCTACTACATACATACATACCCTGCAGGCATGGGATGTGGGTGTAAGTAGTGCATTGCATTGCCTTGCACTGCCTTTCAATGCATTATCTTAAATGGCGGTCTGGGGGGGAAGAGACGGTGAATGAGTCCTCGAGATCTGGTGCCCAAGTGGTGATGAGGGCGGCGAGTCGTCACGGCTTCAACTTGGACGTGAAACCTATACGGAGTATCTTGTTGTTATGGCGCTGGTACCGAGGTTAGGTACCTAGGTAGTCTTGTCCGTTCCCCGTCCGAGTTGCCATGACCAAGCAGCATAAAACTGGCACGTAGTATTCTTGTCAATCCTTCCCGCCTCTGCCCAGTTGTTTCCCCCGGCCCCCGGCCCCCTCGCCGAAGAGGAAACGGTCCAGGGCATGAGGGACTGTTTGAGGAAGGAGTTCCCACCGTCAGGGGATCCAAAACTATACCATCATCTCTGAGAGATAAAATACTTTGTTAATTTACCAATATCAATCATGCGCCAGTGGTGTTGACATGCCATACGAAGTCCTAGTATGCTAATAAGCAAGCCCCCACCCTTCCTTCGGGTACGCTTCCCGGATTTCTGTACATCGATAGTGGGACTGGACTCGATGCAGATAAGGCGAATCTGACGCACGGTACCTAGGTACCACAGTAGGTGCCGTGCATATCGAGGGGTGCTCTCACCCAATGCATGTCGTAGTTATCAGCAACAACTTGAACTCGGTGACAGTAGTACGGCACAGCTGTGACTCCCACCACTTAGGGAAGATACCTTTAGGGTTCTTTTGTTGTGCTGTGCCCACCAAAAGGTATTTGGGGGCAGGCACTATTGATGTTCCTGTCAGCAATGACTGGGTTAAAAGGGGGTGTTCCTCGTGTATTCATTTTTTCAAGCTTTGATTGGCCGCATTCGAACAGCTCTCCGGTGACATCTTACCACGATCACCTGTTCGTATGGTCAGCTGTCCCACCTTCACCTTTCTTTACGGTCGTTAGCGGCCAGCGAGAAGTAATCCTTGGTATGCCGAGCCCGTGCGAGGATCACCCTCTATTCAAAGTCCATCGTCGTTAGAGTATGCGGTAAGCTCGGGTCGCGAGGCGGCATCTCGCTTGCGGTCGCGACTCCGAGTCGTTTCCATCGTTCGGGAGCTGACTGCTTCGTGTAATTTTATTCGGTGCGTGTGGCCAGTGCGTCGTCGCAATCAGCGGTGGACTCGAAACACGGTGTGTGGTGATGCGGAGCTCCCTGTCTACTGCATGCAGTCTGTTCTCCAGAACAACGAATTGAGTTCGATTGGGTCGGATGCAGTAGTTATCGAAACCGCACGGCCTCACGTCATCTTTCGTGACTCATTATGAGATGGCAATGATATGTCCGCTCAATCTTTGACCACCTAGAGTGTTGAAAACTCCCAGACTTGCTATGCCGGTGCGTATCTGGGGTCAAAGTGTAAAAAGTAGGTAGAGATTGGGTGCTTCGATGGGTCGGGGCCCTGACACTTGATGATATCCGATCGTCCTTCGATGTGTGGGCTGACTGCGGAGTTAAGTTGTTTGAGACGAGTGGAAAACTTCTGCACCTTGTATCCTGCTCCATTGTCAGATGGACAATCGAATTGCGCGGGAGAGAGAATTGGCTGGTTGTCAGATGGGGTAGCATTGCATTGGCTTCTTACGAGTTTGGGTGTGGGTGGTTTCGTTTCTATTCCGTATACGTCCGAGGACATACATGGCGCCCTCATACAATGGTAAGCGCTCAAGACCCAGCGCTTGCAAAAGGCACGGTGTCGATAACTATGGTTAAAATACGATGGGTGTTACGAGTTTGATCAGGGATATTGCGAGCCATTGGCTGTTGATGGCAGTCCGTCCTATCCGATATCCTCATTTGTGCAAAAAGCCACTGCCAATCAAGCTGTAGGATTCTATGTGGCAGGTGGTTTGAAACATTGAATATACCACGAGGCTCTGCACGCCGTTTACCTAGGTCAAATGTCCCGAACGATGCCACTGCACTATTCGAAGCAAAAGTGACGCCACCACTCGCCATACGCACGTAGTCCTTATACCACGACATCAAAGCAAGGCCACATAGATGACTCGACAAATGCACCTGTCCATGCGACGAGGCTGTGGACATCTGCAGACGGCCGAGCAATTTCATGCATGCCAGCAAAGCTTCTCAGCCACGGAAGTGCACGCAAGTTGAATCGCTTCTTCAATCGTATGCCGCTATGTTCCAATCCAACGTGATGCCCCTGTGGCTGAAGTATATAGCACACGAGACCTCAGAGCGCCCCCGTCTTCTCCCCCCTGAGCTCCGTCGCGAGGCCCCTGATGCCCCTCGTCTCCTGCTCAGTCAGGCGGATATCAAAATACCTCTCCAGCGCCCGCACGCGGTCCCCCTCCGTCCCCAGCACCTCCAGCACGCGGTCCCGCCCGCCCGCCCGCTCCTTCACCACGCCCCCGTGGAGTATCCTCTCCGCGACCGGCTCCCCCGTGGCCGCGTCGAGCACGGGCCGGTACGCGATGACGTTCTGCAGGAAGAAGCTCTGCGGCCTCGTCATGACGAAGTAGTTGAGGGCCTCAAAGTCCTCGGGGAAGACCTCGGCCTCGGAGAAGGAGTACATGTCCTCCCATCCCCCCTCGGCGCCCCCCTTGGTCGAGCACCACACCCACAGCCGCTGCGCCGGGTCGTCCTTGGTCACCTGCTTTTCGATGTGCTTCAGCTCCAGCCTGCCCCTCGCCGGGGCCACGGTCGTGGTCTCGTGGCCGTCCTCGAGCGGGACGGGCTGCGTCGCCTCCTGGGCGCCGAAGCCCACGTCGACCAGGTACTTGACCCCGTCGATGGTGACCAGGTTCACCATGTGGCTCCTGGGATTCCAAAACTGAACCGTTAGTAGGTGGCGGTGTTCATGGCTCGTGACCGCGTACAACTTCCTGAACGTGGATCTGGAGGGAAGGGGGCGCATCAATCTCACTCACAGCCTCTCGTGCCTCACCCTCGCGGCCGCGCTGTACAGCCTGAACCCGAGCGTCCGCAGGACCGTCGCGAACAGCTCGTTGACCTCCATGCAGTATCCGCCCCGGCCGCGGGTCACGATCTTGTCGAAGAGGTCCGCCCGGTCCAGCGACAGCAGCCGCGTGGGCGAGTAGTGCAGCGCGGTGCTGTCGAAGGGCACGCGGGCCTGGTGGTGCCGCACGAGGCCCGTCAGGAGCTGCAGCCTGTCGGCCGGGTGCCTGGGGCGCGGGTACCTGATGTGCTGGAGGTACTGTTCCAGCTGCTCCTCGCTGTACGTCGCCATAGATGGATATCCCGTCTTTCCCTTTTCGTAGTTGGGAGCCTGGCTGTCCCGTGGTGTGGTGGGCTGATTGGCAGGATAGACAAATGCCAAGGCTGGCTAATACCCCAGGTCGTTGTGGATATACTTGAGTGAGTTGATCGTCGCAAGGCTATCAGCAGTGCTGAGTGCGCAAATCTGCTGTTCACTGCAACAACAGGTGATTTTGCGATGTTGAAAGTGAAGGTTTTCATGGAGCCGGCCACAGTTGCTGCACCGCCCTATAGTCGATTCGTGTTACTAAGCTTCTACTAAGCCTGCAATGATGATATGACTTCTGAAGTCGCTGGTCCACTTTCAATGTGCCTCTTCAAAGACTGCATTGTACAACGCAGGTATGTTCTCACGGTACCGTAAAGGTTACACACTATCTGTACTATTTCACATGTCGTGCTCATGCTGTGTTCATAGTATAGGGCAGAAGCCAAGGGAAAAGTCTAGGAATGAACGCAAGTGGCTGGATTGTATAACCTACTACTTCATATAAAGTAGGGGGCGCGCCACATGATTCTTGGAATACTGATTTCCTCAGCCTTGTGATAGACCTGCAGTCGTTCCTACGTCTATCCAGTGGGTACAGCCTTGCACGACTCACACCAGCCTCCTCGAACCCCAGCTTTAACCCAGTACTCGAACACCAGCAGTACAAGAACCGGGCTTATTACGAATGAATTAAATCAGATGGACACGTTGGCTACATGTTCTATTCGCGCAGAAGCTACAGAAAGCCCTTTTTCGCGCTGATCCTTGTGTCATCCTCCCACGCGGATTCTGAAGCCCTTGAACCTGGTAGTACATCTCGATCGACACAGGCGAAACCGACATGTGAAGCGGCGATCCGTCCTCGAATTGCTCTACAAGCTTCCCATGCCGACAATGCCAATTAGAAGCCACAACTGATGACGCCTTCCCCTTCGACGATACCGAGCATAAGAACAACCTTGGAAGTTTCAAACTAGGCAGGGCTAGGAAGCGCCTTTTCCCACCTTACTTACACCTTGAGCCGCGCCAGTCGACACTGCTTGGCAGCGACAAAACACATCCACTGCACTAGTATCAACCGTCGAGGCGGAATTTTCCTTTACCCCATCGTGGGCATCCAAGTTTTGTGCGCTTACCCGGTGCTGGGCCCCTCATCCCAGCCGCCGGGAGGCCATCAGCTCTCTACACGAACCTGGAAGTGTCATCAAGGTATAACCCGGGGCTAAAGGATAAACATCTTTCCAACCCCCACGCCAACCACGTCACGGACGCATGGTCATTTTCTCAACCGATTTTTTTTTTTTTTTTTGCCTTCGCGATCATCGCGGGGCCCCAGGCCTTCGGGTCGCCTTGTAGCCAAGAGTAAAAGATCGCCTTCATGGGGGTGGCGGTGGGGGCCCAGGAGGATCAAGCGACGGGCTCAGGCCCCCCCGCCCTCAGATTCTGAACTGTCCCGCGATCTTTCCGCCAAGGACAAGGAAGTGGGTCGGCAGCCGACGACATCGCAAACAAGTTTCCCTCTGGGGACACAGACCTCGTGCCCTCCCACTTCTGATGGCCTTTACCCGACGGGCGTGGTGCGATGATGTTGGGGCGGAGACTCTGGGGGGGGGGGAGGAATGGGGGCTCGGGATGTTTGGTGGGTCGGATAGACGTCATTGCCATCCTCGTGGTATTAAAATCCGAGCCGAGATTGAAGGCATCGTGAGCCGGACCCGGAAAGTGCCAGACACGGTAAGAGCCTCTTCCCAGTCGTCCCAGTGGGCGACGAGGTTGTCCCAGCGGGCCACTCTCAGACGGTAGGAGCACCTCCCCCCCCCCATTGTCCCACCACCACAGCCTTGGGAACGTTGTGCCCCACATGCACAGGTCCATGTCACGCCGCCATGATCTCAAATGATTTCCATTTCACGAGATCTTGCTCGAATCTTGGCTCTTGGAAATCTGCACAACCCGGAAATCCACGGCGTAGGCTGTCACATATAGCCCGCCCCGCTGGCAGCCTGGTCGGCACACAGGGCAGAACGACGTCATATTTCGATCAGCCGACTCCAGAAGGACCCTGAAATCTATTACAGGGCAAACTCCTGGGGCAGGCCCACCCTGCTATTTGTTCTTCCCCCCAAGAACTGTGTTCCTATCCGGCGCAACTGGAATGGTGAAAACGGTCGTCGGAAACCGATTCGAAAACGGTGGAGCGGGTCAATCGGTTGTCCCCAAGTCTTTTTTCTGCTGTGTGCCTGTGCGCTGCGGCTGTGGGTGCGCGTATCCCAGAAGCCCGTTGCGTCGGGTTCAGCACCTCAAGTGTTTCGAGAAATTCAACTGCCGTGACAGCTTCCGCGACCTCGGAGCACTACCGCTAGCTACCTAGGTAGTCTGGTGGACCTTTTGGCGCTGCGTTTTGGCCGCCCACCTGCCGACCCCCTTTGTCCTGGCGGGCCTGGCCCGGAGTTCAGCCCTACCAACAACTTGACGTTGCGTCATGACCAGAGGCTACGTATCTGTACCTGTCGTGTTGTATCGGCTACACGAAGATCAACGCTGTACACTCGAATCATGCCATTCGACTTGTGAGCCCCGGATGAGGCATTGAGTTTCTCAATGGGCGGCCAAGACAGCCTGCTTGGTTTCATCTGGGAAGGTGGACTCGCGACGTGCCTGCATTACGCCTCCAGACCATGTGCCTGGCTCCCACATTGCTAGTGGCGAAGCTGGCGGATTGCTGCTGACTCGCCAGCAAGCAATCTGACTGGTCCCGCGTAGACGGTTTTCCGCCCTCTAACCTGATGGCGAGCCTGCGCCGAAAAGAATGCGGAGTGACGCCGACGCCACGTCCCCGGGGTTCATTCAAAATCTGGGGATGGTCTGAACGTTAATCCTGTGCCCAGCAACTACTCAGAACAACAGCAGGCTCTTGCACGTGGTCAATGTTCGGAAACCTCCCCCCCCTCTTCGATTTAAGTTCGATTAAATACCCGTTTCGCTTCGGGCAAATTGGCTTTTGTCGGCTGGAGCTGGTCTCCTCCCAAACGCGGTCCGATGCCTCTGGCAGACACGAGCGGCAGACCGTTCCTTGCGGCTAAGCGACCACATGAGCCCGGTATCTCGTAGCGCGCATCTCTGGGTAGGCTGAACATCTGCCTTCGGATATTCCTGAAGGAGCCTGTCCGACCGTCCATAATTCAGAAGTTGCTCAACAGGGGAGCAGGTGCGCGGGCAGGTTGGACTGCTCCGGTAACTGTGCCCGTGTCATGGCGCATACTTGTCGGCATGCGACAGCAGTGACCTCCAAAGCCCGCGTGACATTTGCTCCGGCTGGCCGTCGCGACTGCGATGGTACCCGATCTTGTAAGAAGAATCCCTGATGCCAAGCTTTCATTCCGTGAGCGCGGAATTTCCTGAAAGAGTTTCCGATGCCTCGACCAGGTGTAACAGTAGACCTGACGTTCATTCCCCCATAATCCCTGAGAACAACCGTGGCAGGAAATCACATTGGCCGGCGGATGACGTGTTGATCGACACGGACGGCCATTTTGGCATGTCTTTGAAGACAGGAACGGCTTTCTTGGCAACATCGTCCCTGTGGAGGCATTGTCGGCTTGTTCATGCGCAACCGACGGTCAGACCTTGTCGGTTCGCGACTCAGGAAAGCTGAATTGCCAATCGCCGCCTGTCTCAAGATATCATCCCACTTGGAGGTTCGACATGACTTGAGAACGCCACCAAGGGCCGAACATGACGGGATCCTGCATTCAGACGAAGCTTGCGAAGAGCCTCCACAAGATGCAGGACATTTTATCCTTCGGAATGACTCGTGAGGCGTGATCCTCGCGGACGCACTAGAAGGGTTCTAGAAGACATTTTAGCATGGCCACCCTGCGAAAAGCTGCAGCTCGCCGACTCCGGCGGCCCGGATTATTGGCTGGGGAAGCAAGCCGGTGCAAGTAGGTGTGGGAGTGTGACAGCCAGAGTTTAGACCGTCGGCCGAAGCTCGCTCTTAGACGAGACGGTCAAGCTCGATGCGGGAAGTTGCACTTTGGCCCCCAAGGAACCAGAGGGCATCCAGTGCAGCCAGTCACGGACCGGACGCTGTGACACGGCCACGATCGTCACGAATCATGCCCGCCGAGAACGAGCAGGAGGGTTTTGACGATTCAAACAAACGCAGGAATTACGCGGCTCAAGTGCGATGCTATGTCGTCGGGATGCAGGGAGAGGATTAGCGAAACACGGAGGATGAGCACCTGGGTGCATCGAAAACGGCGGCACGGCGACGTTACGCTAAGGGTGATATTGGTTCGGATGGACTGCCGGTCAGCAACCAACTGTTTGGTGTGTGCGAGAAACGGCGCCAATACCAGGCGTCGATTGGTGATCTGACAGCTGGCGTCGGCACGCCCACGCCCTCTCAATCCCCAACAGAAAACAGACGGGCCAGGATGATGGGTCTTGGGAGCTTCGCTGCCTCACACACACCCGAAGAATGGTGGATTGAGGGAGCAAATGTTGATGTGGATTATCATCATCCTGAGACATACTTCCTAGCGGATGAGCGGCTCTCGACGGCCCGGAGGAATTCCTCCTATATGACGGTGCGAGCCTGCAATTGGCACGTCCTGTGTGACGATTGAGAGCCGCTGCTACGCGTTTACATGGTGATTGCGTATGTGCGCTGCGGGATAATCATAGACACGGGAACACTCGAATAAGCAGCATGATGGATCGAAGCCTGTGATGCTGGTCCGGTCGACTTAGAGCGGCTGCTGACCAGTCCAGATCTGGCGCAAGAGCCGCCGGGGTGGGCTAAAACACCACAAGGCTGTGACGAGGTGAGTAATAATGAGCCACACAAAGAGCTTTAGGCGCCAGTCAGTCCGGCTTTTGACTCCCGGGATCGGGCGTGGGGCGGGCGGGAGGAGTGGGTCGGGTGATGGCCGGTAGAGTGGATTGAACGCCCCCGGCTGACTCTTTGTGCGGCAGAGGTGCGAACCGGTCGGTTCTAACTTGTTAGGTAGCCACAGATCCGATCGGGTCGCATGAGGAAGCGGTGAGAGACTCGTCTATTCGTAGGGAGGTGGCAGGCTGGCAGGGCAGGCATGGTGGCTGAGAGCTCGCAGCTGGTAGCCGCGAAGGGAAGTGAGGCGGGCTGGTTCAGTCGACGTGGATGTCGTGTTGGGGACCAGGCGGAGTATCCATTCATCCAGCCTGGCAGCCTGGCAGCCTGGCAGCCCGTCACGGCATGGCACATCACCACAGCAGAAACAGTCGTGGGTGATGAAACGGGTTAAAAAAAAAGGCACCATTGGGCTGGGACGCATGGGGCGAGGGGGGTGGTTGCAGAAGCTGCAGCTGCATCAAGAGTCAAAAAAGTCGGTGAGAATTGCGCTGTCTGGTGTGAGTGGGAATTTGAATGGGGGTTTGGGGGAGAATTAGCTGTGGTGTGCATGTGTGGTGGTTGTCCTGTTGTGTTGGAGAAGAAGGTGGTGGTGGTGGTGGTGGTGTTGTCAGGTATGAGGGAGCTGCTGCATAACGGCCGGCTGCACGATAACGAGACGCTATGCCTTATCGCCCAACACCCGCAACGGCGTGGAGTACGGATACTTATTGATGTACCCTGCCCAGGAACTCAAATCCCCAAGTCCCCAGGTACCCAAGTACCCAAGTACTCCGTGCCCCGCCATTCTGCACGCCAGCGCAGCCAGGCTAAGAGAAGGAGCGTGGGGCATTGCACACCTGCCAAACCGTCAAGGTAGATGAGTCTCTTGACAAAGAGAGAAGCTCCGAATGACAGGCAGGAAAAACGGTCCTAGCCCTGTCGGATAGCTGCCGCGAAAAGAGACGGCAACAACAAACCAAATCGGTCAGGCAGGAAGGCGTATGCACGAGCTATTCAGTCAACCAAGCCTGGCCTGCCTGGGAGGGCTCCAAACTAAAATACGGAGTAGTTCACAGTGCATCATCCGCCTCCACCGCCCTCGTGCTGTGTGCATGTAAATTGAGTTGAATTATCAAACAATTGACTGACTGAATTTATCGACGGTTGACAGCCATCGCAGAAATCATCGCACATTTTCTGGCACAGCATGTGCACCAAAGCCACGGGCTTATTGTCAAGGGTGACCTCAACGGTCTGGCGCCAACGCGATAGCTCCCTCCCTGCCTGGCTTCCCCAGACGGCGATATCACCCCGCCTATGCAAGCCGCAAAGTATCGCATACTGGCGGCGCGCCAGCAGGTGATTGATGCTCGAATCTCACGGCGCCACAGCCCTGGAGGATGGAGGATGGAGGATGCTGGATGCTGCCGGCACACAGCACCTGAGGCGACCTTGTTGCCTGCCCCTTACATGCTGCGGCACTGTCGATACGGTGATACGCGAGTCCAATTAATATACGGCACATGACATGAAGCATACAGGTCTGCTCCGTACACGGCGTACTACACTACAGTACACCATGTACATCCCCCCAAAACGGCTCGCAGGGCACGAGGAGCTGCGCCAGTCGCCTCGATTGGGGGCGGTGATAGACCGCTTTCGACCTCGACCGGTTCGCCTGGGGATACCTGCCCAGCTGCCTAGACACTGCCTCATCACGCATGCGCGCATGCATCTCGTCTGTCCCGTTCTGCCGCCGGCGGGCATCCCTCGTCTTCACCCCCTCCCCGCCCCCTCCCGGTGGAAAAATACAAACTGAGACCTCCCCTCGCTCAGTCCCTGAGACCCACCCCCACGGGGGGAGGGGACGACTGCGAGAACAACGACACCAACAACACCACGGATGATCACGCATTGCAGATTTTTGCGGTGTGTGCTGGAGTCCCGTGTGTTGTCCTTGTGAAAAAGGGTCCCTCCGACCCTCCGGGTCGAGACAACTCATCGAACCTGCCAGCATGGGCAGATGTCTCAGCAGAGAAAATGCGGGGACACCGGTGACAGGAGCCGGGGCCTGCACTCACGCACGCACTGCAGCACTCCCGCAACTCAACCTGACCAGCTGCCCAATCAGCCCCCGGCCTGGAACAGATCTGCTGCTCACATGCACATTGCCAAAAACTCAGGGTCCTCCCTCCCCCTCAACACCACAGGGGCAAACCCGCGTGGCTTGCCTCGCATCTCTCGTGATGCCGACCAACATCTGAAGCGCACGGTGGGAGGGGGAAGGGGACAGCACGCATGATCAGCAAGCATCCACTTGAGCCGCCTGGGCCCGAGACAGATCACATCCTTCCTTCCTTCCTGCTCTGTGCCGGAGAGAGGGCGCCCGCTGCCCAATATTCTCCCGCCGGTACAAGGGACTATTAGCCTTCCTGCGTGCCGCCAAGCCAGGGCGGGCGTGATGCGGTGCTGCTGTGCTTCTGACACCTGGCATGTCACGGCGCCGAGTGCCTGCTGCGCTGATGGGATGAGCCGCCCCTGGGGAACCACAGCAGTTGGGGATCCCCTTCACCGAGCGGTGCGGGCAAGACGAGCACACCGGCCCCCCATCCTCATCGATAGTTTGGAGAGGGAGGGAGGGAGTGCACGACGTAGAGAGAAAATAATAATAAGCGGCCAACCAGGGCCGGCCATTGTGACGGGCCTGGCCTCGACGCTTGCCACCAGACCGGCCCAAGCCGCCCGCCCTCTGCGCGCGCAGCGCGTGCAGGTAGATGCAGTGAGCCTCGCGTCGAGCTTCCAGCTCCCCACGATCGCTCTGTTCCGGCTGGCCTTGCCCCTGGCTGCCGACTGACTGCATGGCTGTGTCCCGTGCTGCAGTCGAGATTGTTCGATGCCCTTGGCTGGAGAAAGGCTCTCGTTGAGAGATGTATTCACACCGGTCCTGTGCGGGCTGGCCGCTAATATCTGATGCCCATACACTACCAGACGATCTAAAGGCCAGCAGTGTTGATCTTGGTGGCTGGCGGTGTCTATTATTACCCCGGATTGATCGCCAACATTTATTATTAGCCCCCGAGACGGGTTGACGGATTGGCTCTGAAGATCTTCGCCATGGGTCGGGGCTGTCAGGCACAAAGTGCTGTACAAGCATGCAGTGATATCCGTCCCCGTCTGTGAAACTCCGGCGCCGACATGGCCGTGCAGCGCCGGCGGTATGTCTAAACCCACGATGCTGGATCGCGTCGCTGGGACCCCCTGCTGCTGCTGCTGCTGCTGCTGCTGCGGCTGGGACCCGAGACCCTGGCTGCGGGCTGCGATTGAGGACGGAAGCACCGTTTGACAGCAGGGCAGCACGTCATATGCACGCCGGGACACGGAGCAGCCCAGGTTGAGACTGTCGTGTCCCGCCGCGACCAGCGCCCTGGCCCTCTTCTCTGCTCTCGCCCACCTCTCCACCCTACGTGCCTGTCCATCATCCGGCCCAGATCACCAACCAGTCTCACCGGTCCCCACGGGCGCGGATGCCCGAGAGACAGGGACAACAGGGTCAAGACACGACGTGGCCGGCCGAGCCCACCGGGTTGCATCTTGATCACCCTCATCATCATCCTCCTTCCGAACGGCGGTGAGGGGAGGGGAACAACCCGTATGCGAACACGCGACAAGGCTCATTTCCAGCGAGCCTGGATCGCGGGCCCCCTCCCCCCATCGTGATTTGCGAGCTGTGGGCTCCCTCAAATTTTCTCCCTGGGGAGGAAGGGAGACGTGTGCAAAAACCGCGGTGCATGGGCCAGCCCGAGGGCCCATCGTCACCGACATGGAAAACCTCATCACCCATCGGTGCGGCGGCCCATCATCGGGGTTCGGCGGCGGCCCAGGTGTGTGTGCGGGCCCGCTCCCCTCCTGAAGTCCCAAGAGGATCGCGGAACCTGAGCTGCTCAACCCCCCCCCCCAATCTCTCTCTCGAAGAGACCAAATGCCACATGGCATGGCATGCCCGTGTGGGACCCCTTTAAGCTTGCCCCACCAGGTTTGTTGGCCCGGAACCGAGCCTGCTAGTAGCGTAGGGCAACGGGACGAGTGTAGATGGGCATGCTGGCAGCGCGGTCTTGCGATCGGGCAGAGGAGGTCCAGGCTCAGCTCAGTCACGAAGCAAGCAAGCAAGCGATACGGGCGACCGAAACCTGATAGCGCGCTCTTTGACGATGGGGCTACTTCCCACCGGATGCTGGGCGGGCACCATTCGCGAAATCCTGGGACTAGTACTAGGTGACGGGCGGGTGGCTGATGCTGGCAGCGGCTGGTGTTTTTTCGTTTTCCGGTCGCCAGCTGGAGCCGAGCCCCCTCCAGTCATCAGGCGGGGCAGTCAAATCAGCGGCATGGTCCGTGTTATTATTTGGGACAGCAAGGAAAAAAAGAAAAAAAAGAGTCCGGTCCGGGAGGAGTGGACGTGCGCTGGTGCATTGTGACGAGTCACTTCGCAAACCTGGAACTCTGAAAAGAGGATTCTCATTTTCAAGTCCACTTTTCTGCTGATTTCTGTTGTGTAAAAATCCTCCCCAAGGGGCTGGCTCCAAGGAAAAGCTGGCAGCCGCACGTATCAGCCGCCGCCAGCATGACAGACTGACTCCCGCGGGGGTCTTGCAGGCTGTGGTGGATGGAGCCTGGACGCTGGCTTTCTCCGTATACCAGGTTGAAGTCCAAGGGGGGAGAGGAAGGGGGGGGGGGTGGTTATTGATTTGTTATTTTGTTAATTTTTTTTTTCCTGTGCTACATCTCTAATCCGATGTGTATTGTAGACCATGGTCCGGGAACGCGTGTGAGGATCGGTCGCATCAAGATCTAACACGCCGGCGCTGACAGCTCACGGACGGGCTCGGTGCTTGGTGCCCAGCTGCCGGGAGCTCCCCTCGTGTTCTGCTGGCTGGAGCGGTCTACCGGTAGTGAGTGTCTAAGAGATCTAGATAGTCTATCTACATCATCATGCCGACAAGGACGGAAACTGCTGGGTTAGGTGATTCAGCGAAGTGAAAGGGGGAGGGGGGGGTTTGTCAAGCAATCCATAAAACCGAGGTACAATTTTACAGACTGGGTTCCCGGCCGGAGCAGGAGTGGAACGGAGTGCGACGGTGCCGCGCGGACGGAGGAAAACACGGGGGGACCTCGGGGCAGTTCGGTCGATGGCCGCTGCGGTTCCGTTTTCCCAGGCCCCGCCCAGTAGCCTAGCGGCCCAGTTGCACCCAGTGCCGGTTCCTCCAGAACCTGGTGAGAGCCGCACCGGTGACGATCACCACACAATCTGACAATCTGGATCGCAATCGCCCAGCCCTACTGCAGGCAACATACCCACAGGAGCGGTCATGCCAGAGTCAAGTGAGGAGGGCCGCCCGCTCGCTCGGCGTATGACCCATCGCACCGCCTGCTTGGCCAAGTTGTCCCGCAGAAAAGTGCGAGATGGCGGGATGCACGCCCGAGACCATGACGATGGGCCCCCTTCGCTCTCAAGGCATGAACGAGTGAATAATAGCAGTATCAAGAACTCTGGTACACTACAGGGGAATGGCCCATGGCTAGCGAGACTAGTATTTTTGTTTCGTTTGTTCGGCCGGCCAGCCCACGCCCCCCCGAGAACATCAAACACCACCCATGGAGAGCCGCGTCTTCGGGGTACGTACCTTTGACGTTCGACGTATCATGCCCGATGAGGAAAGCCGACGCGCCCGGGCCAACTGCTGTAAGTACCTAGGTACTAGGTTCCCTTGGCTGGTCGTTCCTCGTACTCTTAACCAACCCTGGAACACGCATTCCCGATCAAATCGAACGAATTAATCAGGCACTCACTCAAATTCCGTATGGCATGCAATGTACTGTGTATGCTCCCTCTCCCAACAGAGCCGAGAGGACCCCCTTCACATGCTAGTAATAAGGATATAGCAGATGCTCAGCCCGAGTCCATCCTCACACCACCATCCCCACCTCCCTCCCACTCACTCAAGTTTCAGCGCATATTTCCCCCAAGCAGCAAAGTAAATGAATGATACAGACTGCGCCCGCACTACAACATAACGCAGCAACTATGCATGACCCCATCTCTCCCCATCCCCCTCCCCTAACAAGCACCACCACCACCATCACCTCACACAGGCTAGCCAGCGAGGGAGCATGTGCCTTACCCCGAGGGCAAGGTTCCGGCCCTAGAGGAGCTAGGACGACAAAGCCGCTCAATCACATGCCTGGGGGTTTGAGGAAAGCTCCAGCGGTTTGATACACGGTAGCAAGGGGAGCAGCCCCCAAAAAAGACGGCGGGCAAAAGGGCGCCTCGAAACCCGAGCCTCTCTCTGTCCGGTCCGCGTCTTGGGTTGCCGTGTCACGCTATCGGGTGAATACGGGGTGCCTTGTCATTTTAGTAGACTGCAGTAGACTTGAGGGGACTTCTTCCATCCAACACGTGAAAGACAACAACAACAACATTGGAGCATTGGGAGGGACAGAGAGAGAGAGAGAGCGGAGCGGGGGAGGATTGGGAGGGAGGGGGGGTGGCGCGTGCCTCTCTCACGCTCAAACTCTCTGCATCATGTCATCAAGTGCTGCAACGCACTTGCACCTCAGCCGCCACACTGGGCTGCCGTGTACCTAGATACTCCGTATATACACAGTATATCCCAGGCAAGGCAGGCAATGCCAGTCAGCGCCGCCTCCATTCCAACCAGAACAGAACAAAACAAAACAGAAACGCGACTCTGACAAGACCATAAAAATAAAAAAAAATCCCACCAAGACGCGAAAATGGGAAAAGAGGGCCCCCGGATCCCGCCCATCCGCCGGTAGCTAGCTGCTCCAGTCCGGTGTCCTTGCTGTCTCGGGTGGTCCTGTCGGCGTCATTGATTTATTTATTCACCCAATTGATCATGTATGTGGTGTACCAAAGTAGTATAGACAGACAGGCACAGTACGGTACAGTCAGTGAGTGACTGCATGGCATTGATTGCAGATAGGCACATGCAGACAGACAGGGCCTCGCTTTTTCCAGCGGCCCTTCACACGGCTCTTTTATGGGTCCCCCTCACCAGACTCGAATCAAAAAAAGACAAAAACAAATTAGAGTACCGGGCTGGGCGGGTGGAAAATTTCAGTGTTTTGACACCCCATTTTTTCTGTTTTTTTTTTTTCTTCTTCATTTCCTCCCTGCCAGCTAAGCCCTGCTGGTGCTCCACGTGGGGAGTGGCAACCAGCCAGGCCTGGAACATGCGGCTCCGCGCTCGTCGAAGGGCTTGTGTTTTATGATATATCAGGTTTTCCCCTCCTGGACTTTGTGCTGGGTTGGGCTTTGGTAAGCAATGAGCTGCCCGCCCCACCTGGACAAGAGGATATTCGTCAGCCGACGGACAAAGTTCACGCCACGATACGCTCTTCCAATGCCCCACAGAACAGAGCCGTTCATGCCGCTGTCAGCACGAAGTCTTTTCGGGAGCCAGTCAACGCGTCCCTCCCACCTCCTTTGTCTGTCTTGTCACATGCGGCGGAGCATATTGGCTGATGGGTATGGCTAGTTAGTTAATAGTAGTTGCACACACTGGAGATGCATTTGGGACATGATCATGAGAATTATTCATCAGGTTTAATATTTTTTTGTACCAAGCCTCGTTGCTATACGAGGTCGTCCTTTTGAAGGTGTAATTTCCTCTCGTACTTTTGTTATGCCCCTACCGCCACCTCCCTTTTCCAGTGTTCGCTGCGTGGCAAAGAACGCACTTTGTAGTTTGCCGGGCAAGACCATCTTTTTTTTTTGTCTTTCGCCTCCTTCCCGTTGACAATTGAGGTCAAGATCTCCTGCTGGTTGCCCAACATCCCGTTTTTGTACCCTTGGGGCCAAGTAAAATACACCCTCTTCCCTCCTGCCAGTGGCCTGATGACGAAAAATACCAATCCTTTGAGCCAAACCCCATCATGAGGGTATCACGGAAGAAGGAAATAAAATAGCCCGTACTCGTGTGTACAGGAAAGCACTGATGCGATTCGGAGACCGTGGTATCATGATCGAAACGAAGTAAGAAAGTAAAAGCAAAGCACACTCCAGGTCAGTCGACCGCCTGCCAAGATTAGAGGCCGGTTCGTCCATGTGTGGATTAAAAAAAAAACGCCGCCGTTCATGCTTCGATGTCGTTAAAAAAGCATGTCGCTTCGCAATGCTTGATCGATTGAAATTGTACAAAGGCACATTCTTGTGTGCCGAAGATTTGGAAGTCCAGTTTTCCTGTCCTTTTTGGGTATCACTTTTTGAATGGGTATATGCAGATGTAGAATGTCGGGTATGCGTGAGGGCGGCCAGGATCTATGATGAGAATTACCAGCCCTTAGTGTGGTACCCGGCGAAGGCCTCCCGAGTGAACTCCTGGTCCCAGCTGCTGGCGTTGATGTCGTTGTTGTCCCTGTTCATGTGGGGCTGCTGTGGGTACTGCTTCAGGTTGGCGACGTCCTGCGAGGTGTGGCGGCGCTTCAGTACGGCATTAGCAGTCGAGGTCTTCTGAGACCTCTCCCACAGGAGGTGGCGTCGCAGCGACTCGGTGAGCTCTGTCGACATCATGTTGCGGCGGGTAGTCCGGGGAGAGAAGGCAATGGGCTGGCTGACACCGTTGCTGGTGGGCGCGATGGGCTGGGCTGAAGAACGGGGGATCTCGTTGATAGACCTCAGCGGGCCACCACGGGGCTTGCGCTTCATCATGAGGGGCGCATCGTCCGAGTCGTTGGGGGAGGCAACCATGGAAGGGCCGTTGAAGTTGTTTCGTGCACGCTGAGAGATAGCAGAAGTGGACTGCGAGGCGACATTGCCAAGGTGCGGTGCGGGACCGCGGCGCTGGTTTGACTCGAGGGCCAGGGTGATGAGAGACCGACGCGAGGTCAGGTTGGCGTTTGAGTCGACGCGCTGGAAGAAGGTCTTCTCGTCCACACTGTTCTTGCCGCTCTCCTCCTCGTTCGAGTCCTCCCAGTCCTCATCGTCATCATCAATGGCGCTCTCATCATAACAGCTCTCGTCGTCCTCGTCGATGACAGCAGATGATGCGGAAGGAATCTCGGTCGTCAGGTTGTTGGCGAACGAGGTCTGCTTCTTGTGCGCACCAAGCAGGCCATGGTGGCGCGGGGAAGCGAGGGCGCTCTTCAGCGAGCTGTCCTCCTCCGAGGAGCCGCCAATCTGGAACATCTTCTTCTTGGGAGCTGGTGGCGCGAGGGTAGGCCTTGCGTCAACGCTGTGACCGTGGTCGCTGTATGACTCCTCTGATGATCCACCCAGCACGAACTTGGCTCGAGACTTCTTAGACTCGACGTTCTTTGCCGCTGGGGAGGACTTGGGGGCTGGGATTTCAGATGTCGTCCTGGGTGGTGTGAAGACCGCAGGGATGGGACGCTGCGAGGGCGAGAACCCGCGCACGACGGTGGTCTTGTTGGTCTGCATGTCGGGCGAAGCCGGGGACGAGTAGTCCGAGGGGCCGTCCGAGTCCTTGCTTGGAGACTCAGTGGTGGTTGATCCTGATCGGATAAGTTCCGGTGGGGGGAGCATCAAGGGCTCCTCCTCCTTGGTTGGCTCGACAAGTGGCGGCAGCGCCGGGAGGGGCGAAGACAGAGACTCCTTCTGCTCCACAATAGACGAAACCATCTTCTCGAGGTTCTCGGAAGAGATATGCCTGCTGCGAGTGCTCGTGCACGAGTCTTGTCGTCGGATGCGTGGCCTGGAGATGTCGAGTGGGGACGAGCCGGAAGAGAACTCGACGGCTTCGTCGTTCTCGAGGGAGTCGACGCTGGCAGATAATCTGGGAACGTCCTCGGCAGAAGACTTGCGTGCTGGGCGTTGGATCTCGCGTGGGAGAGAGGTGGCGGTCTTGGGTGCAGTCTCGCTGGGGACCTCCTCCATCAATAACCTCCAGACGAGGTTCTCTAATCTTCTTCCTTGTGGCAGAGCGTCTGCGCACCTGGAGAGCACTGGATTTCTGGTTAAGACCCGGCCTGGGTGGGGGTGTGGTTGGGGATGACTTACTGCACCAGAGGCTGAAGAGGTTCTGGGGGTTGGATGTGTCGACTTGATGGATGATATTGGCATCCACCTGCAGTACAGGCGCATTGAGGGTCGAGGGCATTGCGCGGAGGCTATGTTGCTCGAGTGAGGTCGAGCAAGTGCTGAAGGCCGACCAGGGCAGGGTGGATCGGTTGGTGCAGGTCGCGAGGCGGTCGCGATGGGGAGAAGCGCAATTCGTGCGGAGATGAACTCTTTACTGTAGAGTTCGAATCGTCACCGAGAGTAGAGTGGATCGCGGCGGAGAAATGGCCGTCGAAAGTGTGGATATCAGCCGGTGATATTTCTGTAGGTCGTGGTTTGCTCAAGGTCGATGCGCGATGACGCTGGTTGGGCGGTGCACCGAGGGCGAGAAAGTGCGTGAAGGCTGCGATCGATGCTCCAGGTAGGGTGGACGACGAGTACGAGGACTGCTCTTAGGACAAACCGGTCGTAAAAGGCTGCGCCGGCAAGGTGAGGTCGTCGTTGTGGAAAGTTGTAGTTGTAGGTGATGAGAGGAAGAGGAGGACGGGCAGTGTAGACGGTGGGGAGAGGGAGACGGGATGTAAATGTAATGTAGTGGACGCCGTCCCTGGTCTGGTTGGGTTGGGGCAGCAGAGGTACCTCTGGAGGGGGAATGATGGGAGAGGGTACTTGGGAGATGTATTTTGCCGGAGAAGCAGCGCTGTACGGGTACCCCTTCCCAGGGAAGTCGAGCCTGGGTCATCAGCAGAACGATGGACAGGGGGAGGACAAGTGGAGTTGGGAAGTGGAGGGGGGGATCTGCTTTGGCTGACCAGGGCCCTGGGCGTGGGATGGGACTTTGTGCGGTGAAGGGCCACACTCTGGGCAGGGGCCAGGGAGGAGGGGAGGAGCCCAAGTCAGGGCCTGGCCAAAGGGACGTTTTCAGATTCAGTGACAGCGACACCAGCGGCCGGTACGTACCCGTATCCGGTACAAAGCACCACGAGTCGGTACGTACCGGTGCACATGTATGTACCTAGGTACACATGTACTTGGGGTTTCCGTTTGGGTACGTACCGGTCCACGTCCCGCCGTGTCGGCCAATGTACCCAAGTATCTTTTCCCTTCGAATCAAGCAGCGGTACTACAGTACTCCGCAGCAGAAACAACAAAGCCCATCCATCCATCCATCCCATCCTGTGCCTCCATCCCACCCGCCCATGCCTGCTCTGGGACAATGTGATCTCCCCAGACAGCACTGGATGTTGGCCATCAAACACGCAAAGCACTCGATGAGGCGGGACGAGGAGCACCGAAGTTTCTCCCTGGCCGTGACTGGTGCCTCCTTCGTCCTGTTCGTCTGCCGGCTGAGCGCGCGCAAGCACGATATCTCTACATGTACGTATAGATAGAATCCGGCACTCGGTTCGACCTCTGCCGGTTGACACGGAAGCGACTACCCATGGCTCAGGCACCGTAGACACGAAGCGCTGTGGGCTGCGATGCAGCAGATGCCTTGCTGCCTTTTCCTTGCCTCCACTTTTGATACTCCTCTGAGGCCCAGAACGTTGGGAGAAGGGGACTTCGGATTGCGGATTGTCTGAGATACGCCCAAACGGGCAGAGTTCTTTTGCTCAGAGACGGGCCGACCGGGGGAGGCAGGCTCTTGCCTGATGGAGCAGTATTGCAAACGGCGGGCATCCAAAGAGGGCAGTATTCTAGCTGCCGTTTTGGGCAAGCGTCACGGGAAGGCGCCAACCCGTTTTGGTAGCACATGGCGGCCCAGCCTTTCGCGCAGGTCCGCTCGTCACATGATGGACTTTGACAGCTCGCCAAATCCCCATGTTCCCAAGCACCTGTCACCACAGTTCCCCATCGGGTCAAACGCGGCTGGGGGGTACTGCCCCAAATGGAGAAGCCGCCCTTCTGCACCGTTCTGGCCCTCCTGGCCGACGGTTCGTAGAAATGCCCCCAGATCGGCCAAGTTCCGCAACCAGCGACGCCGAGGCACAAAACGGTGGGCTTGCCTCTCCGTCCCGCCCTTTGTGGTCTGCGGGCGCGTCTCGATGTTCCCCTTGTCCCCCCAAACTGCTGCCCCCCCCCCCCCCCGAAACGGATCCGATCAACAGCCTCAAAGCCACCGTCCCGTGACCCTCGCTCGACCCAATCCAGTCCCGGCCCAGCCTGAGGTGTCCATCCCGCTCATCAAAGTCCCTCCCTGCCGGCGTGCCCTGCCCTGGACAGACTGACTGGCTGGACTGACTGACTGACTGACTGACGGACTGACTGACTGACTGGCCTGGCCCGGCCCTGAGCTTGACGCCTCGCTCGGTCACCCACGCAACCCGCGTCCCTCACCTTGGGCCCTGCTTGGGAGGAAGTCGATTCCCGATTCCCCGGCGAATTGACTGGGCCTGGATCCCGCCCGTGTCACGGTCACGATGTTCACGTCCCTGGATGCGTCCAGATCTGCGTGCAGATGGCTGATCATGGACAAAGTCGTTTGTCGCCCGCCCTGCCAGCCCAGCCCGTCGCTGCTCGACCGCGCATTCGTGCGTGTCAAAAGTGCATCACAAGACTGCCAGGTGGACAACGCATTGCTTTGCCTCCCAGTGGCTCCCACCCGCCCCCAGCGCCGCACCCACCGGTTTGCTTCCCCAGATTTAGGGTTTTGGTTTGATGAGGGCATCCTATATGACCCCCCCATATGACCACCTGCAAACGGCTGCTATTTTTGAGATGTGCTGCAATCAATCTGTTGGCATGTCGGATAATCTTGCTTGCATCGGATTGCAGTCCCCGGGCCCTAGCCCCCAGCCCTGGCACGATATGGCAGGGCAGCAGGCTGCACACACGGCAGTCCTCCTCAGCCCGACCGCCAGACCAGCCCAGCCCAGCCTGACAAGCTGGATGCCCCACCCAACCGCAGCATCTACCGCGACGCGCACGCAGCCCGTGGCGCCCGCTGATTGAACAAGATCAAAAGGGCTGAGGGCCAGGTCTTGGTCACAACCCAGGCAGGTTTGTGGACTCATTCCATCGCCATCGCCATCTCCATTGCCATCGGCCACGGGCAAGACGCTGGCCAAGGCAGTGCTGGCCAGCTCAGACGTGACGTGACAGGCCTTACTCCGTACTGGTGGGAATCAGGCCTAAAGCGGCTTGGAACTCCCGCCCCCTTCGGGAGCAGATGACCTCGGGACATGCCCATGGCATTCCGGGAGCGTCATCAGAAGCGTTCAATCCAGTCTGCCTCGGACGGGCGGACAGACATTTGTCTAATTGATTATCCGAGGCCTGATATTGACCTCGCACTCTGCCCACCTGGCGATCATCGGTGCGCCATGCTACGCACCGCAGCGCTCGCTAGCTCATCCACCGGCTGCGACCCCTTTTGCCTGGAGGCGCTGCGTTGCTGTTGTTAGGTAGCCATGTGCGCGTGCTAGATGATAATGGCAGATGCTATCCGGCATACCTAGGCCGTGTCTCTGGGCCAATGTTGTCGGACGTTGCAGTGGGGGAGACGTGGTCGACGAGGTCATCTGCCCCAGGATGAAATCCTACCGCCAGTCGCTGAAAGGCAGGAGGAAGCGGGCGTTAGGCAGTGCACGCCCACAGGCTCGCTTCCCAGTGACCTACCGAAACACGCAATGGCTCCTGGATCGCCCCTCGCTGCCGTGTAGCAGTGGGGGTCCTCTTTTGCTTTTTTGCCAATGACTGCTCTCACGGACCTTCGAAACACCACGCACTTTCCTCGTGTTCCGCACGATGGCCATCCGCACCACATGATAGGAGACCAGGTCGTCTCGCAAGGCCTCTCGTGCCTCCTTGCTAAACCTGCCTCCTGAGCTTGTTTTACGCGACGACGGCCGATCAAGAAATGTCCTTCTCTCGACCCCCATTCATCGGATTGCACGCGCTAACACGCAACAATCCACACTGCACTAATAATATAACACGTCCGTACTTGATTGACAAAGGCGGTTCAACCATTCTCCCACTGGGCCACACAACGGCTCTCACAGTTTCAGCTCTGGGAGCCTGGCACCCACCCCCCTTCCCGTCTTACCACCTCCCGTGTCTGGCTCGACGTTAAAAGAGCGCCCAGGCGCACCAATCGTGGGCATCCCGCGCTTGTCCCTTGCTGATCTGATCAACAACCCACGGCTGCGCAAGGGTTTGGAAGCCCATCAAAAAAAAACCATCATCACCACCCCCCCGTTCACCGTCAGCCCCAGGGCGGTGGGAGCGTCTCCCCGGCGCGCCGGGGGCCCAAGTGACCAGTCCACCCCATTACTGAAAGCTGACAGAAGCACGAGCACACCCCCCGCGCGGCGGCGGCGGGAAGGACAGACGGCGCGGGCCACTGCTTACTTTTACCAAAGCGCGGCCTGCCTGCCTTGACTGACAGCTCACCCACTCTCCCGGGGGCCCGTGTTATCAGGATGCGGTTCCCTGGGTGGTTGAGGGCGTCCTCGCCCTCGCCCTAACCCCCGTGCGTGCTGTATCGTGGTATTTCCGACCAAGGGATTTCTTAACCCGGACCTTCGAAACGGACCCTGCCTCCTCGACACCTCATCTCGGCGAAGGAGAAAACTGGATGGCAGCCTCCGATGGTGGCTTAAGGGGGTTCCCCCATTTCGTCTCACCTTGGGATTAATCCGGGGAACGGGGCTGGGGGGGTGGAGGCGGAGGGGTTGGGAAACAACGTCGGCAAAGGTGAAGCGAGCGAGCAGGCAAGGCCCTTCCCTTCTCCCCCCAGCTTCCCCCGCGTTCACCGAGGCTACCGTACCGGCCAAGGGGGGCATGGTCCAGGATCCGTCCGCACACCGGTCACCTCGATGGGCGGCTGCGTGCGCAACGATATCATATCCATATCATTATCATTATCATTATCATTAACCACCTGGGCAAATCCTCCAACACCCGCACCTACCGCTTCCTCCCTCCCCCCCTAACCCCCAAGGCCTCGCCAGCTTCGGCTGATTCCTTCTCGAAGCAGCCTCGAAGGATGCCGAGGCTGGTCATGTCATGTCTCTTGTCCCGGCCTCGCCAGCCCACCTATCGCGCTCGACACCGCCGTGGGTTTCGCAAATTGCGCAAATGCAGCCATCACGGCTTTATTAGTGTAGGGTCCTTCTCTTTGGATCATGCTATTCAGATAGCGGCGGATTGTAAAGCATTACGTGGACGGGTCTTTTTTTGACCCCCCCCCTTTTCCCATAACCAACTTCCGCTTTCGAACGCCAACCCCATCCTTTTCATTGTAGGAAGCTGCACGTGGCGCCTCGACATCATGTATGTCTCTGCGAACGTGGCCAGCCCTTTTTCTCTAAAATCGGTTTCGAGATTTAACGCCCTTTCGGGAATGCGAGACGCAGGCGAGGCGGAGATGGTTTGTGTTTGGGGGGGGTTTCGGGGGCATGTTTTTCTGACCCGTCAATTCCCACTCCCTCCCCGTCTGCCCCGGGGAGGTGACGATGGCGAACATATGATGTGTATTCCTCCTAATAGTTATCCTTCTTCCTTCTCGACGTGTCCGCGTGCGCCAGCCAGGTTTGCATTGGCTTTCAAATGTTGGGGGCACTTTTTTGCTTCTTCCATGCCCCCGCCAATGGGCTCCCTGCCGGGAGGGAGATTCTAGATCGCCCCGTCGCCCGCCCTATGCGACGTGTTTGCCGGGATGCAGCTGCCTGACAAGCATCGAGGATAAGTGTGTGTGTGTGTGGCATGCGTGCTTGCTTTTTGTCTTCCTGCGTCCTTTTGCGAGCGGCGCCGCCGTTCCCCGGCGCTCGCTGCTGTCCATCATTTTTTCCCTGGATGGGGAGGGTCGATATCAATCTGAGATGCGGACGCCACACATCTCTGGCCAGTGACGTCGGCGGCCGAGGTCTGCAGCGGCAGGTGCCGCCGGGTCCTGTTGTATATGGCAGCCGGCAGCACCTTGTGCGTGTGTGCGTGTATGTGTGCGTGTCTACTATTTTACATAATGCACACACCGCTCGCGGAGGAGAGAGATGGCCTGAGGGGGGTTGCATGCGCGCATCATAGAAGCAAAATACCTTGCAGCCATAACACCGTCCTCGTTATTTGTCCCAAGGAAAAAAGTCGAGATTCGTCACGCTGGCGGCGATGCTGGCTAAGAACACGCGCGTCGTTGTTTGTGCCCTGAAGCAGAACCCCCCGGAAATATGACCAGCCAACTAACACCCAAAAAAAGACCCAGGCCGGGTTCAGAAACCAGCAACCCAGCCTTTCTTCCTCTGCCCAGTTCGTCCCGTGCGGCCGGGCTGGGGGTGGGGGGGGGGAAGGCTACTACTACACTAGGGGGAATGGGGGTTGGCTGGCTGGGCCTTGGTTGGATTAGTTAGCCGGAAACAGGAGAGGCGAGCCCATGTCTGTCTGGGAAACCTTAAATGAGTGCGCGCATCACATGGCGAGCATGGATCTCAAAACGGGTAACAAATTCGAGGGCAGGGCCAGGCCCCATCGTCCTTCTCAATGCCGACGGGCCCAGGGGGAGAGACCGCAAGGCACGTTCGCAGCTGGGCCCTGTGCATTGGGACTGGACTTGTACTTGCTAATCTCGCTCCTCAAGTCACGGGCACTTGTTCGGGGCGCGGTGGAGGGTGGAGGGTGGAGGTGAGGGGAGCGGGCCAGTGTTGGAGATTATTCTTTTTTTTTTTTTTTGGGCGTACGAGAAGTTGATGGCTCACATGATGCCCTCTCTCTCCCCCCGGCGGACGGACTTGAGCGCAAAAGGTCCCCGACCAGCAGCCCGACGCCGTCCGAACACGATCATACGAAGCAACCAAGTACCGCCCTGGGCAGGAACCGGCCGCGCGCGGGTCGTGGGCTTGGCTTGTTTGCCGGTGCAATCTACCAAAGAGTTTGCAAAGACGAGGTGGATTTCCCAACTTTCCACCGGGATCCTACTCCGAAACGTGGCTGGGCCTGCTGGTTGGCGGTGGTTTGCTGGAAAAAAGTGAACTTTGTTCCCGGGTCATGTTTCCGTACGAGCGGGAGCGAGAGAGAACGTTGCATCCATCGCGAACCTTTTGGATCAAGTGGGCTGGGGGCCCAGAGATTCGCAGGCACCAGCATTGCTACCGTTTCCCTCTGCCTCCCATGTCACACCACTGGCATGTGTGATGTACTCCGTACTGCGCAGACCCATGGTTTGGTATCTACCGGGCCGCAGCACAGGCAGGGCGTGCCAGAGCCGCGGGTTGCGATGGTGCTGCTGCTGCTGCTGCGATGGTGCTCCTGCGGTGCTCGCTCCGGTAAAAGGAAACCCAAGCGGCACTAATATCCCATGATTCGGGTGAGGGCCCGCACCGGTGAGCAGAGGATAGGATCCAATTCCCAACTCACCGGCCGGGACGTGCAGGATGCGCAATGCTGTGCCCTGGTCGGGCTGGTCGGACGGGTTCTCGTCTTTCCCCACACCCGGATTGCCGGGTCTGACTGACTGGGACTGGCTGATGGGCTGGAGACGATATTGTGTGATGGCCGTCGGTCTGATTGCAGTACACGGGTCCCGTGCTTGGGGGGAGGGGCTGGCATGTGGGTAAACAGGTGATTCCCCTTTAAGATTTCGGCATCAGGCACTGGAGCAGAGATAGGAGACGGACGAGGGATGAGAGGAAGGTTTAGATTTGGCCGAGTCGGCCTCTCCCAGAGGACGCAGGGCGCAGGGCGCAAGGTTTGCTGGGGCCCTGCCTGTGGATGCCAGATACAGTACCACCAGCTTGGGTCAGGGACCAAAGTTCGGGCAGACAGGCAGACGGGGCAGACAACTCCTCGGCGCTCCAGGCCATGTTCGTGAGGACATCTGGAGCCGGTTCGGATAAGCCTGGGCTGCTAGGCTGCCTCTGTAATAGGCAGTCAGGCAGTCAGTCCCCTCTCCCCTGATTACAGCACGATCCTTTATCCTGCCCTTTTGCTGCTCCTTCTCGTTCAAGAAGTTCGTCCGGGGCCCAGAATGTCGGGAACGGACAAGGGCATTGGCAACAAGGGGCAAGCAAGGGCACGCCATCTGGGACCGACCCCACATCCTCCCACGCCCCGTTTTGCCGAGCTCGGCCTGGCGCCTCGGCCGGAAGGGAAGGAGCGCCTTCGCCTAAAAGCTTCGTGGGGTCAACTGGTCGTAGACTGTCTTTGACGCTCACAATACGGATACCATCCATCCACCAGCCCGTTGGCGCTGCTAGCTTACACTCTGTCTGTTATCACATGGTGTGTACTTTTGTCTCGTGATGGTGGTTTATTTTTTATTTTTTTTCCCGTCTTCGCTTTTTGGCCTGTAATTATTATTACCATTATCATTTGGCTTTTTAGTGCTTCTCTTCTCCCAGGTGCCATCCCTCGCAGATTTTACCGCACGCATGAAATTAACCAAAGGTCGGTGTGCTCCGACGAAAAGAAGAGAATGCACGCGGTGGCCCCCATACCTGTCGTCCCACGACACCCGCGCAAACATTACCTAGCTATGGCAGAACGGGGGTCAGGTGGTGCCCCCAATCCTCCCCCTTCCCCCCAAGCATTGAAGGCGTTTGACGGCTTAAGGAGGAGGGGTGGGAGCACGAGCCCGTATCCGTACCTGGGTAGGTGAATCTGGTGGTCTGGTAGTATGGCACTGTGTATGTACTACTAGTAGTGTGGTATCAAATCCCATTGTGCATCGGACGTGCATCAAAGAATCAATGTCAAGTCCGCCAACTGGTACCTGGGGAGGGGGGGCGATTGGCCAATGGCACCCCAATCTAAACCACGAGGTCCAAATGGTTGCATGTCGCCAATCTGGGGCAGACGTCGGGAGTCCGCGCCCCACACAAAACACCCTTGTCGCCTGGGACCAGCCGTGGCCACACCTCCTGAAGTCATCACCCTGACCACCAAAGCGAGTGAGTGAGTGATGGACCAAAGTGAGCCGTCATCAACGTTGGCCCCTCCCTCTGCGCCTCGAGAGGCAATGCGATGGCGGCGGGCGGTCGACCCTCCCAAGACTCGGAGTGTGTATCAGATCGCTGACTGCATGCTGCCGATGTGCGATGCCCTGCTGCCGATGTGTGCTGCTGCTGGACAGTGAAGCGAAGGGGGGACGCCATATTCCATATTTTGCGGTCGTGTATCGGAACGGCCCAGGCATCACAGCGGTTTGATCCGTTGAGGAATAAGATCGTCACCGACATTACATTGTACGTGCCAGGTTGGGGTCGTACCTTCAATCCGCAGCATACTGTACATGCTGTAGACCTACCTAGCCATGGCGGGCGCGTGATGGGAAGGGAGCTGGAGGGTCGACCGCCGGTTCCCGATGAGGGCACTCAGCTCGTCGTTGACTCCTCATTGAGCATGCTGGCATGCTGGGCCTGCAGGCACTCTTGGACCCTTTCCCGATCCAACCCTTGTGTTTCCATCGCACCGCGTCGCCAACCTGTCAGTCCTGTCCGCCGGTCCGTCAAACAATGCGGGGGACATGATGTCTGCCGAGTACCACAGCACCTGTCTGTCTGTCTGTCTGTCAGTCAGTCAGTCTTGTCTGTCGGCCTGGGCCCGCCTCGCTCTGGCTCGCTCGCGGCAGGCCTTGTCCCAAGAAAGTCGCATCTCGACCTGCATCGCGCAGCACGGGACGTGCAGTCGCAATATGCGCAGGCCTGCGGACACAGGGGACACAGCTCTGACACCCTTTGCTTCTGTTCCCTGGCGCGGAGGAGAAGCAGGCAGCAAGCACCACGGCACGGATGCACGCGCACCCTTGTCCCGCGGCGATCGGCGTCAAGGCCCCGCGACCGTCGTGGTGTGGGGGATCCGGGCATGGTTCGCTGGGGAAGCTGGGGATGGCGCCCCCCCCCAAGCTCCCGCCTCGCTGACATGGCTGACACCCATCGCGCGCCCTTTTGATTTTATTTTCTGTGTTGCTGTTGCGCCGTGGGGTGACTCTCCCCCTTCCTCCCCCTTACCACGCACGGTATGTATGTATTATTACTCACTCAACCGGCAGTGTGATGAAATCGCAGGGTGGCGGCGGCTGCGGCGCAGGCTGGCTGGCTGGCAGGACGTTGCCCTCAACAAGCCATGCCTGCCATCCCGTCCCCGAGGTCACAGTCAAGGCTGGCTGGCAGCCTGGCAGGTGAGCACGCGGACGGCTGTGAGCTGTCTGCCTGTCTACCTGCCTGTCTGCCAGTCCCTCCCCTTGCGGGTACAGGCCTCGGGTATTGATACATGTGCTGTTGCTTCAACCCATGCACCGTCCTTCCGTTGCGACGGCCCCTCCAAACGGAACCTGCAAAGGGGCAGAGGCCGGGGGAAGGGACTTTTGACGTACGAGGCTGCAAAACGTCAACGGGGGGGTTTGCGTGAGATTGGCGAGATGGTGAGAGCTGCGACAGATGGGACGAGATCGATCGCCATCCATCCATCCAACCAACAGTCTGACAGTGTGTCTGGCGGCTCTGTTCCGCCGTGCCGCCGCCCTCTCTGTCACCTCTCTCTTCTCACACCTTCAGGATTATCTTATTTGAGTGCTGACAGCGTTGGACGGGGTGAGGCGGGAGAGCGGGAGGCGGGAGAGCGGGAGGCGGGAGCGATGGCACTGGCGCGAGATTCGCCCTGGCGGATAAGACATCCGCAAATTGCCTGTTTGCTTTGCCTTGCTGTGCTCAGGCCCCGTGCGGGAGCCGCCCTGACGGTTCATGCAGGTAAACAGGCACGCCTGCTGCGCCGCAGCGAATCCTGGGGTCGAGAAGCCACCGTGCCTGGTATCTCACAACTCACGAGTAACAGGAACTAGGCTCATAGTTCAGGTCTCATTTTTTTCTTTTTCCCTCTCCTCTTGGGCCTCTACATGAGCCTCCAATCAGACTGGGACGATGCTGCTCTCTAACCGGGCTTTGCTGTTCCGACTAGGCCTCATGAGTTGCTTATCTGACATGGGCACAGTCGATCAGATATCGACTTAGACCCCGGCGCCGTTTAGGTACCGCCGGCCAGGTCTTGATACAGCTTCACTCGACGGCGGAAAGTACCGCTTCGGAAAAATGAAAACCAAGGGAAAAAAAAGACACAAAAGGAAATATCAAAAATCAAAGTTGACGGTCGTCACCATGCAACCGCCAAATGGTCTGATCGAGATTGACGAGCACCTTCACGTCGCGCAAAAGTACAGCATAACACGTCACAGCCGTCGGGCCAGTCAATCACAGTTGACATATGCTTGACACAGGGCTGCAGGGCTGCCAGGGCTGGAAAAAGGCCCAGCCAGACGAACGGCCTGGTTGATGACAATACGAATGCAAAAATTCATCATCATGAAACTGTCGGCTGTTGTGGTCGGCGACACTAATTTACCAGCAGGATGGGCTTCATCCTAAGTCGCCGTACCAGAAGAACACAGCAGCAACCCCACGATGCACCACCGCCCATCGCTCTGTTGGTGGCACCGCCGCGAACCAACAACACTGCAGGACCTCGCAGGCGGCCAGGCCCTCTTCTTTTCCTTCCTTCCTTCCTTCTCTTCACAGACGGAGATTGCCAGAGGGATCCAGTCCGTCACGGCCAGGCCCTTGCTTCCCGCCCTCCCCCGGACAGGATGTCATCAGCAATCTGGCCAGCCAGCACGATTTGGATCAGAGATCCTGCACCTCCACTGCGCCCCCCTTCCCCCTTCCGGGTGCGTTGCACATCTAGTGTACATACATGGCAAGAAGCTGCAAATGAGACATGACAAACTTTGTAACGCGCGAGGAGGCCAACCTCGTGAACCCCCAATGACGTCTTGCTGCAGCCGCGCGGGCGCGAGAAAACAAAAATCCATGAGCCCGCAGGGAGGGGAGGGGAGCGAGGCTCGGGTTGAAGGTGTCACCAGAGACCAACGGTCCCCCTCCCCGCACTCGCTTGTTGCAAAAAACGCACCTGAGAGGTTACGATGGGTTTGATCCGCGCAGAGTATCGCCTGCACCACCCCCTCGCCAAAGCCAGAGCAAAGCAAAGCAAAGCACCGGCAGCATTGTCTCTCGGCCCGGACCCCCGAGGTCTCGGCCGGCCCTGTTGGTGGTCTAGGGAGGAGACATTCCGCGCCAGTCGAAGCCCGTTAGCCAAACAACCAAACCAGCAGAAATGGCAGATCCCGGGTAGGAGCCGCTAGCTCCTCGCTGGGTCCCAGGTCCAGGTGAGTGAAGGCTGTTGAGGCGCATCCATCAACATAACCAGGCCAGCCAGCCACCTTGTAGTGTAAGCAAGGCTTCTCCCCTGTTCACATTCCATGCGCCAGCAATAGACATCTTCTCGCTCTCGTCCGGGATCAGATTCGTCCCTGGGGCTAGAACCCCTCAAGCCCGGCGCTTTCACCGGAATCTGGCAGCACTTGAGCTTGTTGGTGACGGGAGGAATTCTTCCGTCGGCTATCAGGTGCAACGGTCCTCCCCCTTCGTGCATCGATGCCCCACTGTTTCCCGCCGAGACATTCTGGGAGGATATGTGGGAGAACACTCTGGCCGTTTAATAAGGGCGGAGATTCCAATCTCGGCCACGAAGGGATCACTGGATTTGACAAGGGCCATACTACGAGAGGGCTCGATTTTCGTTCTGGTCTGGCGCACTGGTCCGTTGGGCTGGCATGTAGTGTACGGAGTAGGGACTCGCGTGCAGGCTCGCGACGTTTTTGGCGGTGGGACACGTGAACCCTGATCGTCGCGACCCCCTCGCCAATGCAACGGTACGGTACTGCAAAGAGACCCCTCGGCCCTGTCAACCGTTAGCTCGGGCCAACCTGCTGGGCGCCACTGTCAGGCAAGCTAGACGGCACGCCATTTGCCCTGTCAGGTGGTCGGTTGGGTGAGGCTCAACACAACCCCCCCCTCCCTCCCAGGGTCCAGATGTCCAGCATATCAGGCCGACCGTCCATGAGACAATACCAGTAGACAGACCCACCAGGAGAAAGATTCACGAGGCTCGGTACCCGCGATGGCCTCCTGCGCCTGGGCAGGACAGGCAGGGAGCTCGTGAACAACACTCAGGCTTCGGAGTCTTGCCGATGTGCCAGCATCCCCTGCGGCACATGCATTTCCCGATCTGTCACATTGGGACTCGCAACCTTGGAAGCTTTCGACTCAAGAAAGGCTAAGCGACGAGGCGAGAGGCGCGCATGGCGCGTGGGAGTGGGGAGTGGGAACCAACAGAAAAAAAACCCCCATCTCTGCGCAGTCAGCAGTCTCGCCATCAGTCATTCCCCGTCCCACGGCCAATCGAGGCCTGACGCAGCTGGCACGCTGGCACAAGGCAGAGGGGAAAATGTAGCCGCCGCAGTGGGTAAGTCGAACCGCCGTTTTGCTGTGTACTTGGCTAGTAAGTATTTGCTTTAGTACGGGAGATCCAGATCTGGGAGGGACCCTGAACTCCCGACAATTCCCAGGCCCAATTCAGGGTCCCCACATATTACCGTCGCCAGCCAGATAGATGGTGACATTTCTCTTCTCTTTTTCCTTCACAAGCCCCATCTTGTGATCGCTGTGCCCTTTGGGCCTAGGCAGGAGCGGGCAGGTACACACGACAGACGGCAAACGTTCTGTTCTTTTTAGCCTCGACTACTCCGTACGGGGCGGCTGCTGCCTTCCCGGCCTCTTTGCTGGGAATCACTTACGCAACATCAAGCCCAGGCATGAATTACCTCCCTGCGCCTTGGTCCTATTTCATTCGGGAAACGGGGCCGGGCTGGCGATAGGGCCATCAACGAGCTGGACAGCGAACCAAGGGCTGGACGGGACGGGGAATCGTGGTTGGGGGTACGGATACTTCGTACGGGATACAAGCGGCCTTGTCACTCGACCTCGTCCGCCGGGCCGCCGGTGCACAAGGCAAGGGTCACTCGGATCTGGATCTCGGCGTGGATTTCATCCTTTTTTTTTTCTCTCTCCCACTACCCCTCGAAAAGCGGGCATCGTCAATTTCTGCCCTCGCACGTTCGTCCCAGCTCTGGTGAAGCAGACCAAGTACCAGCCCCCTGGGGAGCGGAGTATCTCTTGTCCTCCCCTCCGGATCCATAATAAGGGCTCCAGAGTCCAGACGGAGCAAGAGGCAGAGAAGCGCCGAGGTAGTAGCGCCAACTATCATGCGAAAGATCCCAGCCCTCTGTAGGTTGACCTCGGGAAGGGGGAAAATCGGTTTGTCGCGGTTGGTCCCATCTCCTGGCCGTAGTAGGGATCACCAGGAACCTTGGGAGAAACCACTGGGCCGGAAAAGCCCAACTACACTAACTGGCTTTTTTTTCCCCGGGGGGCCTGCGTCCTCCCGAACTGGTTGGCTCCGCATGATCGGCCCACGAGATGCGCGCCCTGCAGCTGTCAACTCCAGCCCTGCTGTCCCCCCTGGGGCCTGGGAGGACCCTGAATCTTTTTTCGCAGCGGCCAGAACCTTTGGGCCTCGACGGCCGGAAAAGCCAAGCAGGCGGACGCTACACGATACAGCCGGGCCTGACACCTGCTGGAACGGTGCAAGCTGCACGCGCGGTGCCGGCGTGGAATTCCCGGGGGGGGGGGGGCGCTGCCAGGCCACTATCCTGCTGGACGGCGGCCCCTTTCTCCTTGCGCGTGTACACGTGCTGCTCTCACGTGCGACGTGGCGGCTATCCTGCTAGGCTGCCTAGGTAGCTGATTAGGCGAGCCGGAGGCGAACCAGGCCACTGCAAGGCAGCCGGGCTCGCTTGTGCAAGGCAGCGCCACCAGATGGGCTCACGAGATCTGTGGGGTTCTCTCTCTCTCTCTCTCTCTCTGTGCGGGGCCGCAAACGGTTTCTCGCCCTGACCTCCTGCTGGCGCCTCCCCCTTCCTACCTACACTACAGAGTATCTACCGGGTGAAGGGGGCTGGCTATTGGGAAGGCCCGGGGGCCAATGCGGTGCGGTGCGGGACGGTACCGTGGAACGAGGCTGTGCTGAAGTGTTTCTGTTTTGTCCATCTGATCACCTGTGCCCCTCTCAGGCTGTCAGGATGGGCGGCCTCGACCATTTGGATTATTAGGATGATGATGAGTATTATTATTATTACTCCGTTTCGAGGGCTCGATCCGCAGGCCCGCAACCCAGGCCTCGCCCTTGATAATCCCTCCCACGATGTACCGTTGACCTGTGTGCGGTGGTCGTGACTTTTGTCCTTGTCGCCACCATGGAGCCATACTGCGTCGTCCGGCATTGGGCTGGGGCCAAACTGGGAGAAGCGCCGCCGCCGCCCCGCATTATCCTCAGTCGAGTCCGTCAAATGATGTTCACAAGACTCGAGGACGCCCAACATTGATGCGACAGCGCGACAGGGGCCCACCGTCCGCTGGGGAGGAGGCTGAACCTTTACCCCACAATGACTCCCCTCGACGGCCATCTTACTGTGACAGGTGTCGTCGCGTGTCTCTACTCGTGTACGTACACTACACCAACTACGCTAGGGCCTGTCAAGTGATGATCGGTTGGGACCACAAGATGAACCGGAAATACAACCCGAGCAGCCCGAGGTCTGAAACTCGGGGTACGGAATCGACATTTGAAATCTCGTGCTAGAGAGGATTGCCGCGTAGATGCCGAGATCAAGATCACGATCACGACCCCCAGAATGCCCAGGGAAACGGATTGACATGCGATGGGCGAGATGCGATGATATGGGGTGGGAGGCCTGGGCCGCGGGGTTCTTGGGAGGATCCTCGCGATATTTCCCGACAGGGCAATCCTGTGTGGTCTTCGCGACCCGGCCGGCTGGGCTAATAAGAAGCAGCAGCACCCCTCCAACCGCGTGCCCCTCCCCCCAGGGTTACCGTGTCGGCCCCTCGGCACAAAGCTCTCTCGCTCTCAGAGTGTCCTCCTTGTTACGCGCGCGTGTGTTGTAGTACGAATGTGCCGAGCCCGTGCTCGAGCCGAGTTACCGGGCTTCGGCCGGCCGCACAATAGAAACCGACGTTCAGATGACCCGGGAAAAAGGGCTGAACCTTATCTTGGCCCAATATGGCACTCCCATCGCGATCGTTCAGCCACGCGCTGCCTTTCGTCACGCCAGCCTCAACTCTACCTCGGTGCTGGCTTTCGGTGCCTGGGCGTGCGCCATGCCACGCAGGCGGGAATATGGTCTGCTCAGGCAACCAACGAGCACCCGGCCAATGGCCAGCTGGCCTACTGTAGGCATCCCGCTGGATACGGAGTACTCGGCGTGGCTTCGGCAGGGCATATTATGGAGGGGGCAAAACATATGCCTCGGAGAATTGCCGAGCCTTTCGAGAGGCAGTACTACTAGCCCACTCACTGTACATACGTAGGCACGAGTCTTGGTCGATGATGCCGACGAACCTTCGTGACGACGGCCTCAGGCTACAACTGCTGACCAAGACCCCGTGATCAATGGATGGGGACTGGGCTGCGCCCTGGGCATCCCGAAACGGTGGGTCGTGAAGAGGGCCGCGGGCGAGATGGCCCTCTACCGGTCCCGAGGTCTCCGTTACGAAGAGCCGGTCGTCTTGGGATCCGAATTTACCTCTGGGGAAAAATAATTATTATTTTCCTCTGGCCATTACATTAGGTTGCACAGCTGCTCAGCCCCGGGACAAAAGTCACTGGGAGAGCAGGTGAAACCCGGCGGGGCGCACCCCCATCCCTCGGTACCTTCTGCCGCACGCGAGCAGGAACCCTCGGTTTGGCACATGCAGCCGGCCCATTCCTCTGTGCCTGCGTGTACCCAAAAACAGCTCCCAGCTCTCACTCCCTCCTCGTCCTGTGAGACCCCCACCCCCCCCCCGGCCGCGATGCCGCGGCCAGAACAAATCCCCCCCGTCAGAACCAAGCCCCGGGTCGACCACCCTCACCCAGCCCCCGGGGCAAGAGTTCGTGTGGTATTGTGCCTGCTATTGTCTTGTCTCACCCCGTCCGTCGGTCTACGCTTTGGGAGCACCTGCGAGAAGGTGGGAGGAGAGTTTTATGTCCTTGATACCTCAAGGCAGGGAGGGACATGGGAGAATGCGAGCAGCCCGAGGCTGAGCAATACACCGTAATGTCACCGTAAGCCTAATTTTCAGCTCGATGATATCGAGCCAGGCTGGTAGGCCGGAAGTTGTCACGATCGACCCGGCCCCACGGTCTCGTAGCACAGTAGCACACACGCATCGTCAGTCATCCTCTGTGCCGTGCGTGTCAGTCAGTCAGTCAGTCAGTCGCTGCTGGACCAATGTGCACCCGCCGGCGACCAGACAGACAGGCAGCGCTGCGGGCGCAATGCGATCATGGGATCTCGAGGTAGGTACAAGGGCAGAAAAGTGCAGGCAAGCAAGGATGTCTATTCTCAGCCCTGTGGGTGCGGTTGTGTTGCATGCAGTGCACGCGTCGGTCGGTCTTGGGCCCCCTTCCTGTCTGTCTGTCCACCTGCCTTGCCTCACCCTCACCCCCCCAAAAACCCAAAACCAGGGGCACATCACAATACAACACAACACCACGCAGCCAGCCCCCAACGGCAGCAAGCAAGCAAAGCAAGCAACCTCGGCGACCGGCGGCAAGGCACAATTGGCCCTGCCAGTGCTCCGGAATTGGGAGCCCGCCCCCAAAATAGGCCCGCTCGTCATCCCCAATCCCACCTGCGCACACCCACCCCGCGATCCTTCCACTCGGGGACGGCTCGCTGTGCCACCCCCGTGGGTGTGTGGTGTGTGTGTGTGCGTGTGTGCGTGTGTGTGGGCAGTGGGATTTTTGCACGGCAGTTATTTGGGGGTGGGGTGGGATGGCGCTTATTATCTTACCCTTTGGTGTGCTGTGCTACCTGCATTGCAGGAGAGAAGCGGTACAGGGAATGCTCCTCCTCCTCCTCCTCCTGCTGCATGCCTGGCCTGGCCTGTCGTGTTCCCCTGCGCGCGCACGCCCGTCCGACCCGTCCGCCTGCCTGTCTGTCTGTCTTGTCTCCTCCTGACAGGGCGCCGGTGGTGAGGATGGTGATGATGATGATGATGATGATGATCATGATGTTGGCTGGGTGTCGTAGCCTCCGCGCATGCAACCTTGGAACGGTAAGCTCGGAGATAGTGCTGCAGCCCGGCAGCTTGGGACGGATGCCTGTCTGCCTGCCTCGCTCCCTGGCCCATCCCCCAGCCCTCCCGCGTGCCCGGTCTGACTCTTACGCGACCCCATCCATACATGCACGCCCGCGCTGGCCCGTGGTTGGAATTAAGTTTTCGGCGGGCGTCAAATAGGCGCGTCGAGTGGGAGGAGGGGGCAAGGTTCCGCGACTGGGAGTCATCAATCTCCCGCCACCCGCGACCAAGTGGTTCCTCCTCTCCAGCTGCTGCAGCGAGTCCTCCTCCCACGCGGTCATACGGGGCCCCTGTCCAGTCCAGATGAACCAATCTGACTAACATATACTGACTGATGGTCGATGTTGACCGATGTTGGATTATGGCCCAGCGATCACGTTGCAGCGCATGCAGCGGGCGAGTGAGGGGGTGGTCACGATAGAGAGAGAGAGAGAGAGAGGGAGAGACATTTTACTGAGGCCTTACCGCCTATTCTCGAAATTCATGGGCCAACAGTCGATGCGTTGTAGGGCGTGGACTATCCAGGTCCCCGCCTTTTCGTGAGGGTGTAAAGGCCGAGACACTTTTTGCTGCCAGCACATCGACTGCCCGCGTCGGAGAGGTGGGCGTTTCGACGGGATGGGCTGATCTCACCCCAGTTCTAGAGCTCTAGAGGCAGATGATGGGTAGTGCTCATCATGTTCTTCAGCCCCGGTTCTTCAAAGGTCCGAGCCGAGCCTTAGGTCTTAGACTCGAGGTTGGGTAAGCATGCTTTTTCACTCGCCCACGAGCAGTCGCCGGGGCTGTCGGGTCAGTCGGGCAGGTATCAGACTGCAACGACGGCAGGAGACCACGGCCTGGAGACCACGGCCTCAGGAGACCCGAGACACGACAGACGGCCAGGCACGACAAGACGGCGGGTTGCTGGTCTGGCCCTTGGCCCAGCTTATCGCAGGGGTCACGAGTTCCTCGAGTGCTTTCTGCGGAGAGGCTCCTCGACTCCCGGCCTCTCAGGCGAGAGGATCCAGGCCCCCTCGGATTGGCCTGTCGTGGCCGGCTGAGGATGGTCATCTGTCGCCTCTGCTGAGCTGGCAGCTGTGTGTCTTCCCACAGGGCTGGGCCTACCCCGCGGCCGCGCAGCACGCTGCACGCTGCCTGGGGTTCCCGTATTGTGTGCCTTACAGGAATGGGGGGCGTGGTTATGCACAAAAGGACCAGATGACTAAAGGCTCTGCCCACCCCGTCATAATCATCTGTCTCTCTTGTGTGTGTTGTACCCCGTTACTTGCTGTGCTGTATAGTGCTGCGCAAGGCACCTACCTACCTGGGACGGATGACTGGGCAGTGACACGTCCACGACGGAAATAAGGGTCTCATCAGAATCTGACCCACCGCGGTCTACATCGACCGCCCAGCTTCACTGCGACGTTCGTCTGACGCCTCGCGTCACCCCCACGGGGGATGAAGGAGAGCAGCGAGTCTGGATCCTACTCTGCGCTGACGGTCAGATAACCTCGCCACCACTACCACTTCTACAGACTATTGCCCAGCGGCCAACCAACACTGCTCATGGTCCCTATTCCCTCGTGGGGATGATAATTCCTCATCCCCGGGCGCCCCTGTGAGCCTGGCGAGATATGTGGCTGACTGGTCGACGCTTGTTGACCGGTCTGCAACGGGTGCCACATCAGATGACCTGTAGCCTGGAGGATTATAGACGACATGCGTAGGGAAGGGCGGCACGTCGATGCCTTTGCCAATTCTCCATTGGCAAATCGCCCTGCACCAGAGGAAGGGGGCCATAATTTACACCCAGATGCCTTGGACCGTTCATTTCTTGTCCGAGCTCACTCCCGGGGGATGCCTGATGTCGACATGACTGCATCAATTGGGACATTCATTACCCACTACGAGGGCGGGCTACGATGACCACAGCCCGTTCCTCAGACAAGCAGACGGTAAGACTTGCCTCCTTCCTGTCTTGGGTGGGATGTCCGTCTCTGTTGGATGGCAATACGGGCGCCTGGGACTATGAAGATGAGAGACATTTGACTCAGAAGGGAGGCTGACCTGAACAACCCAGGGACAGGTACCGTTTCCAAGTCACGGTACTTTGCCCTGGGTCGAGGTTCTTATGGAACCTACCGCGGGTGAGATTGTCGAGTAGCTCGAGAGTTCTCGAGTTTCACGACGGGTTTGCAGCCCTCCTCGTAACCTGGCATCTGGCGGGCAGCAAAGAAGCGGCGGTGTGATATCAAGCACACACCCAAGATGTCCTCTCCCGCTGTAACCGTGGAGGCCCTTCTTCTTCTCCCCCCAGCACTGCCCTGCGCACGATAATGGGCGATAGGCGGGTTCGGGCGCATTCCGCCCTCCCGGATAGGCGCAGCTCATGTTCAACCTTGCCCTGTGGCGCATGCACGGATGGGGCCCCGGAGTGGCAGGCCTTAAAGGCAACGGCATATGCTTGCCTCGCTGCCGCCCGCTTACGCAAGCTGGAGCAACGACAAGTCGGCGATGACAAGCCCCGTGCTTCAGGATAAGCGGCCAAGATGGACTTGATCCGTAAATCACGGGGCTCCTCCAACAGCGCCGAAACGACGGGCACTCGCCCCCCTTGGCCTCGTCTACGCACCTGGCCAGGCGAGGCACAGAAACCTGTGATGGGAAATTTCCCCCACGGCCGACCACAGCGGGACTGGGCGTCTCGCATACATCGGCAGAGCTTCGAGCCGTCCGGGCCCGTCCTCAGCACGCATCCTAGGTTCTGCTGTCTGGAGAGGCGAGGCCAGACTCGAGCCGGGAGCAGCATCAGCAGCAGACACGACGGGGGCACGCCAACGGCCGTTCCAGTCATGCAGTCCGCCAGATGACCTGCACCCACGCGCGTTCATCCGAAGCTGACAGCAGTTCCCCCGTCCAGCTGCCCTGCCGGTCCCAGGATATGTGGTTTTGCGCCTTCTAGAAGGATTTCACTACCTGTCCAGCTGATCGGAATGAGGCCAGAGATCCCAGCTTGTGCTACCTTCACGTACCTGTTTCAGGAAAAGTGGATGGCGATTTTGCTTTTTGGCCTGTTTTTATCGTCGAACCTCTGGATTTCAAACCCAAACTCAGCGTTTCTCTCGGTCCCGACCCCGCGCCCGTATTCTTTCCAACTTCTTCTTCCCCTCCCAGTCCCCTCGTGCGACGAAGCTATGCCTGCCCACCGTTCGTCCATGATCGACCGGCTGGCGCCTCGTCCCCCCCTCCGCCTGCAACGTTGAACATGGCGGCGCCCGTCGTGGGCGCCTGGGAGAGGAGATCAGCCCACGTCGCGAGGTCAGCCAGCCCTAGAGTTCCTTTTTGAGCCAGCCTCAGAGCATGCAGGTTCCAGCCTTGATTGGGGGATTCCCCTGCAGCCGTCACCGGGCCCGTGGCGCGCTGGGCAGAGGTAGGTACTGATTAATCTGAGCAGAAACGCCCCACCTCCGCTGGTTGTGATCCCCTCCCCCCCCCCCGCCTCTCTTCGTGTATCTCCACAATCTGGCGAGTGGCGGCCTGGTGCTGGGCGGGAGGTGCGCTGACATATCGTCCTTCCAGGTTTAGCCCATTACTTTGTGCGACGGCGCACGACAGATGGGGAAGATTAAGACCGGTGGGCGGCGGCAGCGGCGATGACGATGGAGATTTGGAGGGGGGGCAGGGGAGGGGTACATTTTGGGGAGGGTTCTCAAAAGAACCCAGCGTCACTGGCATTTTTCATGAGTGGAAGAGAGGATCGGTGGGGGGGGGGAGGGGATTTCGAATATCGGATGCCCGATTTCCCGGATTTTGGGCCGCAGTCCCTAGCAACGCTGCACAGCAGCAGCAGCAGCAGCACGCCAGGCAGGGTGCGCTAATGGACTCGATCAATGATGTTGCTCCGCCTGGCCCTCTGCCTCTGATGCGGTGAAGCGTGTGGGAATGACAGGCTGACAGATCAAGGGTCCTGCGCAGGCCGGGCAAAAGTCGTGATATGCTGCAAATGCATTCAGCCGTCTTGGTCCGGGGGGCACCTGTGCCCACGACGGCCACTTCCTGGTGGCCACGCCGAGGTGTGCTGCTGCTGCTCGTCGTGGGTCATGGGGGGGGGGGGCTGCCTCGTATCTTGCCGTTTCGAGAGGCTCTAGGGCTGCACGATATCTGTGTCCCGAGCTCGTTCCAGGACAGAACAGGCTTGCCTTTCCCGCCAGCCCGCGTCGCATTCTTCCCGTCGCTCTGGCTCTCCCGACCATCTGGTTATCACATGGGACAGGGAGCGGATGCAACAGGGGGGGACGCGTATGCCGTGTATAGGGATCATCGATCAGCAGCCTGTCGCTCTTGGATCGTGGTCCCCCGCCGTACCTCACTCAATCGGAGGACATGTCACGGCCGAAATTAGCACATCGTCAGCAACACACGCTGACGAGCTTGTTATTCGCGGGCCCGGTCATGAGGTCTGCCCTTGTCGTGCACGCACTGTCTGGGGCGGACCCAGGAGGCGGGAGGGACACCCCGTAGTTGGAAAGGGCGCCGAGACAGGACGAACTTGGTGGCTTTCGAGGCGCCCACCCCCGAGGGGAGGAGGAGAGGCGGGTTGCGGCTCAACCTGCCCATTCTCCCACCGCGGGTCTACCTGCTCACCGTCAAGGTGGGCTTAGTCTTTTCCCTTTTTCCTTTTTTTTTGTTGCTGTCTTGACCTTTTGCCTCTTCGGTCCCCGGGGTTACAGAGCGGCCGGCTCTCGTTCACTTGACCTGCGCCATCGTGACACGAGCAGGGTACCAAGGAAAAAGCAAACCAATGCCACGAGCCTGCAAGCGACCCTGGGGAGACACGGCAGCGAGCGAAGAGACCCTGTGGCCCTGAACCCCTCTGCGAAACCACACCCCCCAGAACCACTTGTTCAATTGATTAACAATACCCAAAGGGGCCACGGAATCTGTGGTGCCACAGCATTTCGAGCAGCCTTGTGTCGGGGCTATTGGAATTGGGATGACCAACATCAATGATGGGGCCCGGGAAGGTGTGACGTGACTTTAAAGCTCATATCCGTCACCCGTCCGCCAAACTGCAAGTCATCGCCCAGGTACCTCGAAGGACAAAGACCGCCTCTGTCAGGAATAGATTACCAATGCGTGCTTGATTCCCGGCGCGCCGCAAGGGCGTTACCGTATGCCCCTGGTGGCGATGTCCCGAACAAGCAACTTCCCAAGAAAAAAGCAATACAGAGTGATTCCTAATATAGGATTGATGCGTGGACCCCTGCAGAGGATCAGGGAAAGAAGCTGGAGTTGGTCGTTCACGAGGAGGCATTCGGACAGTGGAATGCAAGGAATCGGGCACAAAACTCCCATTCACGTGCGCCATCAAAGACACCTCCGATGCGCCCCGCAACTGTGTAATCATTCCTGAGACCAACTTTCTGTTCACGCCCGCCTGCTCAGTGAGACCAGGTGCGACACGGCATTTATTAAGCTTGTTAGGCCCTCGCGTTTCCTGTGTCTCGGCGGAATTTCTGCCCTCCCCTCGTCGGGATTCCCCAGTACCGACGGAGCGTGATGCTTTCGAAACTCGATGTGGACGTGGCGGGAGGTCAGGATGGGAAATATATTCAGGGTCCACACCTGGAATATTGGTGGCTTCGAGCTCGTGTGAGCTTCAGAAACACTATTGGTCTAACTAAATACAATAAGAGGAGAACTGCGCCTTTGTGACAATGGCTTGAATATCAAACCACATGGTAAAATGAGACCACTGGTCTCGGACGTCCGCCTTGCTGGTGGCTCTGGCGCCGTCCCATTCTCGTGCTCCTGTCTCTGTCTATGTTGGGAGCTGAAGGTGGCCGTGGAGAGCAATAAAACACGAGGGACTGAGACCGGATCCGATCTGCTGACACGATTCCCGGTGCACGAGGTTCTGGGACATCTGTAGCAGTGGCTCGAGGTGACCCTAGGTGTATCTTATGTCTTGGTTGAAGCACGCTATGAATCGTTACAGCTTGGGGGCGGGCTTGGAGATGGACCAAATACGCTCAGCTGTGCTCTCGTGCTAATAACTGGCACAATTGGATCTGCAAAACACTAGCTGACAGCATCTGCAAATCTCACGCCAGCTTGAATGAAGTTATGTGATCTTAGCACCCAGAACACTGATAAAAACCGAATGCATCACGAGTAGAAGCCCTGACAGGACGAAGTTTTACTCAAGATTGATATTTAGGACTATGATGTGAACCTGGAAATTTACGAGGGCAATTTAATCTTTGCCTGTCGAATTGTTGGCAGAAAAGTAGCGCCGTGTCGCACACTCGATTTTAATCAATGTGAGAGTCAATTTCATCAATGCAGTGGGTAGCAGCATGATAATAGTAGACATCAATGAAGATACCTGCAATTACAGATAAAGCAAGTTCGGTAAGTAGCCGCTGCGAAGCCTTTGAGTTGCGAAATCCGAATTGGAGTTACAAGTATATGGCGTTCAAGCTAGATTCGACTTGGAATAATTGTAAGTTGATAAAATCTGAGTCCTCCACGCGACGGACTGCCCAGGTGCACACTTACGGCGCGCATTTTGCACTAAGGCCAGAGCACTACTACGAGTAAGTACCCAAGTCTAGATTGCTAATTCCTGGCTTGTTGAGGTAGGCCACTCCTCCAAAGCCCTTGATAAATCCTCCTGTTGACTGGTAGGGATCATGGAGTTGGCCTTAATGATCGGAAGCCTAGGTAGTAGTTACGCTGTCTTGCCTATCAACAGCATTTAGGCTGTAGGAGTAGATTTGGGGTTATAGACTCAAAGTTTCCCCCATGACTATCCGTATATTTTCATGGACCAAGAGAGACCCCAAAAGGATCGTTGCTAGAGTTCGTGTTTGGAACATACTCCATCAGCGTCGCGATGCGGTTCGACTGCTCATACCCGAACATCTCGGTCAAAAATGCAAATGTCAAATCTAATCCAGCCGTAACCTAAAGTAAAGTCAGTTAAAGGTGTAATTCTTAGACATTCGTTTTAATGTGTGCTTACACCCGCTGAAGTCCAAATATTACCGTCGATAACCCATCGAGCCTGACGGACCCAGTCCACGTTGGGACCCCATGCAGTCACCGTAGACCAGGCTGATTTGTTCGTAGTAGGTCCCGTGGCGCATTTGGCCGAGCGCTGGGCTGCCTTCTGTGGTAACGCAGAGGGCGCGGGTTTGATTCCCGCCAGGACCTAAGGCCTACACTGTATTATATATCTCACTGTCCTTGACCTTGTATTCTTTAGTGGTACCGCGCTTGGGAGGAGTTCGCTCCTCCTGGTACCCCTACTTTGTATGTGCCTAGCCCGCTTTTGGGTTCTCCAGTAGCGTGTGTTAAGCTAGGTTATCCTTAAAAGAGTGCCCCCTGACCCGGGGACGGACGTAAAAAGGGCCATCCCCCGGCCTACTCTGGGAAGCGCCATCCTTATAACGGGATGTAAAATAAGTGCCAATCTTTTTATTCGTAGTAGCCCGCCTGCCATCTAGCACGCCAGACTTGGCGGCAAGACTGGTGCCCGTACAAACGGTGATGAGATACTCGAGACTGGGATACTGGTCGGCGATGAAATCTATGATGTTCTTCACTTCTGGTGCCCTGACACCGGCGCCACCCGGCACGAAAAGTACATCCAGCTCCGGAGCATTGGCAAAGGTGTGAGTCGGGAGGATGATTGGCCAGAAGCTTGAGTTCTTTGAGTTCATCGCGGCGGAGGCAGGCTCGGATGTGACTGGTTCCAAGGTCTCAGCGATGAGGTAGAGGTTCATCTGGCGCTGGAAGGCTAGTAGTTGTAATGCGTCTAGGGGACCGAAAATGTCTTGGCTGTCGAAAGCGCGAAAGAGCACGACGCCCCAGTTCTTGAGCCGTGGCGTGGCCGTTTCTGGACCCCAGTATTAGCCCCTTCATTTTTCAAAAGCTTGTTTCAACATACCCTCTCTATGCTTCAGAGCTGAGGTAGAGATGGCCAAGTCGGCCAGAGCCAACAAGCTCGTGACACCTCTGCCAAAAAGGTTTCCAGGACGCATTTTCGGATCCGAAAGGCACTTCCGCCCAAGCTTCTTCATAAAGGGGTCACTGTCCAGAACTGAGATGATATGGGTTTTGTTGTTAACCTACACAAAAGATTACAAGCCTGGTAGATACTTGTCAACTGGTCCCAACCCGGCCTTTCACTGCGGCGCAGGCACAATGGTTAAATATTCAGACAATATTTTCGAGTCGGAACCACCTTTGTCAATACGATGTTGCAAAATGCAAGGTCTTGCGAAGGAAAATACGAACGAAGTACTGCCAAACTCCTCCGGAATCCTTCGCGGACTAACACTACCAACGATTGGACGCTTGTGGTCTTGGCCAGAGAATTGCCTCCACCCCAAGTGCTTCGGCCAAGCAGATTGAGCAAGTTTTCTGGGAGGATGACATCCCGGCAGAGGACACAATTGAAATACCCATATTCGTCTCGGAACAGTCCTTTCCGCATTTCTCCTTCTGCGGTGTTCACGTTGCGCATATGTATTGAATGGCCCTAGTCAGAGGATTTAAGTACGTTCTATCTCCATGTAGCAGGTTTCCTAACACAACCTATGTGGATCATGGCACCTCAGCAGTTAAAGTATCATTTTTATCTGTGTTCAACTCTGATATCTCGACGTTGGAAATTTCGGTTATGTAATGAAGCGTGAATACAGAATCGATTCCAGTATTGATGCGTAAAGGTCGTGACGGCGTGATCGTGAGTTGTAGAACCAAAACCTCAGCATGCCTGCTTTGAAGGTATGCCGCTATTCCAAGATCCATCTCTCATACTTTCCAGGCTTTGGAACAGGTCCAAAAACAAGAGAATTGTGTGTTTTTCAGCTGGGTCCGGTTCCAAGAAGCAATTGCAGACTGAGAGCTCAAGAGCCTAGATACCCCCTACGTTGAAATATGTTTAGCAAAATATCCGACAAATGTAGCATGGGGATTTACAAAGGAGCCAAGTCGAGCACCCAGAATAAAAAGACCTCCTTTGTACACTTCAGCTGCAAATCATCAGCTTGGGACAGATATACGGCGACATTCTTTACTTTGGCAGGAGCACCTTGGAGTTTCTGCGGAAAGGAATCGAATACTCGCGACCGGAAGCCTACTATTTCTATGGATGCTACGTGTTTCTCAACATGACTTGGATCATCTACCCGTCATATTTGCTGACTCGGAGTATACCAGAGATCACCAAAGCTTTTTCTATTGTGAAGGGCCTTGAAGACGGGAAAAGAACAAATTGATGGTCTTAAGAACGTCATCATTTCTATTATTGAACGTGGGATAGATGGGTATCGCAGCGGAGGTTTCGGTCTCGAGGTGGCTGTGCTGGGGAGGGAACGATGCGTGTCGAAGTGAGCCTGTTCGCTCTAGGAAAGAGTGCAGATTAATGTATACAAAAGTTCTGTTCAAAAGAGTGAATTTGTACAAATATACTACCTACTCTGATAAAGCACTTGTCAGGTGGTTGGGTTGCGAGTAGAGTGGATGAGTGCACACGGTGTAAGAGAACCACAATAGTACCTAGGTAGTCTATTCGTGTGTATTGAGCTACTGGTCTTTACCTCCCTCCTCTCTTCGTAGGTTTTATCGTCTCCTTTATATATTCTTCAGCTCTTCTCAAAGTATTGACCGAGGGCTGGACCGAGGGCTAGAGTGGGAGACGCGCATGAGGTGCTAGACCGAGGCTATTTATGTTTTCTAGTGAGGCTGTGCCGTTCAATCCCTGACAGCACTCTTCATGACGAGACAAATCACCAGCAAGGTACGCTGGTCTTGTTCAGGCTTAAGTCTATGTGCGTGGACTATGTTAGAACTTGAAATCTGCATTGGATGTCTGGAGTAGGTGCTTGTTAGCCACGAGTAGGTCTGCTGACGCAATGATACCGTGTAGATACTACCACGCTATCGCTTGCTCCTTGGTTGATACTGTAGTTCAAGCTAAGGCAGCGGACTCCATGTCTTAGCTGTTACATCGGCCCCGCAGTTTCCCGTGGTGGCAGATCATCCCCTTAACGTGACTTTTGATTGACACTAATAAGGCATGAAGTTGACATAAGGTGTGATGTGTGAGTCAGTGCGTTGTGTTTTGTTTCCCAAGACCTCCGGGTACGGGATTTCATCTATGGAGCTGGAAGACGACAATAGGGAAAATATCACGCCGGTGCGTTGACAACTATTGGGATCCATCGACACATGGGTTACAGTTTTCTACGACGAAAGTACTACTAGTAGTTTATCGGGTTCGGATCAGATTGGCGAATGAGGATATCATGCAATTACTGGTCCAGCTACCCAATCTCGGGGTCCAACCACAATCCATGGAAGCCGGCACGGGCCCAAGCCGTGCGGAGGACCCCGATCCGAACGGGTAAGGCATGAAACAATCAAGAAACATACGACGAAGACTATCTGCGCTCATAGAATATCCCGCATGTGATACTCCCACATGATACGCCCACGATATACTCGTCTGTCCCTTGCATTGCCCACGGTGCATTGTCGACAGCATCTTCATCTTTTATTTCGTCCAATTTTTCACTACCACCTGGGCAGCCACTCTTTCCAAGGCCATTGCGAGCCTGCCTCGCACGAACTGAGCACCACATTCATTCTCTTACGCTGGATGATCTGAGATCAACAGGTTACATACAGAATGTCAAATACGGGCCTAGTTAGAACACGGAGGCTCATCTGGCACCTAGCCAGCGCCCTCCTGCCCCTCTCGGCCTCCGCCCAGGGCCCCGCAGGACCAGTCTCTTCCTGCCTCAACCAGAACGACCCAAGCCTGCCCCTCCAGTCCCGCACGATATTCCAGTTCGGGCCGGGCAACAATGCTACCTTCCTGGAGAACATCGCCTCCCGGCCCAACGGAGACATCCTCATGACGATGGCAACCCCGCAGAGCAATGTCTTCGTCGTCCAGAACCCCATGTCCTCGTGCCCAAGCATGGTCCCAGTCTTCCAGGTCCCAGGGAACAACGGGACGCACGGCATCGCGGAGATCGCGACGAAGCCGGACGTGTTCGCCGTGATAGCCGGCAACATCAGCCTCAGCGGCAACCCGGCCAACGGCGTGCTGGGCAGCAACTCGGTGTGGGAGCTGGACCTGCGCGCGAGCAGGCCCGCCGTGCCGGCAGCGGACCCGGCGTGCCCTCCCGCCCAGCCGCTCGAGGTCACGGCGCGCAAGATCGCCGACATGCCGATGGCGCCGCGCCTCAACGGCCTGGCCGCCGTGCCCGGGACGTCGGCGATGCTGGTCGGCGACAGCCAGCTCGGGGTCGCGTTCCGGCTGGACACGGCCACGGGGGCCGTGACGACGGCCGTCGACGTGCCCGAGATGAAGCCCGTGCCGGGCGCGGGCAGCGTCGACGACGCCCTCGGGCTCAACGGCATGAAGGTCCACGGCGGGGCGCTGTACTTCACCACGGCCGCGTCGCGCACCGTCTACCGCATCGCCATCCAGGCCGACGGCACCGGGCCCTTGCCGGGGGCCGTCGTCGAGACCATCGCTGCCGTGCCGTCCGCCAGCTGGATGGACGACCTCGACGTCCGGGATGATGGTAGTCTGTGGGTGACCACCAACACGGGCAACACACTGCTGGCGCTGCAGCCCATGGCCGTTGCGAACGGGGCAGCAGCAGGTGCGGCGAGGGCGCAGTTCAACGCGCCTGTCGTGGCGCTCGGTGCGGCCGACGCCCCCACGGTGGCAGGTGCGTCCTCTGTGGCGTTTGGACGTGGCAGCGTTAGCAGGACCACGGCTTTTGTGGTGACCGGGTCCGGGAAAGAGCCGGCAAAGGTGGTCGCTGTCGATACTGCTGCGTGTAGGGCCAGCTAGGCAGATCCGCGGGCCAGTTCTGCCATTTTATCTGTGTATAAATGTGCTTGCTTATCTCCCCTGTTTATGTCGATATCTTCTTGAAGCCCTTGGACGTATTGATAAGTATTGTCTATAAGATGGCTCTCCTCATTATCAAATACCCAAAATGGGTGCTCAGACCTGTAGACTCCCTGGGACGAGTTTCATTACGCTCATATTGTTCAAATCAATGTCATTGTATGTTCAAGTGCTGTATGGGCGCACCTCTTGTCGTCACGCCCTGCTCCAGCGCCTGACCCGGAGGACGGGGTTGGGTCTATTGCAAACATTAAAGAGTCGTCCTGACAATGACCATAGCACCACGCCCGGGGGGGGGGGGGGTGGGCGCTTTCCTCCCCAGGCACCGGCTCTACGTGCGGGCCCACGAGATCCTCCTATGTGTGATGATGATGCTTGTTGCATGTCAGCCGCTGCCTTTGGGCCTGTGAAGATGACCTGGGCGGCTGGGTTTACCCATATGAGAGTATATAAAGGATGCGTAGGGCAACATAGATGCACGTTCGTGGGAGAGCTGGACATTGACAGACAAGTTTGATGGCCCCGGAGCTTGAGTTAAGACCAGTAATGATCAGCATTTACAGACTTGCTCTCGGTACCGACCCATGCCCAGAACCATCTCAATCCTTCTTGACATGAGGCCGTCTCTTTTTCCTAGGGTCCTTCCGGCTCATGAATACCCTGTCCCTCGTCCCCTTGCCACCCTCCCAGAAGCCCGTGCCGATCTTGGAAACCAGGTTCCTCCCGCAGAAGTTACAGTTGCCAGGTTTGTAGTTCTGCTCGCGCGAGCAGTGGCCGCAAATCATGCGGTTCGCCCACTCATTGGGGTGGTCCTCGGCGTCGTCGTGGCACTTGTCGCAGGAGTGGACCTTCTGACAGCAGCTGAACCTGAACCAGCGGTAGCTCTTCCTGTAGTGCTTACAGACGCCCTTGTTCGGGAGGGGCTCGCCCGCGTGGAGGCCCAGCTTCTCGTCGCGGCGGCGAGAGCCCGACGTTGGCGGCAGGGCGGACGTGCCCGCCGAGTAGACGAGGAACTTGACCTCGGGGATCTTGAAGGTAAACCGCGCGTGGCACTCCCGGCACACGTTCGTCATCGTGTCGCCGCGGACAGCGACCAGGCCTTGCGTCGTCGGCGTTGAGCACTTAGCACATGTCGGCACGAAGGTCGATGGGAGCATGTCGGCGACGGTGCAGCCGGTGGCGTCGATGAAACCGGCCCTTGAAGAGTAGGCGTGTACGAGCTCCGGGCGAAATGTAAGTAAGAACGAGGTGCCGCATTTGCGGCAGGACTCGGTGGTCTTTGGGGTGTTTGGTCTCAGCCCGCCAATCTCGCAGACAGTTTTGCAGCGCTGGCACTTTACACTGAGGGCGAGGACGGAGATTTGAAACAACTCGATACCGAGGAGCTCTATGGATGGGAATGATATCGACGTGCCTCGCTCGATCGTCTGGATTGGGAGCCCGGAGGCTCCAGGCTGGGTGGTCACAGCCACGCCGCCACCCTCATCCTCAGAGGTTGTCGACTCATATGGGTCCTCATCACTGCCTTTTCCTTCGGCCTGGTAGTCCCATTCCGGCGGCCGGGGAATTACCTGAACATTACCCTTGCTCTCTGCAACGGTTGAAGGCTTGGCAAGCTCCGGGACGGTGGCGTCTGCACTTGTCGGTATGGGGGTGTGCGCGGCGGGAATGGCATCCTTCTTCCTTGTCAGAGCCTGCTTGACCAGCGCATGAAGATTCTGCGCCAAGTAGTTCATGTGGCTCATGAGTGTCATCTCCGTCTTCTCCTTAGCCTTCTCGGTGAACAGCTCCTCCACGTCCTCGGCATCCTCGGATTCGACATCGTTGAGCAGGATGCGGGGCGGCTGCAGCGGGTACAAGACCGGAACGATGAGCTGAAAAGAGTTGACGCCCCGCAGGCCAACAGGCAGCTCATTCCGCCGTCTCGGATCCAGAGGCAGTGTATAAACGATACCATCGCTCGACCTCTTGTAGTGGGGGAGACGCCCCATCCGGGTCTCGATCTGTCTGGTCTCGAGTGCCCTTCTCGCCCTGGCCTCGGCCTTCTGATCCCTGTTGAAAGTCTCCTCTGGGGTGTATGGCATGTGGGCAACTTTGTTCTCTGTGGGTTTGGAGAGCTGAGCAGGTGCCCTCTCCGGTGATGGTTCCGGAGCACCTGCACTCGAGTCTTCAAGATGCCTTGTGTCCTTGAACATGGTGAGCTTGACCGTGTCAACCTGCTTCCTGGACAAGAATTCCTCAAGATTTCTATCGAGCGCATTTACGAGAGCCAGTAGGGTGGACCCGGCCCTGTCCTGCACCAGCTCGTCCCATCCCTTCTCGACATTAATGGCGAACCCACGTGGTATGTCCTTGTTCAAAATGGCCAGTGTGGGGGGAGACGAGTCCTTGGGGTAGTTCTTTGGGATTCGAAGTTGACACTTTAGATGGTCAAGCTCGAAGGGAAAGTCTGGATCTGAAGGCAGCAGGTCAAAGAGGAGGGATGTTGCGGCGCCATTTTCGACGGTTGACTCTTTGGGCGAGTAGCGCTTGTGAAGCTGTTTGATCTGGTATGTCCTTGGGTCCTCAGACTGAGCCCTTGGCACGGGCTTTGGTACGATGCGAGCCGAGTCAGCAGCCCTGGTGGTTTGGCGATTTGATGGCCCTTGGTGGTTTGTGGTGGAAATCATGTTGGCGACTTGGTGAGTCGGAACGCGAGGGGGACGGCACTGGAGCTGTGACGTAAGGAACTTTAGAAGGTGCTTCGGTGGCGTGCACAGGTGAGAAGGGACTTCAGGAGGCCAAGCTCTGCCAACGCGACAGGCCCCGACCAATTGTGATTGCGCCGTGTGCGTCGTACAATTTGGATCTCTAGATGCACCGAGTCGTGGGTGGTGTGGAGGGCAGGGCCGGCTAGGACACCAGCTTTATCCTCACGATGCCCCTCGATGCAGACGGTTCTATGTTGTCGTCAGGTGCTGTCAAGTCAAGATGCAGGATGATTCATACCGGCTCGAGACAGGGGGGCTTGCATTGGCCCGCCCAGCCCGGGCACGTACCCAGTACGGAGTACGGAGTAGCCTACTCCGCACCCAGGCCCTGGTACCCAGCTCTCCTCTGAGTCATGTAGGTAATAAATATGGCCCCCGTGGTGACTAGAAAGCAACAAACCTTGGAACACTTGTGCTGCAGTCACTGCCCACTGGGCCTGGGGACGAGAACAATGATATTTTTTGTTATTGGAATAGTGCTGTCACTATGACACGACGAGTCCAATGGTCAGGGAGAAAGGGATTAAAGGATCATCTTCCGCATCCGTCGTTAGATACAACAAAGCTCAGCCTTTTCTTTCTTCGTGCGCCCTATATAATTACCTACCTAGGTAGGTAGTTATCCCCGGAAATGGGCTTCCCAACGCAACATTTCCGAACAAGCCATCCACCCCATAAGCCAAGCTACTTAAGTATCTAGGTACTTTTCCAAAACCTCAACCATGACTGCAGAAGACGACCCCTTCCAGCATTTAAGCAAAGAGCCTTGTAGTGTCTGCAGCTCCTCAAAATACCGCGAGGCGCGCTGCGGATACAAAAGCAAGGTCAAACTGACATGTGAGGGAAGCACTGATGGCATATGGGAGTTGGGCAGCAAGTATGCCCTGAGAGACAGAGACGCGGTTTACGCACTGAACGACCCTGATAACCATGAACTCGTCCGGCGTAATACAACGATCCCTGTCCCCAAGATCCTGGCCTATTGGGACGAACCAGGAAATCGATGCATGATGATCGAGGAGTTGTTTGAGGACGCAGACGATCACTTGGAAACACTTTGGCCGACACTGTCTGAGTCTGACCGCGAGGACATCGCTCGGCAAACAGCCGATCTCGTGAAACAACTTCGGAGCCTCACGAGCGACAAGGTTGGAAGCATAAAGGGGGGGCCAATTCTCTGGCAGTTTATCTTCAGAGACCGTAACCCAAAGTTGCCGGACACCCTGAATGGCCCATACGAGTCTGACGATGAGATATTCGATGCCATGACGGTGCACTTGAAAAATAAAGGCGTCCCGGAAAAAGCGCTGCGCCTCATGCGCAAATACCTGGGACCAGCTAAGCCCTATACGTTCACAAACACCCGGTTGTTCCGGTGTAACATCATGTTAAAAGACAAAAAGGTGGTGGGCATTACTGACTGGCAAAGTGCGGCCTATCTTCCGCGCTGGGCTGAGTACATGCATGCTTCTCGGTCGCGCCAAAACGAAGACGAAACGGCATGGAAACAGCTCCTGGCGTCGCATCTACTAGAAGAAGAATTCAAGGATGCGATGGATACAATTCGTCTTATTTGGAGACTGGAGAATTATCCTGACCTGGACAAAGACACGCGGCGCGCGTTGGATATGATAGAGGATTTGGCTGACGAGGAAGCTGGTCAAGAAACCACAGAACCCGCCGCATAAGAGGTGTATATCACTCGTCTACTTTTTTGGTCTGGTGTTTCAATTGCTCCTAACTTTCAATCCACATAAAAATGACAAAAAGAATCTTGCAAGATGTACCGGGGGGACAGGGTCAATTAAGTTTATAGTACTATCATTTTAAAATAATAATAATATTCTTTTAATATAAAACATAATTATAAAATAATTAAATTATATAATTTATTTATTAATATACTTTTGAAATATTAATAAAAATATAATTTTAATTTTTATTAAAATTAATCTTTTTACTTTTAATTTAATTATTTATTAATTAAAATATTATTTTAAAATAATAATAATATTCTTTTTATTAATAAACTTACCTAATATATAAAATATAATTTCTAGTAATTATTATATATATATATATTTATTAAATTAAAAATTTATAAGTTAAATAATAAAACATTTAATTATTAAACTTTTTTTATTAATTAAATTAATTATATAAGTATAATTATATAATTTATTATAATAATTCATTTATTATAAATTATTATTTTAGTTATAATACTTTTTTAAATTTTTAATTTAATAATTTAAAATTAAATTTTTTTATTACTCTATTCGTCTCTTTTTTTTTAATTAATTAAAAAGTTTAATTTTATTAATAAAATAAGTTCCAAAATTTAAATTTAAATTATAATTACTATTAAATATATATTTATAATATATATATTTTAAATATTTAAAAATATTATAAATTAATATTTATAAATTAATTTAAATTATTTAAATTTTAATAATTTTAATAGATAAAATTAAATTAAAATTATTAATTAATTATCGGGCAATTATTAAATATTTATTAATTATAATTAATTTCATTAAATTAAATAATTTCATCTTTTTAATAAGTGTTTTTTATAATTAATAATATTTATTTAAAAGTTGTTTTACTTAATTAAATTAATTAATTAATTAATAAAAATATTATTATTTTTTAATAAGCTATTTTAATTAAGATAATTAAAATTATAATTATTATTATAATTAGAATTATTATTTAAATTAAAACTTTTATTAAAACTATATAAATTATAATTTTTTATTATAATTTTAATTTTTATTAAATATATAATCTTTTAATAAAATTTAAAAAAGTAATTTAAAATAAAGTTATATAATTTATTTAATATAATTATTTTTATTTAATTAAAAAAATTATATAAATTTATTTAAAAAAATTAATTTTAATATAATTATTTTAATAATTATTAAATATAAAACTTAAATAACTTTTTAAATATTTAATATTTAATTTAATATTATTATTTAAAATTATTTTTTATAAATATTTATTATATTTTATATAAATAAAAAACTTTATTAAAATTTAAAATCTTTTTATTTATTTTATTATTAATTTTTTTAAATATTTTTAATAATATTTTTAAAAAAAAATTAATTTTATTAAACTTTAAAAATCTTTTTTTTACTTTTATTAATAAGTTTCTTTTATATTTTAATAATATTTTAAATTTAATAAAGTTAATTTTATAAAATATTAAATTTCTTATTTATTTCTATAATAATAAAATAATACTTTTTATTTACTTTTAATTAAAATTATAATAAATTATATATTTATATTTCATTAATAATAAAATTTATTAAAGTTTTAATTTAATTATTTTTAACAAATTATTATTATAATATTTATTTAAATATATAATTATTAATTTTTTAAAATAATTAAAATAATTAAAATAATTAAAATAATTAAAATAATTAAAATAATTAAAATAATTAAAATAATTAAAATAATTAAAATAATTAAAATAATTAAAATAATTAAAATAATTAAAATAATTAAAATAATTAAAATAATTAAAATAATTAAAATAATTAAAATAATTAAAATAATTAAAATAATTAAAATAATTAAAATAATTAAAATAATTAAAATAATTAAAATAATTAAAATAATTAAAATAAAAAAATAAAAAAATAATTTATAATATTATATTTTTAAAACTTTTATAATAAACTTTTAAAATTTTTAAAATAATTTATAGAAATAATTTATTAAAAAATAAAATAAAATATAAAAAATTAAAGTTTTTTAAAATTTATATTTTTAATATTACAAATAAATAATTTTTTATTAATATAAAAAATATAATAAAAATAAAAAGAATTATAAAACATTTATATATAAATTTTAAATTATTAAAAGAAAAATAATTAATTAAATTAAAAAGTAATTATATAATATTAAAAAATATAGTATAATTAAAATTATAATTTATATATAATTAATAAATAATTTTAATATTTAATATTATTTTACATTTATTTTTTATTTTTTATATTAATTTATAAATGTTTTTATAAAAGTTATTAAAAAATTATTTATATAATTATAATTATAGGAATTATAAAAACAATAATTAAAAAAATATTTAATATTATTAATAAAAATATTTTAAAAAGTTTAAAAATTAATTTTATTAGGAGAATGAATGTTAAGAATTGTGAGATAAGGGGAGATAAACTTCACTAGGAAGAAAAGTGAGTCTTTTGAAGACTGCTCACACTTTTGAGGACGGTGGAATACACGATAATATCTTAGACCAGGCAGGTTTCCCAATGTCAGTGGCATGTCTGGTAAATATCGGTGGAGGATCTCAGACTGGAACAAGGCCCAAAGGTCTAGATAATTGAAGAATGCCTTTGATGTGCGGTTTGCAGATAGGAACAGTCTATCAAATGATTTGGAGCAAATCACATGCTAATGGATACATCTATGAATAGTACGAGACAGAAGATCCGTCCATGCAAGTTGTGCGAGCAGAGCGTCCTGAATTGAATCAGTTGGAGACAGCCCGCCATTTTGAAGCCATCTTTGTGACAAGATGAGAATCACAAGAATTGCTTGGTGAAGACACCGGTGGGATCCCACTGCTTCTTGAGAGTCCTTAACTTGGACATCCTGTCTTTGCCTTTGTAGCGCCACTCGATCGGATCCTCTCTACTGGTGTTGGTGTAAGTGATGTAGTCGGCTACCTTGTCCGCGGCACGAGCAGCAGCCCTGTTCTGACGTTAGCGAGATTTCTTGACTGCATGCGCACGAAACATGAGCAATAGCTTGTTCTGATAAGACTTACTGGGCTCTCTTGTCCATACTCTCCATGTACTCGTGGTTCTTTGCGTCTTTGTACCAAGTGAGGACGTTCCTGACAGCAAGGTAAGTAAGTCAACGTTCGTCAACACCGCCAGAATAGCCAAGAAACTAGACCATGGTCACTTACAACCAGTACTCCACTCCATGGTTACCAAACGCGGTGTCTACGCGTGGTTGACTGCACGGAGTGTGCCACTCCACCGTGAAGCCCGATGTAGCACCATCCGGACACGTGGAAAGGAGGTCAGAATGGAGCTTGACGAGCTCACGAAACTCTTCGACCCTGAAACCGGTCATCCCGATCTGTCTAAATCTCTTGAAATCTCCCTTCGCGGAGAGATACTCGAAAGCATCGCTATGCTTGTCGAATGTAGAGGGCATCAGCATCTGCATAACCGGCCCCAGGTCCGTCAGCGGCTTAAGGATCTCGGCGGCCTTCTCGGGGGAGGCGAACACTTCCGGGATGGCCAGGATGACCTGGTGCTGGAACTCGGGCGGCGCCAGGGTTACACTAAAGTGCCCAGCCGATGCGGGCTCCTTGCTCTCCATGATGGGCGCCATTGCCGCGCAGACGGCGTCCAGCTTGTCCGGCGTAAAGGCGAACATACCGACCATGCGCTGCCCCTGCTCGTTCCCCATGGTTGAGTATGGCAAGGTCCTGATGGCGATCTGGGTTACTATACCGAGGAACTGCCCGGCACCGCGAATTCCCCAGAGAAGCTCGGGATTCTCAGTCTCAGAAACTGAGAGCAGCTCCCCTTTTGCGGTGACGAGCTTGGCGGCGACGATATTCTCGCATGCGTAGCCACAGAAGGGTGTGTAGCTACCGACACCGCCTCCAATATAGTATGGGATCACACCGACTGTGGAACTGCTTCCAACCGCTGTACAAATGCTTTGTGAACTTCTAGCCCCTTGCGAAACCATATTTGGAGCGATGATGAGTTTCGCACATACCTGCGAAGCGCTTATAGGGGTGCAATGCTGTCTGAACCTGCTTTGCCAGTGTACCCCCCTTGATCGTTGCGAGGCCATTGGCCTCGTCCACTTCGACGCCCTTGAAGCGGCTTAGGTCGATGATAACACCGTCCTTGCCGACCGTCGAAAAGGGGCTGTGACCGCCTGATGCTGGCACGAAGGGGATGGACGCGGATACGAGCTCCTTGATTGCGGTGACGACATCGCTCTCGGTCGCCGTCTGGACGATAGCCGTTGGCATCTGGATGCCATAGTCCGACCATCTCGCCAGCGAGTCCTTGAATTCGGCTGAGCTTTGCTCACTCAGGATCCGTGCCTCGGGCGACAGAGCGCTGGCAAGGGAGGAAATAAAGGTGGGCGTGGCCATGGTGAGCACGCTGGTTACGTGTACGATTTTGCTATCTTGTGTCTGGAAAGATTTGGTGAGATTCGTCCATCTCGATCTTTGGCGGGACAGCCAAGGGAGGTAGATAGATATTGAAGTGCAAATCCTGTGGCAACACTTGAGCATGTCTGTGTAGATTACCTAGGTACGTAATGTTCGTACGTGCAGGTGGAGCTACCACGGCTTGTTGGCAACCAGGCAATATTGGAGTCTAGCTGCAGGTTGGCAATAATATCTCACTGCAGGATGGACTACAGTGTGAGAGTACATCGACCCTTATCGGCCTAGACCCCCAAAGGTCTGCGAGAAACCAGGGGTCGAATCTTCTCATCGGGCACGATTTCCGTCATGGTTGGGTGCATGAGAAGCCCTTCTAAGGCTGGTTGGGCGGAGCAGGGCGTGTTGATCCAGAAACGCAGTGCTCAGGCTGTTGGTGGGGCGTCAGCCCCGTGGGTCGAGTCTTCCTACGTATGATACTCTTACCTGTGGAGCCGTAGGATTCAAGGTACGTGTGAGATGTCAAAATCAGACAATGTGCTCACCAGGGCACTAGGGGTACACTAAAGCTCCCCGGGTCACGAGAGGTATAAACTTAAGTAGGGATCATTAACTGGTATACTTAGTATACCCTACCTAATCAATATTATATCTTCATGATTTCTAAGGTAAGTAAAGGGGGCGGGTTGGTCTTTCAGGAACCAGCTACCCCCTTCCCCTTGTGAGAGGGTGTGCTAGCTAACATCAGTTTGTGCCCCTACCTACCCTAAGGTAGGTACCCACGTACCTTGGTAGTGAGCTGGAACCGTTGTTCCATCCGGCCCAAAGGCGCGGAACTGATGCCATTTCTGGTGCTGATTATGGCCTGTGGAACCGATGTAGGTTGGTGATTATTGTTGGCTAGATAGCTTTGCAGCTGGAACGCAGGTGTTGGTGCACTTTGGATGAAGTGATACATCGGAAATAGAAGCTATTCCAAACAGATATATACCTTCCGGAGAGCTCCTGTTTCCGGTGGCACAATTAGCTCAGAAGAAGCTCAGACCTGGAAATACCCTCTCACAGTTTCATTTTGCTTTTTGTGTTTTCCCTTGCAATTGGCCATACATAGAACTCGTTTGAAGTTACCGACACAAATATGCCACCCCGCAACCGGTGCATGGTCCAAGATGGAGCGAGCCACGCTTCAGAGCTCAAGGCTCAAAGCACACGTGCTTACCAAGTCCCCAAAAGAGGCGTGCTGTCTAGATTACCGGCGTCTTGGGTACCTTACGCAGAGCTCTCACGCATCGAAAAGCCGGGCGGCCTGTACGGTGTCTACATGGCCTACCTCCTGGGTCTCGGCCATGGCGGTTCCGTCTTCTCTCCCACCTTGTCTCCCGGTACCCTCGCGTATAGCGCTGCAATCCTGCTCGTCTACTGTGTTTTCCACCGCGGCGCCGCGTGCACCGCGAACGATATCATGGACCGCGAGTTTGATCGCGAGGTCGCCAGGTGCCGCAACAGGCCTGTTGCACGCGGGGCTCTGACTCCTGGCCAGGCCTGGATGTGGTCCTCGGCCCAGGTCCTCGGCACCGCGGCTGCCATTGCTTGTCTTCCGAGTCCGATGTTGGAGCTGATTTACGCAAGTAGGTTACCAGTGTGCCAAAAGGCAGTCTCTCCCCAGATATCTCGCCAGCGTTCGATCTGGCTAATCACATGGTGCTCCTTTCAGTCCCTATTCAGATCCTTGGCTCTATATATCCCCTTAGCAAGAGACTTACAGAGTGAGTACCCGTTGACCAACCTACCTAGGCCGATAAATATATGTTAGAAGGAGTTCTCCGGAGACAGCCTAATTCTGCTCTCACATCTGGCTTTACGAAAAACTGATTCGCGCTGGCGCGTAGTTTCCCCCAACTCATTTTGGGCCTGCCCATCGCCGGTGGTATCCTTATGGCCGCGGCCTCGGTCGGTCTCAAGCCGCTCGACACATCCTCTCTAGCTATCGTTGGAGCTACAGCCTCGCTGACAGCATCACACTACATATGGACAGTCATCTTCGACTACGTCAACGCTTGCCAGGACACGTCGGATGACATCCGTGCCGGGGTGCGAAGCATGGCAGTCCGATATCATGACACTGATGCCTTCATAACAACGTTGGGAACCGCTCAGGTAGCCTGCCTGCTTCTCACCGGTATTCTTGCGGGCTTCTCGCTCGCCTACTTCGTTCTAGCTGTTGGCGGTAATGCAATATGTCTCGTAAGTTATCTCACAAATGATCGAAATAACTCACCACCCCTGTATTCTTGTTGAGAAACTTTGCTAAAGCAAAACGTTCTTCGATCCTCAGGTGGCTATGGTCAAGACCGTCTCGCGCTCACGGTCCGACATATGTGGTTGGTGGTTCGCCTGGGGCGGCCTGCTCGTAAGCGGTACAACCGCCATGGGGTTGCTCGCAGAATATTACTGCAGATTTTGCGATGAGAATTTTGCATGAACGCGTGGATATATGTCCTCGGAAGTATACGGAATAGAAGCGAAACCACTTATAAGGAAGGAATGACGGCCGAGCCTGAGAACTCATGGGTAGAGCTAGAGTCTCGCTCTCAGAGCACTTACAAGGAAATGACCCGTTGGAAGATGACGATGCGTGTGATGCCGATGGCGACAACACTATGTAGTTTCCATCGTTAGTTGATCACCCGGGTTCACTTATTTATTTTTCCTTGTGGGCCTTCTAGGCCTCGGCCAGGCCTTCCCACGCCCCGCCTCTTTGTGTGATAGGCTTCGCACAGAAGCCGTTCCACGCCTCTCCCCGAAATCCACCGTCCAGCGCAACGTAGAGAACGAGCGTTGGAGCGAGTACGCGATCCCCCAACCCGGGGCCATCATTACCGCTGGAACAGAGGACGACGTCACCGTGACGGTAGCTTTTGCAAATCGCAATAACATCAAATTTCTTGTGCAAAGTGGGGCCAACGGGTGGGCAAATACTTTCAACATCGGCCCCATGTGCCGGTAGCATTCACCCACGGTGTCCCTTCATCGTCTATCTGGGGCTCCCGAGGTCAAAGAACATCCAACGCAGGATGTCCGTTCCCCTTGCCAGACCGATCAACTTGCGGAGCCGCACGTCCCAGCCCTCGGCGGCGAGCTCTTCTACGAATGCCGCGAAGTCGACCCTCTGCGGCGCATAGAAGGCGTCTTTTGGGTCCATGGACCACGGCCGCGTGAAGGCGATATTGAAGATTTCGCCCATGCAGTAGGTCACGGCCTGGGACTCATGCCCGAGCCAGACGACACATTTGCGCCTCTCTACGAGATGTCGGAGGTCTGCATGATCCCGGATGAGGCCCACGTCTATGAGGATCCGGATGACGACTTTCCCATGTGGTACCCAGTCTGTCTTGCGGCCGGTCACGACCTTCCGCAGGGACGAGTTGGAATCTCTAAATACCTTACTCAAGTTTACACTCCTAGCGAGCTTCAGTATACTCCTAGTAAGCTAGAAACCCCCGAGATCACTGCAGCTAATAAACTTAAACGATGAGAACGTGGGTTCAGTATGTTAGTGCTAAGGATAAGTACCCAAGTATTACACCTACCCTTTTAGGTGGCTGTAAGAGCTCAGAACCAGTGGGTTCATTGTCATCCTGCGTTGTGACACAGTCTGAGCACGAAGTACCAGGTACGGTGCGTATGCGATGTGTCACATTGATCCTTCGTGCTTACCGAGCAAGATAAACTGCACAAGGTGAACGTCAAGCCTCGTTCATTTCGCGTTGATAAAAGACCTGGTAACAGCAAGACACGCAGTATTGACTTCCACATCTCCCTCTTTGACTGCTGACCTCAAGCCTCAAGCCAAGTCGTCTCAACAAGGAACCAGTTTTCACCTTGTCCGTCAATCAAAAGAGCATCCCGCCCGCCATGTCATCCAAGCTCGAAAATCGAGCTTCGTCTGAAGGGTCTATGCTTGGCTTCATGCGTCGTCAATTTGAAAAGCCCAAGCTAGTGCCCGATGGGATCGACCTCAACGGACAAGTGGCGATTATTACAGGCAGCAATTCAGGGCTTGGCTTCGAGGCTTCGAGGCAGTTCCTCAGGCTCGGGCTCTCGCATCTCATCATGGGCGTTCGCTCACAGGCCAAGGGGGACGCAGCCGCGGAGAAGCTGCGAGGAGAGTTTCCAGAGGCTATGGTCTCCGTCTGGACGCTCGATATGGAATCCTACGATTCGATCCGGTCGTTCGCCGACCGGTGCCAGACCCTCCCACGCATCGACGTCGTCGTTCTCAATGCCGGCGTGCAGAAACCGTCCTTCGCCACTGTCGCAGGGACCAACCACGAGGCCATGCTGCAGGTCAACTACCTCTCCACGGCGCTGCTGGCAATCCTGCTCCTCCCCGTGCTCAAGTCGAAGAAGGCCTCCGCTGGCGCCATCAGGCCACCAACACTCAGCCTCGTCGGCTCCGACCTAGCATACATGTACCCTGTAGACATGGACAACAAATCTCCGATTCTGCAGCAGTTTGACAACCCCAAGGGATTCGACCAGCTGCCGACGTATGCCAAGACAAAGATGCTGGTCCTGCTCTTTGTCTCCAAGCTTGCCGACAATGTTGACCCCGAGGAAGTGCTGATCAACGTAACGAACCCCAGCATGACCAAAGGGACACAGATGTTCCAAAACAACCCGGTGTACTTCCAGAAGATTATGGGCGTGCTCAACAGCATGATGGGGAGGCCCGTCGAGGTTGCCGCGTCAAATTATGTTCATTCGACTGTCGTCCTGGGCAAGGAGAGTCATGGGTCATTCACAGCCAACTGGACCATTAAGCCGTGAGTGCCACTATTGCTACAAAACGTCGCGTCCCTGAGGTGAGAGGTCGAGCGTGCTAACCAAAACCTTGCTATGTGCGCAGATACCCGAAGACATGGTACACAGACAAGGGGCGCGAGTACGTGCAGAGGTTGTGGGAAGAGACTATGGGCGAGTTGGACTTTTGTGGATCAAGAAATCTTGTAGAGGGGTTAAGGGTGTTTTAATAAATGCGTGTTGTTTATTATTGACTGGGCCACGTTTTCTTTTAATTCCCGGCGAGAGAGAATTTGCATTCTAACATTTTCTTATGAGTTTTTACCCGTTTTTCACTTTTAACCACCCTATACTTCCATCCATTCAGGTTTAATAAGTGCATACCTACCTTTCATAGCGCTCCCATAGGGGTTTTTATATACCGCCTTTAGCATAATATAGTCTAGTAATAGCTATAACTACTAACGATCCTTTCTTTTTTAATATACTTTTAAGAAAAAAGGAAGTTTTTAAGAAGGAAATTAAGTTTTAAAAAGCCTAGTTTTAAGAATTCCTTAATATTACGCTTTTATTTTAATATAAAAACTAGTTAAAAAAGAATTCTATTCTCGTTTTTTTAATTATATTTCTTTTAAAATAAACTTTTAACTAGTTATTAGTTAGCCCTTGTGACGGTACGGGCTAATAGACTACTGGAATAACCAATTGGACGAATTGGTTATTATGGTCTTTTGGCCGAGCGGTCTATTGCGTCAGCAGTCAATAGGTCTAACCATCTTAATAACTAATTCCAGGGTCGTAGGTTCGAGCCCCTACGATTCGAAAGTCTTTTCGGTCAGTTCCTGGTCAATCCAAGATAGTCCCTACAGCATTCAAGGTAATTGGACAAGCCTCCGTTTGACAAACGGCTGAGAAGTGAATGTTTGTATGCCTTGCGAAACCAGCACCGTACCGTAAAGATTTTCAGGCCTCCTATTGGCTAGCGTACTGATTCAGCAATAAGTGGTTTAGGGAAGCCACAAATTGAAATTCCGCTGTCTAGGAACCACATCCTCGTCTTCGGTCCTAATAGGCTCTAGTAGGCCTTAGGTGGGGAATGTAACGGTACGGGCTAATAAACTGCTAGAATAACCAATTAGACGAATTAATTATTATGATCTTTTGGCTGAGCGGTTTATTGCGTTAGCAGTTAATAGGTCTAACCGTCTCAGCCTTTTATTTATCTAGCTAGCCCCCGTAGGTTCTTTCCCCTTATGTTTTAAGGCTTTAAGAGGAGGTTTTTTAAAAAAAAGGAAGGTTTTAAAAAAAAATTTAATTTTTAAAAATTTTTAATTTTTGAAAAAATATTAATATATTTTATAGCTATTGTTAGAGAGTATTAATAAAGAAATAGTTTTAAAATACCTAAGACGACTTAGGATACCGTTTTAGAGCGGAAGGGACGGTTTAGAGACCGTATTTACAAACCCTATAGTGCGCGGTACGGTAGGTAGGTACGTGCAGGCCAGAGCGATGCTACTTTTTGGCTACCACACCTATCATTACGTCATATACCAGCCCACTCAAATCCACCAATAGACAGCATCTTGCCCTCACAATAGGAAAGTTCCCTACAGGATCTCAGCGCTGGGATGGCCTCCGGCGGAAGGCTCTCTTCCACGAGAGATAATCTTAGAGGACATCTGGAGGTTGCCTTTTAGGGGGTCACTCTCTAGTTGATATCATACTTTAGTAGATTGTCCTGTCGAAAGGCATGTTTTAAAAACCTTTCTGACATTGCTACCCAAATACTCAGGTGCATACCCTGATGCCGCAGCCGGACGCCCGACTGTCACCAAAGTGCAAAGCTCTGCGTGATGTCCATCTCAAACCTCGGATCCGAGAGCCATAATAAAGAGTTTCGGGCCGCGCATCACTGATCAGTATGCTCCCGTCGTTGCCCTGTGCTCCTACACTATAACAGCAATTCCTAGCAGGGATTAAGCTTTCGGCTGCACGGAGTTTTGAGTGACGAGTCACTGACGACATGCCTTGGCAAGATAACCTTCACGACGTCCCACCAGATTTTCAGTGCAGAGGCAGTACCTGCCCAGGTGGGTACCTAGGTAGTCATGCTGCCTTTTGGTCGGAGCATTGGAATACCGCGTCAACGACAGTCATTACGCAAGGCCGGCTGCTGCTCAAACTTTCTTTGAGGTTAAGGCTCAAGATCAAAATACTTTGCACGGCAAGTGGACAATATCGCAATGGGCACAACCACTCTTGATTGAATTTTATGTACAAGAAATTGAATATCAACATCATCGCACCTTATATATACACCACCTTCTTCCCCTTTCACACTTTCCTCATCGCCACGTCCCCATCACCATTAATACTTTCGAGCATTGTTCCCACGATTACCTCAAAGCAACAACTTAGTTGGCGTAAGGGTCAGGCAGGTTGGCAGCAGCGAAGCAAGAAGACTTCCTGGCAGAGCAGTCAGCCATGTTGGCAGTGGGGCCGGTGCGGCAGGCGTTGCTCTTCTCCTGGCAGCAGTCAGCAGCCAGGCTGGCACAGTAAGCCTGGTTGGCGTCGGGGCCCTGCTGGCAGGTCTTGCGAACCGCAGCACACTCGGCGTCGTCGCTGGAGATACGCTTGCCCAGGCCGTAAGGATCGGGCAGGTTGGCGTCGGCGTAGCACGAGGACTTGCGGGAGGAGCAGTCGGCCATGTTGGCAGTGGGGCCGGTGCGGCAGGCGTTGCTCTTCTTGTCGCAGCACTCGGCGGCCTGGCTGGCGCAGTAGGCCTGGTTGGCATCAGGGCCCTGCTGGCAGGTGAGGCGGACGGCGCGACACTCCGCGCCGTCGGTGGAGATACGCTTGCCCAGGCCGTAAGGGTCGGGCAGGTTGGCGTTGGCGTAGCAGGTGGACTTCTCGGAGGAGCACTCGGCCATGTTGGCATTGGGGCTGCCGCGGCAGGCGTAATCCTTGACGTCGCAGCAATCGGCGGCCTGGCTGGCACAGAAGGCCTGGTTGGCGTCGGGGCCCTGCTGGCAGGTCTTGCGAACCGCAGAGCAGTCGGTGGCGGTGTCGAGGATGGGGGAAGCAATGCCCTGGGCAATGAAAGCCGAGACGGCAATGATGGTGGCCTTGGAGAAGTACATCTTGAAATTTGTTGTTGAGGGAGTAGGTGTTGAGGTAGTGGTGAGTGTGTTTTTGTTTGTCAAGAGTGATTGGTGTGGTGAGTGATGATGCAGCAAGATATCCAGACCTCGAAAGTCGAAGAACGTCTACGATATATATAATCATCGATGTGCCGCGAGGCGACTCCTTCGTTCTTGGCCCCTGAGATCGTGAGCTCGGAAGTCGGTCTACTTGGCCACACACATCACCAGGTGTGGGTATCATGTTTGTGGGGAACGCCATCAACTTGTGGTTCCCAGTTCGTATTTCGAGGGGCAGGTACCACCGGGGCGGCGATCAGCAGCAGTTCGTCCAAGCCCCCATGCCCACCTCTCCTTTTAGATCAACTAAGCTTAACTCTGCCTTAACTGTGATGTCAAGCCTAATACTGAGTGTATCCATCCTCGCAGCGGGGTATTGGAAATTGCCAAAAACTCATGCGAAACATGTGACGCCACAGGACTGTGGGCGGCTTCAACCCTGGCCGTGCTGCTTTTATTTTGTTGAGAAATTCCTCTGCACAACTTGAAGTCTACAGTATGCAAACACTGGAACAGAATGTTGATATCCGCACGTACCGCTACGGTTCTGGCTGTGTCTGCTAGGCTATCTGGCCCCCTTCGCGACGCTAGACGAGACTGGACGAGACTGCGCGAGATCTCGGCATTACCCCGTGGCGGGTGTGGATATCAGTTGTCTGTACAGCGGAGCTCATTGGCACCGATCACCGCACTACGGAGTACACTACACACAGAGCGGCAATCCCGGTCGCCTCATCCCCACAAGGCGAAGTGCGTTGGCCGATCAGTCCTTCAGGCGATGTCGACTGCCAGTCAAGAGTAGGCCCAGGTGTCGGGGTGTCCAGAGCTCCTCTGGAGCTTTTCCGTTGTCCCCAGCTTGGGCCACTGACCTGGCGGTTGGCTGGTCCACGAATGGGTGATCTCGTATTGGGCTGCAGAATGTGGGAGAAGGCGGCTGTGAGTGCTGATGATCTTAGTCACGAAGCCACATCGGAGTTTGGACGGGAACGTTAGAAGAAACCCGGGGTTCCAAGGGGACAAGGGTTCTTTACTATTGAGCTACTATGCTACGTCACGACGTAACGCCCGACCAGGAATCAGCCGTTGAGGCTGGTTCGGTCTAGTATGGACTATCGGCAGTTTTGAAAGCCTTTGTGTCGATAAGGTCCGAGTACGGAGTGCCTACCTACCTAAGTACCTAAGGTATCCAGTATCCACAGCCTCAAGGCCTCGGGTTGTTGACTCCGTCTCCCTCCGGATACTTAGTACAGGAAGCCTGTTGTTTATAAAAATAGAATCGTCGCAGAATCCACGGTCTCCATTATCCCCCCTAAAGAGGACCCTGACCTACGATCTTCGACGACTTGGACCAGGTGACCCACCTGCGCTCATTGAGCCCTCGGGACTCCCTTCCGCGTTGCAACAGATTGACAATGCCGCATACCTGACTCGTTCTCAGCCGCTCATCATCTACAGAACAACGACCTTGACGGTACCCATCGAAAATCCTCAAACCTACCCAATGGGACGATACGATGTGTATGGCTTCATTATCCTCGAGCACCTGGAACCAGAAAAAAACGCCTCCAAGATAATGTTACATGTAGTCGAAGCGTCTGCTGACCCAACAACGACATCTGGAAGATGAACTGTCTATCATTATGAATGCGGTGCAAAGTGCTAGACAAGGTCCACATGTTCTGCAAATAGACTTCACGGGAAGTGGGGGGATATTTTTTTCACAGAAAGGCCCACGTTCAGTCGACTGTCCCTAAAGTTTACTTTCGCTTATCCATCCTTTATGATCGACACGATGTGAAGACACATTTGATTGGTATCAAAATCTGTACGCGAGAGAGTGTACTGAAGAATATCGCATGGTTAAATTCTGTTGCCATATTACAATGCCACGAGCATGAATAAGCTGCATGAATAAATACTAGTACTTGTATGGCCTGGTGCCCGCTCGCAAGACTCAAGTGACCATGTGGCCTGTTTCCTCATTACCAAGGAATTCTTACGAGGAAACTTGGTAGAATGCTGATATTCCATCATCGCTGATGTAAAACGGCAGTACGTGTCCCAAAGCTCCTTAGTCCCAACGCCGGTTAAGGAAGGTAGCAATCATGAGAGCTACCCAAAGTCAACCCTGACAGCTGACAGAGGCCAAGAACACGACTCGGGGTCTTTTTAATGTGGCCCGACAAATACGCGCCCACGACGTCTGGCTTTTGACTACAAGAAATTTATTACAAGGAACGGACAATGACGTCGTTGCCGCGTATTTCATATCATGAGGTCACAGCCTATCTAGGCCATATATCTATGAGTCCTTCTTTTCCAGAAGCGTTGAAATAGCGGTGAAGCGTGCGAATTAAGGAAAGGCTAGAGAGTATTGACATTCCTCTCCTTTATGATTCAGTCCCTCCCCCCGTTGCACAACCGCTCTGCGATTATTCCGCTGCCCGCCTCAGGGGTACAATGATAGCAAGAGCGAATAAACATACCGAATTTAGAACGTTTTGCGCTGGGTCTTGAGCGCTTACCACCGTGTGAAGGCGCCATGTATGCCCTCGGACGTATGTGGTTTCGCTTCTATTCCGTATATGTCCGAGGACGCACATGGCCCTCGGACGTATACGGAATAGAAGCGAGATCACTTAGAACGTTTCCCATGTCTCAAGGCCGTGAAGCGGCGGAACGAGCACGTTCAGCCCTTGAGACTAGTTTCCCAAGGGTTGGTCTCAACTGCCAACCAGCAAATGACAGACCAACGAACAGTGAATCTCGCGGGCATCTTTTAACTTCTGCAGATCGGTGGTATCAACCACGACCGTCAAGGAACAAAGATGAAACCGTGATAGTGCATTCGAAGGGCTACAGTGTATGCTAAGTGGCCCCCAAGAAGCCGCAAAGCCTTGAGCAGCGGTAAAACCATCTCATACAGCCTAACAGGAGACTGTTCATTACGGCCGGAATAAGCGTTCCGGGTCTCATGGAGAGTAATGTCCAACTCCAAAGACCCATCTTGCTATTTGGGTTTGGTACCCCTAACCACGTGTTGCGCAGTTTGGGCGCGTTGGTAAGGAGAGAGCGGAACTCATACTGAATCCCCACAGCTTCTAGAAACACATCCAAATGAATTGTTGTTGGAGGAATGATCATCAATATGGAGCAAGCTGAGTGGTGGGGTCGGACCAGAGTCTGCTGGGCCTAGTTAGGCACCTCTCCTTTTCTTTGCTGACAGAAATTGTGGCCCCATACCCTAGGGTAGGTGGACGCCGAGAGAGAACCACATGTCTGCAGCTGAAGGTCGGGTCCGAAAACCGTTCACAACTACAGATTTTACGGGCATCAATAATGTGTTCAGGTGCAGCCATGAAGATCAAAATATTATCATAAAGCAAGCCTGTTCTGTTGCAGGATGTATAAAGAGAAATTCTGGCTTCTTCCCTCTTCAGCAGTACCATCTACTTAGGTAGCCAACAGACGACACACATCTGCCTTCTGCCTGTGCTAATTTGGCTTCCCGTGTATATTTAGTTCTGTTCCTCCTCCCAGAATCCACTGATTTGTAGTGCCTTGTTTGAGTCATATTGTTTTCATCGACAGCCACCCGTTCCACCTAGTCGAAGGGCACTCGAACTTTTGTAGTCTCGTGGCTTCTGTCATTTGCACGCATTGCTCAACGCGCAGGTGTTTGTGCAGCATTGGAACACACACATCTCAGGCTTCAGCTTTCAAGCTTGCACTGTCTACCTCAAATGCACTCTCATTTCTTCTTCGAATTGTGCGCGCTGTTGTTTACCAACATCCAATTATGAACCTTACCACCACATTAGCCCGCCGCCCTTGGGTCACGACAGACTCGCCGGCAACCTTGGCAATCGGCGAAGCACATTGAGCCCCAGTTCTTCTTTCTCAAGAAGAATTCAGCCATAAGCTCCCAATTGATGTCTCCAGTGAATCCATGAGCACAACAAAATGAGGCCTGCTTCTACCTTGAGTAAGTCCTCACATAAGAAGTCATAAATACCTAGGTAAACATTGAGAGCGGCCTTTAAGTTGGTTCGAATGCTATAAACCTCTGGAGCATGCCGTAAAAGGTGACTGAATATCCAATGGGTTGCAGTGATACCTACGATGAGCTGGGTGGCAAAATTCTACTATACTTACAGGCACCGAGGCTTCGGCCACACTGTATTTTTCCTCTACACTGTATAACTGTCTTTCTGTTCAGTTGCTTGTTTCTTCCCCCCAGAGCTTATACACAAAGTCTTCCACAGCTTTGTATATATCCTCATGGTCCTCTTGCAGAGGAACTTTAAACACCCCCTTTCCTTTATTTTTATTATATTTTTTCATATTAAGGAGGAATTACTTGTTACTAGTAATAAAAATATAGACTTAGAGGAGGATAAGCTTATTATACCCTCTCTTTATTTTTTAATAAATTGCTTTTAGGACTTTTTTTGGGAGTTTTAAGGCCTCATCGTGGAAGTCTTAAGGGTGGGATATTATGAATTATTTCTTTATTTTAACTACTTTTTAAAATTAATAGCTATATACTTAGATAGGGGTTGTAATACTTACCTGGTCATGGGCTTGTTTATATATATGTGTGTGTATATATAGGGCCAAGTTTTTTAGCTAGGACTTTTTCATTATAGGATTTATTTATATAGTAACCATCTTAAGACCTAATCTTGCCGGATAACTCCTTTCGCGGTGACTAGCCTATGGGTTACTTATATTTACAATTTTAGTTAATACTATTATTAAGATGGTACCCCTTAGCCTTATTTGTATGTCATAAGGCTAAGGTCATAAGTATTTATAGTATTTTAACCATTATTTTGATATAGTATTTTTTTCTAAGCACTGGGTCTTGAGTGCTTACCATAGTATGAAGGCGCCATGTATGTCCTCGGATATATACAGAATAGAAGCAAAACCACTTACAGGCACCGAATCCATGGAAATGACCTCGGGAAGAAGAGCGACATCTGGACCGGAAGTAAGATGGTTGGAAAATAGAAGAGTTGACTTAAACTGCGATACTTGGGTATTCAGGCTCGGAAACTGACCTTTCCTCTCCATATGATCAACTCGTCAGACTTCGAGGTGGACTTGGCATTCGCGGCAACATTGTCTTTCCCCGCGTTATGCCCGGAGATTTGTACACTAAAAGTATTGGAGGGGTGCAGCACTGGTGCCTTGGTCATTCTTGGTGACACTCCCTGTCAGCATGCTACCTACCTACCTAGGTAGGTATGTATTGAGCTCCTCCAACAAGGATGAAATGAAGTCTACCGCCCAACAAGACACCATGCTTGTATTGCCCTGCGTGTTATAGCTGGTAAAGCATGAAAAGGCCCCAATGGTCCGCGCCTTGCCATTGGAAAATGAAATATGAGTTCCCAGCTTAGGCCGGTTCGCCCAGGTACCTAGGTACACTAGAGACGCCTCTCCAAATAGAAATTCCACCACTAAATGATCTTCCTCATCCCTTGGCATGCTCATCACGTGTAGACACTCCTTGCTCGCCGGTGTATGCCAAGGAGCAACACATCGACATGTTGGCAGCGAGCAAATGAATCCACGGCTAAATGTCCAGGATGTGATCGCCAAGCAGCAGAGACTACACATTCTTACCAACGTGAGGGGAAATCTTCCATCGTGGCGGCGGTCCAGAGCTGACATGATGAACTCATGACTGATCGACTTTCCTGCCGCGATGCATATAACTTGAACGGGGCTGCCCTCATCTTTTGAGCATGACACACATCAGCATTCATTTTTCTCCAAGTGAAGCACCGCTCCGATCAGCCCCTCGCCCCCTTCGGACAAGATGAAGATATCTCTCTTTCTTACCACGCTCCTTCCTCTTCTCGCCAATGCCTCTCCTGTTGCTCAAGACGCGAACCGGCAGAGGGGCGGCAGCCGCGGCGGCAAGGGGGGTAAGCTAGATTTTGATCTCGTCGGCTTCGCAAAGGACAACCCCATCGGTTCCACCACCGGTGGTCAGGGCGGCACAACCACAGTCGTAGATACTTTTGAAGCTCTCCAGAGCGCTGTCACTGGTAACGCGAAGAAAATTGTCTATCTCAATGGCACGCTCACGAATCCTCCGGCACGTCTGAAGGTTGGCTCGAACACCTCTCTCCTCGGCTGGGGTCGTGGTGGTGAACTTATTGGCAACGGTATTGACGTTAGCGGTTCCGACAATGTCATTATCCAAAATCTCGGTATTCGCAAGGTCTTAAACGCAGATGGACTTCAGATCGTCAACTCGACTCGCGTCTGGGTTGATCACAACGAGTTCGAGTCGAGTGGTCTAGATAATGGCCCCGACTATAATGATGGGCAGCTTGATATTGTCCGTGGCTCCAATTGGATCACAGTGTCCTGGAATTACTTTCATGATCACTGGAAGGTAGGAAAACCCAATTCCTCCAGCTGCAGTGGGTGGCACTAATCGGCTTGCAGTCATCTCTAGTTGGAAATAGTGATGTGCTCCGCGACGTCGACACCTTCAAGCTACGCATCACCTACCACCACAACCGCTGGGAGCGTGAGGGTACTCGTGGACCCGCCGGTCGCTTTGGTCGACAACACGTTTACAACAACTACTACAACGACTTTTACTTCCAGGCCATCCATTCCCGTTCCGATAACCATGTCCTCGTTGAGGGCAACGTCTTCCGTGGAAACACAAGCGAGGCTCTCAGCACTTACGGTCTGGTCATTCCTGAGGATAGCCCCAACACCTGTGTCTGCGGTGACGAAGAGCTGGACGGATTTGCCAACTTGGGTGCCAAGAATGACTTTGGAGACGCTGGTGTTAATATCACTAGGGTTGGAAATTTCACAGAGGCACCGTACAAATATAACTTGACGCCTCTGAACCAAGTCATCGATGATGTTACCCGCGGTTCCGGCCTGGGCAAAATCTAGGATGACTCAATGAGATGGTCGCAGTGGTCGCGATTTTGGGCCACAGTATTCCCAGAACAAGAGTGACGCTAATATCACATCCTTTGTCACAATATTTGTGATAAAGGTTATATGAATGAAGTCTGTGGATAATACCCTTAGTAATTTTACAACGGCGTCAATGGTAATGATGGCACAACGGCAGTGCAAGGCGCAGCATGTGAAATAATCTGTGTCGTCCGTACGTGACATGCGCCATGGTCTTGAACTAGAAGTGAAGTTTCGATGGCTTCTGTTTCTAATCTTCACGCCGGCATCTAATTAAACGTGATAATATGTCAGAAGTTAAGTACTATCAGCCAAAGTGAGGACCATCTGTCCCAACGGAGCGCAACAGTCCTGACCGGTCTGTCGCAGGCTGCACATGTGTTCTTGTCTCAAGGACTTCAGGGCGCAGATATTTTTGAGGGCCTTGCAAACTATTCTCTTGAAATTGTAAAATAAATCAGGACTCATGGTAGGAATGTTGTCTTCATGCTTGAGCACCACTTGTCCGGCTGCTCGGTCGACTTCAATGCTGTTGCCAAGCTATTTGACACAATGTTCCGATCATCATGATCATGGGCAACGTATCAATAAAAGCGGCCGGAAGGCTTCCAAGATTGGCATCCGATTGAAAACTGAGCTTCCCCGCCACTGAAGGGTAGCGTGGTGACACTGCATTAGCTGTATGCGAGATCGCTCAACTTGATTTTTATTTCCTCGCCGAGCTCGACAGTGCTACCGTGATCAGTCTCCCCTCATGTGCTAGCTGTTCAGTTCAATGAGCTCTAGCAGAGTTGAAAATGCGTGTACATGATCTACTCGTTGGATTGTCCGTCTGGCCAGCGACCCTGTCTGGTCACCCTACCGAGGCCCAAAATTCACCAAGCATCAGCCTCATACCGCCTTTATTCCCTCTTGAGCAATATGAAGACTCTGGAGCGCTCTTTCCTATGCCTCCCTGCGGCACCTTCGGGCTCGAAGAGGCGAGCATCGATCAAATGCAAGCTGCTATGGCCAACGGCAGCCTCACATCCCAACAGCTGGTGACCTGCTACATGATCCGCACATACCAGACAAATTCCTACGTAAAATCGCTCCTGCAGTTTAATCCAGACGCACTTGCTATCGCCGCCCAGATGGACGACGAGCGGGCAGCCGGACGAGTCCGGGGCCCGCTGCACGGAATTCCTTTCACGGTCAAGGATAACATCGCAACGAAGGACAACCTCGAGACCACAGCGGGAAGCTGGGCTTTGCTCGGTAGTATCGTGCCCCGAGACGCCTTTGTGGTCAAGAGACTACGCGAGGCGGGCGCCGTGCTGCTCGGGAAGGCTACGCTGAGTGAATGGGCGGACATGAGGAGCAATAGGTACTCGGAGGGTTACTCAGCGCGAGGTGGACAATCCAGGAGCGCCTACAACCTCTCTTTGAACCCAGGCGGAAGTAGTTCCGGCAGCGCAGCCGGGGTCGCTGCAAACGCAGTCGCGTTTTCTCTTGGGACGGAAACGGATGGGAGCGTCATCAGCCCGGCAGAGAGGAACGCCATTGTTGGCATCAAACCCACTGTCGGTGTTACTTCGAGAAGCGGCGTGGTCCCTGAATGTGAGCACCAGGACACGGTGGGAACATTTGGCCGTACCGTTCGAGACGCTACTTATGCATTGGACGCGATATACGGCATCGACCAACGGGACAACTACACTTTTCCGCAAGATGGAAATACGCCAGAAGATGGTTATGCACAGTTCCTTTCCGATAAGAGGAGTCTCAAAGGCGCAGTTTTTGGCCTCCCTTGGAAAAGCTTCTGGGTATATGCTGACGTCGAGCAACAAGAGATTCTTGTCTCTATCTTGAGGTTGATAGAGTCGTCCGGAGCCACCATTGTGAACGAGACGGAGATCCTGGACTTTGAGACACTTGTAAGCAAAGACGGGTGGGACTGGGACTGGGGAACAACCAGAGGTCGTCCCAACGAAAGCGAATACACAGTGGTGGCGGTCGACTTCTACAACAACATTAAGTCATACCTTTCTGAGCTGGGAAACACGAAGATAAAAAGCTTGGAAGATATCGTCAAGTACAACTACGAAAACGATGGTAGCGAAGGCGGCTATTCCTACCCGAACGAAGGAGGCATTCCTGCATTCGCGTCAGGCCAGGACGGATTCCTGGCGTCTCTAGCTACCGGCGGTTTCAGGAACGAAGATTACTGGCAAGCTCTTTCTTTTTGCCAAGGGAAGACCCGGGATGGAATAGACTGGGCATTAAGGGGTGGCGATCAAGGACTCCCTGAAGGCAAGGCCAAACTCGATGGGCTCCTCGTACCGCCAGACGTAGGGCAAACGTATCAAATCGCGGCGCAGGCAGGGTACCCAATGATAACGATTCCAGCAGGTGTGCACTCGAGTGACGGAATGCCATTTGGGCTCGCGATCATGCAAACTGCGTGGGCGGAGGCAGAGCTAGTAAGGTGGGCGAGTGTTATCGAAGACTTGCAGCTCACAACGGACAAATGGCTCTTTAAGAGAACACTTCCTGAATGGAGATCATATCTTCAGAGAAACATACCAGTCCTGTGAGACTGATAAAATCAGTTACATCAACAATTCTACACTTGACTCAAAGTATCCTTCGGCCCTGCTTCCGAACAAGACCTAGAGGTGCTTGGTCAGGCAGAAAGGGGTGACCATGGGCTTCTTGACTATCTGATAGAAACAACATTGAAGTGAAGACTGGCAGTCTGCGAGCTTCTGTCGACCTTGCTCAGGTAATCTATCTGCTAAGTCATGGTGGGAGATTACTAGTATCTACTTAAGGACCTAGGTAGGAACCTAAGTAATGAGACCCTGAATATGCCAGCTTCGGCGCCGACTGCAGCCAACGATGGCAGGGTAAATAAATAGGCAGATCCATCACTGTCATCTCCGCAACAACACCACAGTCCTAGCCCGCGTAACCGGTGATGTGTGCCAAGACAGCGTCCGTCATCGCTCTCCCCCGCCTCAGCTAACTGTGCGCCAAGCCATCATACCCCGCGATTGCAGTTCATCGTGGTGCAACCGTTCCTGAATGAGGCAGCTGCGGGTGATCACGACACCGGACTATAGACGGCTATCGTCGAATCACAAAAGACTCAGGCCGAGAACGATAGCTGCCTTGCTTTTCGGCACCGTATCTGCTGACGGAGTAGATCATGACGCAGAATTCTAGGCTGCGGTTTGCAAATAAAAGATGCGGTGGACCAGCAATTGTAGTGGATGCGGGCATCAGCGCTCCTGTGTCTGAATGACCGTATTCTGAGTTTGCTTGAAGCCAATTGAGCTGTCAATGTTTCGTCTGTTAAATTCGTTCGTCGTTCTGGGTGCTCTGGCATATGCCTGCCAAAGAGACTGGGATGCGCTACACCGCCGCATACACCAGCACCAGGCCCATAACAAGCATGCTAAACGCTCAGAAGTAGAGTTCCCACCCACTCTGACAGAGACCGAATCAATTCTCGTAAATTCATTTGACCACAAGAGTCTGAGCGACTGGTCCTACTACTACACTCATGGCGACCACCTGGGCTCCCACAATAAGTCGATGGCGGAGTGGACGGCACAGAAGTGGAAAAATGCTGGTCTCGACTCTTGGCTGGCTGAGTATCCCATCTGGTACACCTACCCCGAACATTCGAGCTTGACGCTTATCAGGGCAGATGGGACAACCCACGAGGCGAACTTGGTCGAAGATGTGTTGGCCGAGGACGATACTAGTAGCTATCCCAACTTGATCCCGGCCTACCATGCTATGAGTGGGAGTGGTAATGTCACCGCGGAATACATTTACGTTGGGTGAGTTGTATGCAGATGGTGAACTTTGTGGCCGATTCTAATTTGCCTAGACGCGGTACTCGTGCCGACTTCCAGGTCTTGATTGACGCTGGGATCGACTTGAAAGACAAAATTGCAATGGCGAATTATGGCGGCATATACCGAGGCACCAAGGTAAAGAATGCCCAAGACAACGGGATGGCAGGCTGCATCATCTTCACGGATCCACTTGACGATGGAGAAATTACCGAGGAAAATGGTTATGAGGCGTATCCAAGTCCGTCATCCAGATGTCCCCCTTCCGCGAAACAAGAGCTTTTATCTAACAGCCCCACTAGACGGCCCGGCTAGGAACCCCTCTTCGATCCAGAGAGGCAGCGTCCGCTTCTCGTCTCTCTATTCTGGTGATCCGTCGACTGTGGGTTGGGCTTCCGCTCCTGACTCTCCTCGTGGGAATACCTCGCTCTACAACCCATCTATACCATCCATACCAATCAGCATGAAAGATGCGCTTCCACTCCTTGCGACTCTTCAAGGGCACGGTGTCACCGCCAAAGAAGCCAACCGAAGCGGTTGGATAGGCGGTTTCCGTAATATCACTTACGACTCTGGACCTGCACCTGGTGCGCTCGTCAACATAGATCATCTGATGCACGAGTCGATCGAGCCTGTCTGGGATGTTATTGGTGTTATCAACGGAACTAGCCCGAATGAGGTCGTGGTTGTTGGGAACCACAGAGACGCGTGGGTGATCGGCGGCGCAGCAGACCCAAACTCAGGCAGCGCTGTGCTCATTGAGCTGGCCAATGCATTTGGAAAGCTGCTTGAGAGGGGATGGAAACCGCGAAGAACCATGTATGTGGCGATGCCCGGCTGCTATCTATGTGCATACACGATTTCGATGCTAACCTAAAAGCAGCATTCTTGGTTCATGGGATGCCGAAGAGTTCGGCCTCCAGGGTTCAACCGAATGGGTTGAGTCTCATCTTCCCTGGCTCCAAACCACTGCGGTGGCCTATCTCAACCTTGACGTTGCAGTCTCGGGCCCGAGACCTGCCTTCTCTGGCTCTGGTGAGATCCAGACCTTTGTAGTTGAACAGATGAAGAAGATCATCTTCCCTCAAGACTGGGGAAACTTCCCCACGCTGTACGATATGTGGTATAATGTGACAGAAGGCGAGATCTCTCCGCTTGGTAGTGGGTCTGATTATGCCAGCTTCTACCAAAACGGAATCGGCTGTGTAAGTATTTCGTCGCCCTTATACTTCACCCGAACTCGATTTACTATGACTCCAAGGACGGTCCTAACATGAGTGTAGATCGATATCGGCAGCGACGGCGGCAAGACCGACCCTGTCTACCACTATCATTCCAACTACGACTCATATGCTTGGATGACTAAATTTGGAGACCCAGGTTTCAAAGTGCACACAGCAATCGGCCAATGGATGACCCTGATACTTTATCATATAGCTGACGACCCCCTGATCCCGTGGGACCTGCCCAACGCCGCCAGCGTCCTCTCGGCATATCTCGACGAGCTGACCGAAACCGTCGCGGCATCCGACCTGCCCGGGCTCGATATTTCGCCCATCGCGGACGCCGTCGCGCAGTTCGCGGAGCAGGCGGAGAACATCGCCAAAGTAGCACAGATGGCAGTGTCCTTTGATGACAGTGTGATCCTGGATGTGGTCAACTCCAAATTCAGGGATTTCTCACGCGGATTCGCGAGCGCGGGAGGGTTGCCCGGGCGTGAGACGTTCAAGAATGTGATTTCTGCGCCGGGAATCGATAATGGATATGGTGCGGATGTTTTCCCGGCTGTGACAGATAATATCAATGCGGTCAATGAAGAGGCTGCTGTCGAGTGGATTGACAGGACGGCCAGAGCGGTGTTGAGGGCGGCGGAGATCTTGAGGGTTGGCAGTTAGATGGGTAATTATTAATTAAACAGAATACCTAGGTATCTCAATGAGATTACAGACTCGCACCGACAACAACGGAGGGTATACCGAGAAGCAAGCTACTATCTAGGTAAGTAACTAACACTTATTAGAGTACGCCTTTCAACTTACATTAACCACTTTAAACTTCTATATATTAATAATATATTTTTAATAAAGTTACTTTAAATATTTTATTTATAATAATATTATTTAATATAAAATATAAAATAATTTATTATTTAATAATAAATAATATTTTAAAAATTATTTAAATTATTTAATATATTATAATTTAATAATTATATTTTTAAAATAAAATATTTAAATAAATTAAAAAGTAATTAATATATTAATTTATATATTAATATTATTTTAATTATTATTAATAATAATATTTAATATTATATATATATATATATATATATATATATATATATATATATGTTTTATTTTTAATAACTTTTTAATATTATTTATCTTTTATTATTCTTATTAATTAATATTTAAAAGTAATTTTTTTATTTTTTTTCTTACTTATTATAAGTAAATATTAACCGTAAGGTTATGGGAGAAGGGCCCCCAGACCCGGGTGCGTGCCCTCGCTCCTAGCTTTAACACTTATCACTCTAATCACTAATCTATTAATACTTTACTAAGACTACTAGGACTCCCATGTACTAGCGTGCATTTTAGTAGAGTTGGAGGAAAGGCGGGCTCCACATGGTCTTAGTAAAGTGTCGTTAAATCAGCGATTAGAGTGGTGGCATTTATAGGCTAGCAGAAGCGATGGACCAACAGCGGAGTATATAAAGGGAGGCCTTCTCTAGCCAGTTTTAGGGGAGCTTTTCTCCCCGCCGACACATACCTATCAATCAACACTCCTTTGCCCGCGGGCGACGCGCACCACTATTGGTCCTTTTCATTCTAGTCAACGCCGTCATCAAGGCGCTTAGCCTTATCTATGTCATAAGGCTGAGGCCACATATACCTATTATATTTAAGGCCAGATATTCACAAGGTAAAAAACAGACGATACAAGGCAACATGTACCTCCTGTGCACAAACCTTAATTTACACTATAGGCTCACTATATAAAACAGAAATACATAGCTATTAACTACATATTATTATTATTAACCTTATTACTACTTTATTATAACTTTTTTTAAATAAGATTTTTAATATTTAAATTTATTTATAATTTTTATATAATACTTTTTAGTAATTAAAGTAGTAGTTAAAGGTATTATTATTAACAATAGACGGAAGAGGAGTGTTAGCAAGTTTTGCAGGCGAGGTTTTCAGGCAAGGTCTGCAGGCAAGGGCACAAGAAGCACTGGGTTAGGGGGTGCGGCAAGGTGGAATAGTAGACCGTGATTAGCTGACAGTACTTCTTGCCTTGGTACCATCCGTATCTTGCCTTGCAAATATTCGGTCTCTAGCGGAATAAAAGCGAAACCAGTTTAGTACTTTATTGAAAAAAAGTTAAGTATTCACGTGAGCTATGGTCAACCTATAAATTCGGACACGCGCTGTCCTGCCTCTCCGGCTTTCGCGCATTTGAATTTAAGCAATACAACCCAGAGCCAGCAAGCAGCATGAGCAAAGCGCGATCAGAGGGTGAAGGGTACCTACCCTAGGGTATGTGTTCCAAAGTTGGCCCTGTCTGTTTCGACCTCGTTAACAAGCACAAACAAACATGTCTCAGCTGATAAAATATGTTTAAAAGGGAACGGATAAATTCTTGCATTTCTGAACAATAGGAAGCGAGCTATATGCGTTGGTAAGGGACATGTGAAATACACAAGGTGCGTGTAGCAAGTGGGCATATCTGGAATGTTGACAGATGGAGGGGATTTATTGTTGATAATAATATAAACTCCTCCGTTGCCCCCACAACTTGAAGAGACCGCTGGAGCTACAGTACAGAGTAGCTAACGACAGTAGCCGAGCAAACGAATCGGAAGTCCGCCCAGTACTCCCTCCACACCCACCTCATCAGCCGCATCCTCCCTCCCGCTGATTAGCCGACTACCCCCGAACAAACTGCAACAGAAGTCGCAACGTCGTCGATATATCCCTTACTCCATCCGTCTTTTATATCGGCCAAACCAGGCTACAATCAATTGATGCCATGCTCCAATCTCGAGAGCCCCTACTTAAAGTAAGCGGCTGCCACTGCCGTCTTGGCACATGCACGATACTAGTCCTCGCTTTGGGGAGGATGTCGCAGGCAGCTGGCAGGCTAGAATGTCTGTGCCAAGCGGCAGTCGGTGGTGTTTCAGAACTCCAGCCCGTCTTGGTTACCTCATCAAGCATGTGAATGTGAAACAACTTGGACGTCTCTCGTGCTTCACCACTTCTTCATCATTCCTGTCGTCGCCCGCCCACCGCCACCGATATCAGCTACAACCCCAATGACTTGATGGCAAGCTGGCCTGATCATCGAACCTCGTCGCCGTCATGATGCTGTGCCAAAACAGACAAGAGGACGTCGTGAGTGTGCCCTTCAAGTTGAGCTATCGTGCCTCATACAAGACATCCGGCGTCGTCTAACAGGCCACATAGTCATTCCTCTTGGGAGCCTCGCGCGGCCTCCCATCGCAGTGCTTCTTCGACACCGTACTAGTGCCACTACCGACCTGGGTACTCATCGTCGCCCTCCCGGCATTGGGACTAATCCGCACCAGAGTACCGCCCACAGAGGTCCTCCACTCCAATGTCCGCAGGCCCTGGGTGCGCAGTGGCACCATAGGCCTCTACTACTTCTGCATCTTCGCTATCGTCCTAATGGAGTCTATCGAGATTGGCCGCCTGGCTAGGGCAGGCATGGGCGTGGGCCTGCTGCCCTTCGTCTACATTGCCTGCGCACTATGTGTGATCACGCGCGCCATGGACGTCCGGATCGCTGCGGCGCTTGGGTGGAGGCGTGGCTGGTGGCAGGAAGGCGTGGCCTTGTTCGGCGCCATTAGCGGCATAGTCTCGACTGTGAAGACCATCGCGGTCGAGACGCTGGACGCGGGCCCGCGTTTAAACACAGCATACCCAGTGAGCGACCAGTATACGGACCTTCTCGTCCTAGCAGTGCTCTATTTCGTCCTATTACTGGTCGTGGTGGCCATGAAGTATTTCGTCAGACCCACATCGGCTGCCACCGGACCTACGACTAGCAACATCGATGTAGAGGCTATAGAGCTCACCATGAAAATCTGAGAAATTGGTTGATATGACTGTCCTGTGGGAGTTGGAACCACTAGCTGCGCGCCCGCCGGCATACTAGGAAAACAAGGCTGGCATAGTGAACCGCAGTATTTAATTCAACTACATGCTGACACAATCTTGTTCTGCTTTTAAATTTTTGCCTCAAGTGCTCACCCGCGCCTTCTCCGTCACGAACGGGTCGTATCTCAACAGCACTGTTTGAAAAGCACCCTCTGAATACAGACGTTCGCTCTTTCCCACCATTTGACTGAGACCGCATTTGAATCATCTGTCTCAAGGGACATTTGAGGATATTTTCTCCGCGAGGAGCAAGGGCTGCCATCAACGTCTCAGTATCTACTACTTGCTTTGCTTACAACAAGCTAGTCCTCTATCATGGCACCGCCGGCGGAGCAGCGATCACCATGTAGCCCCGGGGAGGAACCAATTCCCGATGCAATGTAAGCCTCTCTGCAACTTCAAACACGGAAATTGTCCAATCAACTCACAAAAGTACCTAATAGCGTCGTCGCGCCCTGGTCACACTCGGATGGATCTGAGAGCTCAGAAAATATCTACAACCCACGCAGAGAACCTGTCAACTATCCAGCGTTTCTGGTTCCCGGAGAGCCCAGTCGCCACCCTACCCCGGCCAATGGCCCCAACCTGGCGTTTGCCGTAGCGGACACCGCCATCAGGACGGCACCCGAACCAGTGGCCGCCACGTCTAACAAACAGGTCGAGCCTCCCACACAGCATCAGGGCCGCAGCAAATCCCGGCGCAAGGCTCAAGATCCCGATGGCCCCGTCGATTCCCACGTCAAGGGCAAACGAAGAGCCAATACCGCCTCTGAGGAGCAGCCTCCCCGAAAGAAGGCCAAGCTTGAGTACTGCGAAGAGTGCACAGAGCGCAAAAGTAAGCCCGCAGTTACCGGCCGTACCCAAAGAAACGGGAATGCTACACACAAATGCCCTAAATGTAAGGAGCTGAGAGAGAAGGCATCCCAACAAGCAGAGCGACCCTCTAGCGAGGGAAAGGCCAGCGAGCCTGCTCAGCCTGAGCGGGAAGACGTTTTGACAGCAGGCAAGGGGCAGCCCCAACCTCCCAAGCCGAAAAATGGAGCAGTTACCAATCCTATTCCTGGAAAACTGATGTTCGTGGCTCGCCCCTGGGAGAAGGCACATCAGGAGCAGGGTGACGACTCGGCGTTGGACACGGAATCGGACCGCTCTGACAATCGTCCTCTTCCCAACCGCCAAACCCCCAATGTGGACCGATTTGGGGCCACTCAACGCCCTATGGGAATGAACCACCAGATCCCGGGGGGCCTCCGCCAGCAGGATCCTGGGCCAGGCCCGATATCTGCCGTCCCCGGGGCGGATCTCCACGACAACCAAGGCCGCCGCTCAATGCTCTCCGGCAGTCCCAGCGCCTCTGCTCAGCAAGACTGGTCCGCGTACTTCCAGCCTGGGCCTTCATTTACCTCTCCACCTGCCAGTGTGAGCCCGGCATGGCTCGACAGCAGACATTTCTCAGACTTACCTTGGGCGAACCCGTCGCACCCGGAGCTGCCAGGGCTACTCAAAGGGGGAATGGAAGAGCTGTTATCCTCTAAAAACGTCGGAGCCTCAATGACGCCTCCTGCCAATCACGCCAACCTTGCCGATCCCCAGGCCGTCGCGGCCCAGGCACCTGCGGCCGCGCCCGCGAACCCACACGGCATCAACGCGGGACCCGTGCCGGTGGACCCAGCCCTGCTCGCCGCCCACGGCCAAGTCGGTGCCGACGCAGCCCACCAGCCCGGCCTGAACCCGACGTCGACATACCAGTGGACGCCCACGGGTCAGGAGCACGCCGCCGCCGCCGCCAACCCCCAGCCGGCTTCTTCTTCCCTCGGCAGCGCCGCCGCCCGGACTCAAGCTACCTGGCCGCCAGCACATAACATGGGTGCGGGCGCTGCTTCTCCTCCTCACCCAGGCCACCTGTCCCTGCCCCCCGACAGCAGGGCCCGCGGGGCGCACTCCGGGGCTCAAGACACGCCCCGGTCGTCGTCCTACCAGGTTTCCCAGGACGATGGACTGCTAGAGGAGTTCCTTAACCCGGACAAACTCTCATAGGACGAGTGCGACAGGTTGATCGAGAAGCACGAGAGGATCCTGCGGCGTTTGCGATGGGAGCGTTTTCGCTTGAGCGTGGGTACCGCCCGCCCAGACAGGTGCCCGTGGAGTTGAGGGTCGTCGGCTTCTTGATTTCGAGGGGGCGGGGAGGGACCACCCTTGCCGTCGTGTTGTCTAGTCAGTCACTTGGTGCTGCTTCTGCTTCATTCCTTTGGTGCTTTATTTTGATGGGTGGTGTTGTTGTCTTGCAACCTGCCAACATGGTTACGCGCATCCGTTTGATTTCCTCTTTCGAACATGGCTATGCACTCGCCTCCAGTCAGCCCGGCCGGCCTTCCAAGGAGCGACCTGTCTACGGGAAAGACGAACCGGCTTTGTTTGTAATACCCGGAGAGGTGTTTGCTGTGGTTTCTTGCTGCTTTTACGTTTGGTTTTCTTTAGTATGTTCTTCCACCAGATGTCCATCCCTCCGGCGATTCCGTACTCATCTGCAGCGGACATGGCAGTGCTAACAACAGAGGCCTCAGTCTGGTTCGACAATCCCAAGACCGGCAATGCCCGGGTCGACCAGTATGTCGAGGCTCATTAAGTATTGGAATAGGCGTGCGTGGAACTAATTAAAAAGGAAAGGCAAAACCAAATGCCACAAGTTTTTTCAATGGCGAGACGAGACCCGCACGGGGCGTTTGGAGTTGCGCAATAAAAGAGTCCTTTTCGGCAACAGCCGACACAAGTTTTTTGTTTTGGTCTGGGTAAAGGCCAAAACGATGGTATACTGCTAGGAATTAAATAGAAAGAATTCATTTGACCTCGCGGTCACTGAAAAAGAGATCTCGCTATTGTTACACTTCATGCTGTGCAGTCCGCCCTCGCACGCCCGGGGTACTTAGTGGGCTCAATGCCTGGTACCCGTAATCATCTGTAAACGACAACATTCTGTTCGTCTCCCAATCTGTCGCCGATGTGGACGCCGTAGAAGCCCCCCGCCCCCACCACCACCCCCATCTTGTGGCAGTACCCCTTTGTTCACATCTCACATGTCCCCAACGTTTGTCTTGCTGGCGTGCTCTGAGGCGCCGGCTGTCCTCACCTTGCCGCGGGGCAGGCCGGACGCGCGGGGGAAGAACTGCCGGCGGGCTGTGGCGCGGTCGCCTCCCTTCTTGCGGTCTTGGTTGAGGGGGTGGTCTGTTGATGTTGGGGCTGTGATGGATTCCATCTTGTTTTGTATGTGTGTGTATGTCTGCGTGGGCAGTTGCTCGTACGACGATGGCTGGTTGTGGATGTCGGCGTGCTGTGCCAGACGCTTTGTTGGTGGAACCGGTACAAGCCAAGCCTTGTGTTTGAGTGCTTATACAACAAGAGAGAGTAAGGTGATGATGGCAGTCATAGAATGGAGCAGCGTCGCTGGGGAGGATGACTGAAGACTGTCGGTGGTTGTAATCTCACCTTGGGCCAGCAAGGTGGACGACGGGCCACTTATAACAATGGGCAGCTCTGACATGTCTCGGTGATGGAAGGAAACATGGCAGACCGGTGTGAGAAGGCCCGGCAGCCCTACACACCGGAGAGGACGACGCACGAAAGCATTGGATAGATCGGCAGACGCAAGGTGTTGAGCCTCAGTCGTGCAGCGGTGTCACTAACACGTCCTCGCCCCGTAGGGCTCAATGCTGCGCGGGGGTGGTTGCAGGCAGTACTATGCGGGTGAGAAGACGTGCCTGCGTATTGGCTCTTCCTTTCCTCATCGAATCACGACGCCCACGCGAACACGTTACACGAAAGGGGGGCCAGCCCCACCGCGTACTCACATTCGTCTCACCTCGCTAGCGACGCAGGAATCCTGGCGCTGATGTAAGCTGCAACCCTCGAGCGGCACGCAGAGGAAGATCGGGAACGATGGACAGCGTACATGTCTTAGGCAGACCGCTGGTTTGTGCTCCCCATTCTTCAGGCAGCAGAGAGCGGGTTGCCTTGTCCTCCGGACCACATCCATAACCAGCGACGAGGAAGTTGAAGAGGGCCTTGCGAGTGGTATAAGGTGGATGGTGCCGCGGCAGTGCCGCGACATACGCTGCTGGGGATATCTGGCTGGGCAGAGCCGGCTTAATCGAAGAGGGCTGACTAAGAGTGAAACCAGGCGGACAAAGTCAGAGACAAAACAACATGGCGTTGTCGTACAGGCCCGCGCAGTAATAGGCCTATAGGATTGAGCAGTCGAGCCGTGTGGAAGGGCCGTGGAACACAGGCATGGAAGGCTGCCTGCATAAGGACGTCCCAGTGCGCTGCATAGCCAAGATGCCAAACGATGCAGGCATGGCTGACTGGCACGAGGGAAAATGCCTCGGCGGGGCACAGCGACATGCGGGCTGCCGGGCTGCCGGGTGTCGCTCGGTTCGAGGCTGCTCGACTGCTTGACTGGACTGGACTGGACTGGACTCGGCGGGGGTGGGTCGGCCAAAGGAGCGGATCGTATGCGCTTACTACGACGGCCGGTGAGCAAGCCTGCCTGCCTGCGTGGGGGTCTGGTGGGTGTGGCGCTGCGGGTGGGTCTTGGTCTGATTATAGTATCTACTCGGTACAGTATGCTGCCGTCAAGAGGCGGGCTGGCGGCCTAGGCGTGAAGCTGCGAGCGGCGTCGGGCCGTCTCTTGCGTCGCCATGCTGCCATGCCGGCACCAGTCCCGTGCAGGACAAGCACAACACGCCAGCGAGCCTCGGCGGCGCTGGTTGCTCGGCATGGTGGGAGTGGTGTCGTTGTCACCGGGGCCCAGATAACGCGCCGTGGAGGTTGGCGATCGTGCTGCGATCGAGGCAGTGTGCAGTTTGGCAGAGATGGCCCGTCTCGCTCCGGCTTGGGTCGTGCTGCCTGATGAGGGATCAGTGTGCTGTAAGGTTGGGGCAGGAGGTCATCTGCTTCGAGATGTCTGCACTCTACGCGCGGGCACTCGCGCCGACAGCCTGATGTTGATGTGGTGGTGGTGGTTGGTTGTGACTGTGGTACCTGCGGGAGTCTGTGCTGTAGTGTGCGGCATGGAACCGTTTCCAGCCTGGCCGTTCCGTTTCGTCTACCGTTCGACAACACCTCACCCGTGTCGTCGTCGCTGTTGCCGTCGCTGACGCTGTATGGCCCGCCCCGGCTGCCCTGTTTTTCCACCTCGTACCCCCATACTCTCGTATATGTTGCCTGAAGCTGAAGGGTGGTTGACAGTGATGAGTTGTCCCGGCATCGTCTCGAGCAGATGACCACATGCCCCGACTTGTTCATGCAGGGCAGGGGCCAGGTGTCAGTCATCCGTGGCCCAGGGGACGAATCGACGCCGTCCAGGGCGCGGCGGCATGGAGCTAGGGGGCTGCTAGGGGGCTGCTAGGGACAGGGCCTGGTGGAGGGCGAGGAACGGAGCGGCGGGAACGGTGGGGCAGCTTGGGCAGCTCTAGCAAACTGGTGGGTGGGCCGCCACGCGAGCACACTGGACGGAACGTGCTGGGAGCTCTCCCGAGTCCCAACCCTCCTGAGGCCTGGGAGGCCTGGCAGGCCTGGGAAGTCTGGGGGATCCCTGGGGCGAGGCCTACGCAGTGTACCTCCTGATTGCGGCCACTTGAGCTCCTGCTCAACTCTGTCCAACGGTCAAGCGCCCTCGGCCACACGACATGTGATGTCCAAATCCACGGGAGCTACTCTAGCCAGAGTCTTAACGACGCCGATATTATCGCAATTTGCCTTCCTTTTCCGATCGCTCGATGACATTTCCACCCAATCAGAAAAATCACTCGATTTATCTCTTTTCTCTGTCCGGGTTCTCCAGCTTCTCCAGGCCCTCCCGGCCCTCCCGGGTCTCCTGGCCTGTCTCGAAATAATCCCGCGCGGCGTGGCTGAAGGTGTGGAGGGTCGAGGTTTTCGCGACGCCAATCTCCTTAGCCTGAACGCCACGCGACTGGTGCCGACTGATGTCGGTGACGTATTTGGCACCGACTTTCCCCTTTTGCTTTTCCCCCCCGGGCTGAGAGGAGCCGCCAATTGGGCACTGGCTGGTGATGGTGACTGCTGAAAAACGAAGCGGGAGCCGACATCGCCAATCTGTTGGCTGATATTCATCCGAACGCGGTGACTCACTCACAAAATAACTTCGCACGTTGCTCACCGGGCAGCCCCGAGAGGCGGAGATGCGCAAACTTTCCATCCGGCCTCGCAGCCTCGCTGCTGCTGTGGCCCCCCACGGACCCATCCATCGAGCAGGTCGATACCCTTGGGGATTTGAATTTTCCCCCTGGGTCTCGTGGGACGTATCACGGTTGGTGTCCTGCATTGCAGATCCCACGCATCTTGCCCCTGCGTCTATGAGGATGACCGGACTCGTGGGAGACCTTCAAAAGTTGGGAAGGTCAGGAGTTCAGAGACAAGCCTCCTCACCAAGGAATTTATCTTTGCCCTGGAGAAAATCAAAATTCATTTTATCGAATTTATCCGACCAGATTTCTCCCCAATCTCCCTGGGGTCCCTCGGTGGTGTGGCGTGGTGTGGTCATCCTCCGGGGTGGTGACTACAAGTTGCTGCACCCCTCAGTTCCAACACCAGGCCTCCGGTCCACACGTGGGTTCTCTTCCTCATCGACTCAATTCCTCGAGATCGGTCAAAGCCCCACCCTCGGCGCTACACATTGTTCCTCGGGTGTCTCACTTGCTGGCAGTTCGACGGCCTTTAGCCTCCCCCGTCACGGTCCACTGTCTCAGACAACATGACTTCATCCACCACAGGGCCAGGGCAACACAAGACCCGGTTGCCAGTCCTGGGCCACGTCGCGAGAGCCTCATTCGGTGTGCCCCAGGAACTGTCTGAGGTGACTTGCTTCATGTACCTCTACTTGTACCTCGACTTGTACCTCGACTTCGACCAAGTATCCCCCCCACGGCCACCTTTGGCCAGCCCCTGAGATGCAGATGGATGGTGACGCCCGCGACCCAAGATCAAGATTATGTGTTGTCTCGACACCAAACCTTGACGCCTTGCTGCCAGATTCAAGATCAGCCTCCGCGTTGGCCTGTTATATGGCTTGATCCCCTCGATTCCTGGACTCCGTGAGACATCACGCACCCTGGTCGGGCATTCACCGTGTAACATGTGTAAGCTGGTCGCCGTTGTCTGGCATGTCTCGGCCAATACCTTCGGTCACGAGACGACACTCACGCCGCCCATCATCTTCCCTCACCGTCCGTCCCTCCGAGGCTACCAGGCACCGGTGGCTGCCGTCGACCGTGACTTGAACCGGGTGCTCCATGACATCAACGACGCGCCTCGAGACTACTGACGTGTCGTCTCCGTGTCAGAGTTTGTATTTCTGTCACCTGGATCCGGAACAAATCAACGTGGTAGCAAGGCAGTGGTAACCATCGTTTACGTGGCCAGTCCCCTCTATCACATTGCATCTCCGTGAGGCCACGTGAGCTCGGCTCTTCTCGGCCATAAGATACGGTATCGAGGGTGCGAGGCTTACCTCCGTCTTTCGCCTCGAGTGCAATGGAGACCAAATCCTCGGGGTCAAATCTCGACTCAGAACGCCACTCCAGGTTGGCGGCTGGAGCCCTCAAGCTGATGTTGCGTGGCCCATCCCACCCCGCGACCAACTGGCACCATTTACCTGCGAGTGGCGCAAGTGCTCTATCTCGTGACTATATCTCGATGCCTGGATAGTAATGGCTCTCTACTAACTCAATCGCAATCTCCCACATCACGGCATCTGGCCTTCATCATCTGTACCCCGTCTACTTTTCTTTAAGACGTCGTACTTCATTGTTCGAACCTGGCTGTCAGAGATGAACTTCCTTCCCCCATTGCCTGGAAAGCCGAAAAGGATGTAATGTCTTCTTTGTAGTCAGGAATTCGGACTCCGATCACTCGACTGATGACGGCTAAGGGCTATGACTGTTGACAGCAGCCCCGCGGGCCTTGTTTAAAGTCCCCGGAACCATCTATGTATATTGACGGAGAAATCTCGTGGGACCTGGGCCTCATGGAACCGCAGTACCCCGTTGGGGTCGAGATCATCGATGCTTTGTCTTTATTCTCCTTCGTATGCAGTGCTTCATTCATGGCTACTGGAGCGAAATAGGCTGCACTCTCCTTGGATGGTGTGAGGCCGTGCCCTCAGGTCTGATTCATGAAATACCGAGAGGAGCCTACATAGGGTGGTTTCGTTCACGGGGCGCCTAAAGCTCTTCGCGCCAGATATGCACGTACGAGCACACAACGGGACACGTAATTCAGGTTCCACAGCCACGCCGTAGATTCAGCAGGCCCGGATGTGCCGGGCTGTCGGACATGGCACAAATAAACATGGCAATTAACGATGTGGAATTCTAGGGCCGCGAGAAATATCCCGGGGAGTTAATTGAAGTGACTCTTCCTCGGCGTTACGGGCAGCCGAGGCCATGGCCGAGCCTGGGTCGAACGGCCGTCCAAGCTATACCGCGTCGTCCGCTCAAGGTCTTCCAGGGGAACCCTGTGCCACTGGTTCCTGTACACGTACTCGTCATCCGGCTTCTCGTGGTGCGACGGGTTCGACATGGACATGGACAGCGGGCGGAAACTGGCGGCGCTCTTTTCTTTGGCGCGGCCTTTGGTCTCATCTGCCGGGTTATTAGTATCATATCCGCCAGAGGGTCTACAGGTAAGCCGCAAAGATAATATGAGTTTCTAAGCAAGCAACCCTAGCAAGCCACTCACAGAGATAGACAGTGATCAGCTCAAGCGCCACGGGCGCCCACGTGACCAGCGAGAGGACCTGCCCAAAGGTCCACTCGGCGTCCTGGTCCGACTCGCCCGCCTTCTGCTTGACCGCCTCCCTGTACGCAGTGAACAGGAACAGGAAGGTCCACATGAACAGCCCGCAGACCGCGCCGTCGGCCAGCCGCAGGTAGGGCTGCGACGCCTCCCACCTGCGGCGCCAGGGCCCCGCGCCGCCGGGGCAGCCCGCCCGCCGCCGCCGCCCGTCCCTGAGCCTGTCGAGCGCGTCGCGGCGGAACGTGGCGGTGGCGTGGTACAGCCAGCGGAGGCAGTTGAGGGCCAGGAACACGTGGCCGGCGGTGGTCATGGAGGCGAGGATGCCGCGCATCCGGTGCGAGTCGCACTTTGCCAGCCAGATGTCCTCCGAGACCATCGTGTCCTGGCCCCACAGGAACTGGAAGTAGGCGCCGTAGACGTAGCGGTAGAGGACCTCGACCGTCAGGGCAAAGATGATGACGAGGAACCAGAGGAACAGGCGGATGCGCTTGCGCCGCAGCCCCGGCGACAGCGACTGCAGGGCCAGCGCCGGGAAGATGGAGAAGGAGGACATGAAGTTTGCGTTGAGGAGGCCGTAGAAGGCGTGCGGCTCGTGCGGGTGGACTATCGGTGCTGCCCAGCGCGTGATGGAGGCGACGTTTACTGATATCGCGAAGAGGAGGACGGCGCTGGAGGCTGGATGTCAGACATGGTGCCTTGGACCAATACTTCACGATACAGAGGGGGCTCACTCTTGGAAGGTATTCAGGGACTTCCGGAAGCAGTTGATGAGGATCGTGTATCCCTCTCTCCGTCCTGCGGGCACAGCTGCTCCGGAATAGTCCCTGAGGCTATCTTTGAATAGAACGATAAAGTATAAAGTTGCAAAGATGGCTAGCATGTAATAAGACAACATGGCCTAGTGAGCCAGGGGTCAGCACGAACAGGGGTTGATGGAGAAATCGTAAAAGCTAATACTAGCACTCACTCCGACGCCCGTGAGATCTGGATCACCTTCCCACTGAAGCTTTGGGCAGACCTGAGCACTGCACTTTGACAATGGAAAGTTGATCATATCCATGAGAAGCGCGTTGTTATCACGAAAGTAATTCTTCTCATGGTACCAAACCAAAAGGTTCGCATCTGTTGGTCTTGTCCAATTCCTCGGTATCATGGACCCCAGATAGCCAATCACGATATCAAAAGACACACCATCCCACAGCGAGCCCTCGTCCTCATAAAGTTGGCCATATGCAGCAAGCCAGGCGGCTGCTGCAGAGCAGTTGGTGAAGTTTAGCCATGCTGCGGGTGGAGGGCTCCAAGTGGCGTTGACGACGTCACCAACAGTGATGACCATTTTTTGAAGGTCTTTGAAAAGAATGGAATTTGCCAATGAAAAGAGCGCGGCTCTAGAGAGAAGAGGGTCATGAAGGAGAGATTGGGAGGAGATCACCCGCAACCTTACTACTGATCGCAGGCCCGGATGGAATGTTAAGCTTAAGAATCGTTGATCACGTTGAATATTTCTCGTGTATTCCACATTCGGCGGTCTCTACTCTAATGTACGCCCCTTAGCCGAAATATGACATCCAACCTTATTCTGGTCGCGACGTCGTCGTCACAGGCAGCCTGCGTCCCTATCCCTTTCTCTCTCCACCCCATACTTCATCTCGCTTGGCCTGTCTCCGGCGTTGAGTGCGGCGGTTCAGGTGGGTTTGAAACACAGATCGACCTGTGCAGATCTCTCTCCAGGGGCGCGAGTCATGACTTGCCCGCGGGCCCACGCGTGAGCATGCAACGGGCATACCGTGATGAGGACAGAACAGTGGGCGGCCCTGATCTTTGCCCCGAATCAAAACAAACAAGGAAGAATGTCCCATCTAGTCTAGAATGTAGTAGTGTAGGTATATAAACATGCACAATTCACAGCCGCGCAGATCCTCCTTCTTTCACAGCGACGCCCTCCCTTTGTCCTGGGGCTTCCGCCGCAGTATGCACTGCTGCGTCATACAGGCCACCAAGTTGCGCTCCTCGTCCCACAGCCGGCTCTCCGAGTACGACCGGCCGAACCCCGCGGCGATGGTCTTCCTCTCGCGGAGGTGCCAGCTGCTCAGGTCGACGTCGGGCGCGAAGAGCCGCAGGGCAAACTCGAGCGTCGAGCAGGCGCCCGCGTCGTCGAGCCACAGCTTCTCGTGCCACAGCGGGAGGAAGGACAGGCCGCCGTCCATGAGGAACGCGAGGGCGGCGTTCTTCTCGCCCGGCGACGCCAGCGGCTCCTTGGCCCTGGACCAGTCCCCCGAGCTCCTCTCCGTCAGCGGCAGGTAGTCCTGGTCCGTCGGCAGCGTCCTCACCAGGCCCAGGACGTTCTGCCCGTTCAGGCCCTCGGCGCAGGTCCTCGTGTCGAAGTACTGCTCCATCATGGTGAACATGACGGCGTGCCTCTCGACCAGCTCCCGCCCGCACAGGCCCTGGGCCACGGCCCTGTCCGCCAGCTCCATGGCCGTGGGGCTGTCCCGCGGCCCGGCGAAGGGGACCGACGGCGGCGCCGAGTAGGCCAGCACCGCGGGCTCGACGACGTGGAAGTCGGCCGTCAGCTCCATGCACGGGCGCAGCTGGCCGTCGGGCCGCCGCTGGCTGACGACGACGCGCCGCGTCGCAAAGGTCTTGGTGTCGCGCGTCGCGTGGACGGTGCAGGCCAGCCGCTCGGTCGTCGACGCCGGGCCGAGGAAGTGCCCGAGCAGCGAGTACAGCGAGAACGAGGCCGGCACCGTCTCGCTCGCCGCCCGCGCTGCTATCCCCGCCGTGCACCCGCCGTAGCCGATGGGCATCGCGTTGCCCAGGCGCTGCGGCGGCTCCTTGGAGATGAACTGGTTCGGCCCGGTCTGCTCGATTGCGAGCAGGTCTGCTAATCTCCGCGCCATGGTTGAGGGGCTAATGAGTGTGGTTAAACGTAAGTGATTGGGTGAACGAGTGTGTAAAATCGATCGGGTCTCCTGGCAGTGTGCGTGGAAATATATTCAAATGTGACAAGCTGTCACCGATAAGGTGGGTTTTCCCTCTTCATCAGATACCTCGGCACGATTCACTGTTCCTTCTCGTTCCAAATAGGAATAGATCAGGTCCTCCAGATGTAACTCCGGCCCCTGTCGGCTCCGAAAAGCGCCCCTGCAAATAGTTGCCGCAATCAGTAAGCATTCAGAGGGCTAGCGTGGGGGCTTCAAAGAGCTGCTGAGTTCCTCAAGTTAATATGTCTGATTAAAACCATGGTTGTTGATACAAAGATCAGCATCTCATCATGCCGAGACAGTGGCCCAGATGTATCAATATGGGAACACTACCATCTAGGGGCTATAAGGCTCATAACATAATATATTTAACTAATTAAATATAATATATTAAAATAACATAATATAAAATTAATTAATTAATATTTTATTTTATTTTAAATTATTTATTATATATATTTTATATTATAAAAATATATTTAAAAATATAAAATATTTAATATAATAAAAACTTAATTTTATTTTTTTTATAAATATATTATATTAAATTTACTATATTATATTACTTACTTTTAATTTTTTTATAATATTTATAAAATTAATATTTTATTATAATTATATAATAATTAATAATATAATAAACTTTACTTTTAAACTATTTAAAATAAAATATAATTAATTTTTTTATTTATATAAATTATAATTATAAAAAATTAATTATTCGTATACTTATTTTTAATTAATATATAATTTTTTATTATTAAATAAACTTTTAATTAATTAAAATATAAAACTTTTAATACTTTACTAAGTTATAAAAACTTTAAAAAATATTTTATTTTATAATTTTAAAGAATATAAAAGAGGTAGGTTAGTTTTTTAAAAACTCGGGTCGTACCTACCGGCCTTACTTACAGCCTTTTATTATACTTCGCACTCTAAAACTTACCCTCTTCCCCCTAACCGGCCTTTTTATAAAAAAAGTTTTATATAAAATACTTTTTAAATACGCGCTAACTAAAAATAGATACGTAAATAGTTAGTCTTATTATAAAAGTATTACTTAATTTATACTGCCAGTGCTAAACAAGTTTACTAGAAGTACTGTACATTTTAACTGGTGGCCTTAACATTGCTAGTGAAGGAAGGCAAATTTTTAGAGATCGACTATTCGCGCACCCAAAATCGGCTGCCGCGCACCCAAACACTAACAACACTTATTATTAAAATATATAAATAAACTAAATTTAAAATTATTTTAATAAATTCTTAATTAAGATTTATATTAATAAAACGTAATTAAATCTTTATAATATTATTTTTTAATATTTATTAAATATAATAAAAAGTTATTAAAGAATTATATTTATTTAATTTAAAATATTTATTTCTTTTTTTTTTAAATTCTAACTTTAAATGAGAATTAATTTAAAACTAAGGGGATTATTTTAATATTTAAAAGGATTTTTAAGCTATTTAATAGTATTATTTTTATATTTTTTATTTCATTATAATAATAATTATATTAATAATAATAAATAAAGAATTATATATTTTAATAATTATTTAAAATATAATAAATAATTTTATTTATTTTTATATTTTCATATAAATTATGTATAAAAATAATATATAATATAAGATTTTATTAAAATTTATATTTATATTATATTATTTATAAAGATTAAAAAACTACGATTTGGGTGCGCGGAAGCCGATTTTGGGTGCGCGAATTGTCGATCTCAATTTTTATACCGCCCAAATATTATTAAGACCCACCTCCAAATATTCATAGCATCAGTCCGGCGCCAAAGTTATTCCTCTGGGCTAGGATACATGTGAGACACAGGATGAGGTGTGGAAAGGGTGGAAAAGGCACCTTGAGGCTTTCATGGTTGAGGAATTGCGTATCTAGGAAAATACCATACCTATGGAGGAGGTTGCACAGAATACAAAGAGCAAAATTCAAAAAGGAGAAATGCGTAGAAGGAAAATTTGTATCATGAATGCAGCGGGTAAGAACCAAAAAAAAGCTTTCAGGGCCACTGATCGAGATAGAGGAAGTTCAATCAGCACCATTGACACCGAGGACAAGTCTCTAATTGTGTGATTTCAAAACATCCTCTACCCGGGCTACCCGGGAATGCGAGCTAATGTTTTGAAGACATCTGGTGATACATATGTAGTCAGAATTATGCCACAGAGATACGACCATACTTAGACTGGTTAATTCTCACCGGAAGGCTTGCACAGCCGAGTCGTCACGGAATGGGTTCAGCGGCCCATAGATGCCCTCGGTCACGGCCATCATGACCTGATGGCTGATCCACTGGTACATGTTGATCGCGGCTCGGGTGGATCCCTTCCCCTCGACATTGGAAGCAAGCACATCAATGTATGCCGTGACGAACTGGGCAGTTCTCCTGTTCAAGGCATCCAGTTTCACCCATGGGCGCAGAGCCCTATGGACGACCCTTTGCATCCCTGAGATGTGGCCATCGTCGGCGACTGGGTCACGGCCAATGATTTCCAGGTCCGTCTTACTGCTACCCATGATCTTCGCTGCCATATTTACCATCACTGGCGCGAAGGAGATGGTGCGCGCCTGCTTCTGGACCGCTGAGATCAGCGTGGTGGACTGGGCAATATACATGCGCATCCCAGGGAACCGTAAGGTGCAGATTGGGAGATCACTATTCACGATCAACATCCGGGTTTGTATAGCTATTCATGCCTGTGACGAGGCCATAGTCATGCAAACTGCGATGGACTTCTTTCAGGGTCCTTACTGCTGTGGGCCAGTCCAGTACTTGGGTCCCATCCACCACATGTAGAACCCCGGACTGATGAAGGGCAAGAAGTTTTGAATTGCGGGCGGTTCTGCTTTGGACTGGGTTGTCCGAAGATACTCCATAGGAACACATAGGTCGAGAAAAGAACGGACAGGATTATTGTAATGACTGAATTCATCTTATTTCCGTTGCATATTCGAGTCCTATCCTTGAATAAAGTATTTCTTGATGTGCATCTGAAAAGACATCTGGAAGAAGTCGCACGAGGGCTGGAAGGAACCGAACGAGGGCTGGAAGGAGCCGAACAACTAAAGAAAGCGGGATGCCGAGTGGAGAGCGTCGTGAACACAACGCGTGTGGCTAGAAAAGAGGCATGAGTTGAGCTGATACCTAGGTAGCAATCCTAGGGTATTATTCATGTACGCAGCCAGTCTCTGCGATTTAAAAGGGCAAACTGCAAACCAACAGAAAGCATGTAGGCCAACAGCAAGGATACAGGAGCACTATGTCACCCAATATGACGTGGTTTATCAATCAACCAAGCCGGCCAAAAGAGGTGCACATTTGACCTGTTGGTGCTAGCATTCCGCACCCTGTAACCCCCCGTTTATGTTTTCTTGTTCGGGCCTCACGATTCCGTCCCGTGCTTTTTGGCCTCCTCCTTCAACTTTCGTTCGTCGTTCCTTCTTGCCACTCTGGTCTCGGGATGAAGATTGTACTCGATACTCAAATTGTCTTTGGCGTCATGTCGACACCCAGAGCTGCTCGTGTGTGTACGCAAATGCGAGACAACCTCTCTTCATACCGGCTTCACACCGTAATTGCATATCTTTGTTTTGGCCAGTTGCTCATTTCAGTTGACTTGAATCTCAGAAATTCCAACAGCAGGCGGAATGTTTTTATAATCAAGAAGCTAGCAAAGATAAATAAAAAAAAAATAAAAAAAAAATAAAAAAAAAAACAGGTACAAACCTGAGCGGCTGGAGATTCGGCCGCAGAAGCGATCCGTCATTTGTGAACACCTCTGTGAATTACGATATTCCCACGCAGCCAGGTCGAAGACGGTATTAAAAAATGGTACTGAATTAAAGTGTGCCTCTTTCATTTGGATCTCATCTTCTGCGCCTTGTCTCATTTGTAGTTAGCGGTCAATCGTGGCAGTACACTGAACCGCACGCAACGACCGACGAGCCAACGTACACGTATCGCACTTCAAGTTGATTCGACCTGTGGTCAGTTTGGGGGGATTACGGGTAAGACATTCTACAATCCTGACCTATAAACCCCAAAAAAATTAACTTCGACAACTTGCAATCACTTGGCGCCTCCGAACTCTTGATGTGAAAGTAACATGAACAGTAAGTACCCTTGATAAGGATGTTAGCAGCTAAGAATCAGGTGTTCTTTTCAATATATCCTGGACCTGTCCCATCAGAGGAAATGCATTTTAAAACCTGCTTGAGGCCTTGAATTTCAGTCAGTATACTTCTTGAATAAAATTCAACTTTCTATCAGGACCGCGTTGTAATTTTAATTCGTATAGTGGAATTAGACAAGATGGCATCACGAAAGTGACCATCATGCACATCCTGTCATCCTACACGATGCTATCATCATCACCATGGAAGAACCTCAATATAGCTGCAGCAACCACATCCCCATCGTGCTGCCAATGTGCCGTCTCCGCAGCTCTGTCGGCGTGATCCAGATCCTCGATGGCCCCGCTGTCAATCCTCATCTGTATCTGACGCTTCACCATGTCCTCGTCAAAGGCAAGGTGCGCCTGCGTCGTGAAAAGTCTCCCCTGAATGTAGACGCCCTGCACTTTTGTGTGGCTACTGTGGCCCCAGACGTCCACCCTCATGCCTGATTTGAGCAGTCCGTTCGACCGCTCGGGACTAGGAGGCGCCACCACATGGTCCTGGTGCATCTGGTGCAGGTAGATGCTGCTGTCCTCTGTGCGGAACAGCTGTTTTCCCACGGGCCAGAGGTCGATCCTCGAGTGGCCCAGCTCCCAGTCTTGCGTTTCGGCCGGAGCGACCTCGGCCCCTAGCATTCGGCATAGCAGCTGATGGCCAAAACAGACGCCACTGAGGTGAAGATCTGGCCGATGCTGCCATAGTTCTATGTGCTGGGGTCAGCTTGTACGGTAACTTTACTCCGTACGACCAGAGAGAATGTTGTGCCGGTTTACCTTGCATCACATGAATAAGCTTCAAGATCCACGGCGTGTTGGAGTGAGCATCGTACATGCTTCCCGTGATCAAGACTCCTTGGTAATCATCGAACTCTTCGAACTGAGGAACCGTGCCCCCTTTGTCTTCGACCACGAATTTTATGTCCATGTCCACAGCTAGTGCCGGCGTGTGCTCGGCCCCTGCATGTTGAAAATGACTATGCAGAATCTCCCCGAAACTACCCTTCTCCTCGTGAGTGTCGGGGTGAGCCTCGTCCGTCTCCAACACGATTATTCGCACCTGGGGCGTGTCTGGGGACGGATACTTCTTGACCTTGGCCATTATGGGTCGAGATATTACTATGCACTCCAAATTATGGCCGAAGAGCTGATGTTTTGAATTACAACGGGCTCGACCGACGGTGCGTTGTGGAGAGCTGGGTAAAACGTAGTCATTGTGGCGGAGAGCAGGCTTGTTTCTGGAGCAGGTTACTCGCAAGACTCAATTTTTCTCGCGTAATGCCAACACTTCACATTCTTAACCAGCCATGGCATCTAGCACTTCTTGTTCCGAATATGCGTGCTTGTGTTGCCACACTACCAGGCTGAGTCCGCAGAGCTTGGCCTTGGCAGGCCCCACTCTAGTCAGCCCGCCTGTCTTGTATGACGATGTCACGCAAGGGATCAACCGGGACTACGGCAACGTCATACATTCTAGAAGCTAAAGGTTGGCGAGAAATTTTATTTGTTTGTGGTTTCAGAAGCCAGACACATGGGCCACGAGGAAGACAAACATTGAAGCTCATCATATTTCTGCAGCTTACAAGCATCTCGAAGTTCTCCTTGTAACTACATGAAGTTAGTTAGCAGTACCTCTCCTCCTGATCTAACTATCTTCTAATACAGATCTTCAAAAATCTTAAAGAAAACCTAATATTTCTTCAAAGGTACTCTTAGTAGAGAAGCTAGGTGGTAACTACCTTACAGCTAACCTATCCAATCAAGTTCTCGAGGATAGGAAAAGTTTCGGGATGCTTGCGCGCTGTACTGCTGGGAGACTAACCACTTCTTTCAGAATGGGTGGCTTGGTGCCATGCGCTTGGCATCAAGGGCCGTTGTAGCCACCTCCTGAATGACCCCCTTCTCTCGCTGCAACTCTCTCAAACGCCCTTCCCAGTAAAAACACCAGCATAAATCATCACTTGGAGTTGATCCGGCAGCGCTTGCAAGGAACCTGCAACGGAAGCATGGTCGCCTTTGTACATACGACGGTACCCACCGGCTATCGCAGCCCACTGGGGTATGTAGTGCCTGTGACGCGGTCCGCGCTGCCGCTTTCGGATTGGCTACGCTAGGCGCGCCGCACTGGCAGCCTCGTAGGCCTTCCTAGTAGGAGGTTCCCATTTGGCGGGCTTCGTGGTACCTTTCTCAACTGAGAGGGAAGCAGGAGAAAATCAAGACTTGACAGATCTGGACGGCTGCGAGTCCTGGACCAGTGGAGGAAAGACCCAAGAGCCATCGCATGATTTGACGTGACTTACGGGTCACGGAAGACTCTATGGCAGGTGCCACAGGAAGGTTTCTTCGCGTCAATCAAAGCCTTTGAGGCAAGAGTCCTATATTGTCACAGAAGCTCTAGAGTTGGGAGAGAAAGTTGCAGAGCCTCGTGGCTTCCCATGACCGAGGCATTGGGATCATGGAAAGACTGGGCACCTGGGCAAGCATGATCCACAGGTTCACAAACTATTGGCTCATTCAGTGATGTCTGCTGGAAAGACATGACAATATTCGAATGCAGACGGCAGGTCGAACGCTCCAACTCCAGATGTCGGGAGTCCCAGGAGCTGAGGTTGAGCAAGTCCGAGTCTGTCGCCAGGACGGCCTGGCCTGGTTGATTGATTTTGCATCCTGGGAACGTGAATCGTTTTCCCCGAGTTGTAGGCACTACTCAACCTAGAATTACTTATGTACGCTGCAAGCAAACCCTTCAGTCCTCTAGTGCCCTCTATATTGTCTGTTCGGAGCCTGGCCTCTGATGATACACTGGCAGTGCATATGACAACCACAAAATCAGATCGACAGCTTCTTCGAAGATTCCTCCCAGTCCGTCACCTAGTGTGCCCGTAACGAAATCTACGCGAGGGAGCTGCCACGGGTCCGCTTCATGGGTCTTGCTTTGCTAGGTCCCACCACGGAGGTCCATGGGTCCTGCCAAAGTTCCTGCCGCGGACTTGCTACTTGAGAAAAGAGCGTGAGCTACGCACCCCCGGATTCCAAACCCATCGGGCACTTAATTTCCCAGGCAGTAACTAACCTGTTCAGGCAATGACATGATTTAAAACCTTTTTAGCACGTGCCGGGGCTAGTGAGTTTGGGCTCTGTGGGCTCGATACCCTACTGGCACCCAATGTGAAGTATATTTGGGTATCGTACTGCTCGGTGGGAAATGAAATTGAGAAGACTGCTAAGACCAACCCCTCCACCCTAAGCCTCCCCACCGCTGCCCGCTGGCTGCAGATAGATTCCTTCCTCCCTAGGTACTTTGTCTTCCCTGAGCAGACCCACTCGTAAAATCAACTTAATCTGGTGCGGCTTGAGCCTTCGAGCCAAACCCTGTATCAGGAAGACGTCCTTCTCAACATTACCCGTGGTTCTTTGCAAAATTCCATACGGCCTTAAGTAAGTCTCGCCATTTAACCTAGACGAACATTGGGCAGTCAGGCCTTTATGCTCTCCCAGTCCCCTCATCCACAAGGGGTAGTTCACCTCGAGCAGCACTTTTAGAAACCGGCAACATCATGGCACATGGACAATTAGCAGGCCTCGAGGATCCCGAACTTCAAGAGATCCACAAATTATGCCTACCTGAGCGGGATGAGGATTTCAACACAAACACACTTCGTCCAGAGAGACCAGAGTACGCCAAACTCGTGAGGTCGGAACTGAATCAGGGTTGGATACGCTCTTTGCGCACGATACAAGGAGCTGTCTTCAAACAGCTTGACATCCCACCGAAACGCTGGCTGTTCCCCAACGGTTGCTCGTTTCTGATCTCTACCGCTGCTATACTGTTCGACCAAGAATGCAGCAGTGCTGTGGTCTCGGACCCGAAGACGCTCCCACCATTAGGTCCCCACGAACTTCTACCCAGGCATGCTGCCAAAGCCGACTATCACCTTATGACCTTGTTCGAGCACATGTTTCTGGTTGACTACGGCTTTGGGGAACACCCTTTCAAGGGAACAGGCTCATTCTTTATTAAGGACTTCTACACCCTGCCGGATTTTCTTTGCTTCGGCCGGCTAGTTGCTGAATTTGCTTACAATTGCCGGAACGACGCCATTACGATACCATACCTTCTCAAAGCAAGCAAGCAAATATGCCGGACTTTCTACTGGCGGTCGGATCGGAATGCCGCGGAAATTGCGATCATGGCCTATTGGTTTTATACACGTCGCCGAGAGATCAGCACCTCAGAGTACGAGGTCGGATTGACGGGATATACAGGCGTACTCCAGGAGATGATTTCCGAGATACCAGTGAAAGGAGCAGGCCGACTCAGGCGCAAGCTATCTGTCGACGTGAACGAGCTTATCCCAAACTTCGCATCGCGCTATCTAAGAGAGCCCCTGATCGGGGCTGCTCGTGACTTGGCTGCAAAACACGGCTTATCTCTCACCACATCTTTGGAGAATGAGGGCGGCGTCATTGCAAGGACATGCCCTTGCGGCACACGCACATTTGTCGCTCGAGATGGGAGTTCACCTCATTTGGGCAGTCACGAAAGCCGGCTGAGATCCCTGTCTCCCCGTGAGGTGACACCACCACCAAGCTATGAAGAAGCAATGAAGGGATAAAGTCATTGAACCTTGGTTGCGGCTTCTCAGTCTGAAAGAGGGCGTTACTCTCAAAGGGAGTTCCAGTAGAACATCGACCACAACCCGTAGTTTGCTGCTTGTGCGGACAGGCACGAAAGAGTATTTGAATTAAGAGGAAGGACTCAAACTTTTCGCAGGATTTCAAAGCAGCCACTAGGGGTTGAGGTGGAAAACATTCGAAATTGCTACCATGCATGCCGGCGGCGTCCAGATAGGGTGGTTAGGGATGGACGCCGGTGCACTGGGTCATCCGGTATCGACTCTTCTCGAGCTTCGACTTATTCGATAATCTAAATATAAATAACTTACAAAATTACTTATTATAGAAGGAGTTATATAATAAGATTAGATTTTAGAATAGTTACTGTCTGCAGGGGTTTCGAGGCAGGTGTGCTCCCGCTCATCACAAGCTCATTCCCCTCCCTCAATGCAAGAAGCCACATCAGAGCTGGTGAGACGTTGTTCAAATCTTACGTGACCTAGTATAAAAAACGGGGTCATGAAGACCATCAAACTTCTGCTTTCATTCGCGATAACCAGTAGTACTACGTCTCCGAAGGGTTCACCCTCGAAGCAATGGCAAGAAGCGAGATGATGTCCTCGGTTGTGCTGCCATACCGTGCGTTGGTGGGTACTGGAGATGGTCACCATGAATACCCACGACTTTCTAGTAACCTCTTGATTGCGAAACAACTTTTCTTTTTTTAAGGCTATTACTATGATATTCGTCTTGATCTGATGATTATAATAGTATATATTATTAAGTTTGAATAATTATTTTTAAATTTTAAGGTTATTTTAAAAGCTGAAAATAGTTATAAAAAAAAAAAGGTTGTGAGAGTGGAAATAGACTTGCTAGGAAAGCTCTTTTCGTTTAAGTAACTCTCTTTTTATTTTCCTATAGTTAGTTTTTTATTTAGGTATACTAACTAGTTAAAAGAAAATCCTTTCCTTTCTCTTTTTATTAGGATCTTTTTTAATTTTTTAACTTATATTAGCTTTATTTTTAAATCTTTAAATATAATTAATTCTAATTAATTAACTAATTAATTTAAAGGAAAAAAATAAAGGAGTTAGTATTAAAATTAAAGAAAAAAAAAAGGAAAGGGAAAAAGTACTCCTCCTTTTTTTATATAAAGGAAAATATAAAGACTTTTCTATAACTATTCCCTATATTCTTTATAATTATTTTTTCCTTTATAACCATTTTTTTTTCTATAACCCTTGTTTTTATAAAACTATTTAACTAAAAAAAAACTAGAAAATAATTAAAAGATTACCCCTATTATAAAACTATTATTTATTCTAAATATATATTAAAACAGTCTTATAAATTAGGGATTTCTGACGTGAATAATAGTCCTAGTGACCATCTCTAGTACCCACCAACGCACGGTATAGTACCCAGCAATACTATGCCGGCGACTTTCTGGCTGGTTAATCACATTGTGTCTGACCCTACGGTCCTGGTGGACTGATGGGAAGAACTCATCCGGGCACTGAACATGGGCGGAGAGCAGGACGACAAGGCCGCCACTCTTGCTGCCGTAAGGAGTATCGATATTGACTGCATCAGACGCCAATGTCCAGTCCTTCTCTCCGCGTTCAAGGAGGTCTTCCGCCACCATGTCAGTATAAGCCTTGGCTCGAATTGCGCCTCCTTTTCCGTGCCTTGGCCTTACTTTGTAACTGACTGATACTAGGGTATTGGCATCTCATCTCGCGTGATACTCGAGGACCACCTGCTAGATGACTAGTTTCTCCTTAAGAAAGGTGATGATGTGCCAATCCCAGGCGTGGTGCAGTACTAGAATCGGTCTGTATGGGGCGACAACGTGATCGACTTCTACCACAAACGGTTTGTCGAAGGGAAAGGGGGCAGAAAAGGGAGCCGGCGGCTGAACCCTGTGGCCTTCCGCGGGTTCGGCGAGTGCTCAATGTTATACCCTGATCGACACTTCGCCGCCACGGAGATCAATGGCATTCACCGCGCTGTTCATTCTTCAGTTCGAGTACAGCCCGGCGTCTGGGGGCGGCGGGCTGGTTGGTTCCGAGTGTGGAGAAGACGAACCTCGCTACTTCTATCCACCAGCCAGACCACGCCGTGGAAATCGAGGTGAGGCTGTGGGACAATTATAGAGGGAAGTGGGAGGTCAACCTGTCCGAGTCGGATGTGACCATGGAATTTACCGCCGAGGATATGACTGCTGTTGGAGTTGGAGCCTAATGTTTCTTAAGCATCAGATGCGTTGCTTCATTACTATACCTTGCCGCCCTATAGAGTAAGTAAATCTACAATCTACTTAAGTAAGTAGCTATTTATTATATTATTAAATATAGTTTAAAGTCTTTTTTAAAAAAACAGAAAATAATATATTTTTATATATAAATTAATATTTAAATATTTAATAAATTTTAATTAAAAAAAAAATTTTTTTTTAAAAAAAAATTTAAAATAAAATAAAATAAAATAAAATAAAATAAAATAAAATAAAATAAAATAAAATAAAATAAAATAAAATAAAATAAAATAAAATAAAATAAAATAAAATAAAATAAAATAAAATAAAATATAAATATAAATATAATTTATATATTAAAATATTTTAATTATATTTATTTTTTAAATAAAATTATTAAGCATTTATTTATTTTTAAAATTAATAAAAATAAAATAAAGTGATTAATTTTATTAATTATTTTATATAATTAATAATTTAATTAAAACGTATTAATATAATAGTAATATTATATTATTATAATACTTTTTTTTTAACTTTAATATTAGATAAATTTTTATAGAACTACGTTCTATAGAGGAGCCTTGTAGAGAAGGGTTCTGAGTTATTGGTGGTGGTGGTGTGGTAATAGGGCACGTGAGTGGCCGTTTTCAGAGGTGGCAGACCAATGTGTTGATAATGCCAACGTAGAGCGGCTGCATGGGACAGCTGGAGACAAAGGTAAGACGAGCCGAGGAAGGTCGGGATGCCCGGGCCCCGGACGAACAAAAGCATCACGTCAGCCTGGGATAATAATTGGGACGCCTCGGCCGGGCACACCGTCGACATGTTCGCCATCGAGTCAATACTGGGTGGGGGAAGACGGAGATTTCACCAGCTGCGTCGACAAGGAGTGAGGTTGCCAATGGGCGACATGTCCGTGACACGCATATGTTGCATGTCCATGAGGAGACAGTCCGGACGAGACGACTCAGACGAGGCAACCAGGACCGGATCTGTGCCGTGACAGTGGGGCCGTCAGGCGGCTCAGGGTGCTCGTGTGGCATCCCAGCCGAGGTCACGACGGCTGTTGGCCGGGTGGGTGGACAGCTTAATGTTGCATGCGGTGAGTGCCATCCGGGTAAGCTGGAAAGCTACGGTAGATGGCAACAAGGGCCGACAGGTTGGATGCCGATCTTGACGCCAAAACCTTGGCTGGCATATGCCTGACAAGATTGACAAGCCTCACACCTTGCTGTTCTCGGCCGAGGAGGCTGAGCTGATGCCAACCATTCTTGCACACGTGGGGTTCTTCTTGTCTGCCAGCGCGCTCAATGCTGGGCGTCGTGTTCGTCTCCATCGTGTCGTTATGCCGGCCATTTTACTTTTGAATTGAGTTGCCCCCATCTTCAGTGTGTGACTGCATTGAGCGGCCGATTATGGTGATGATGGCATGACATATGCTGCTGATCCGGCAGGGAGGCCCCACTGTCACAAGCCAAAAAACGGGTTCGGAATGAGAGAGACATGAAAGAAACCCTCAGCCATGCAGGGCAAGCAGCCACCTAGGAACCAGTGCGACAGTACCTACCTACCTAGGTAGGTAGGTACACTAGAGGTGGGCCTGTGCTCAATGCCGTGCCGAGAGATTGACGTGGAGCTTGGCCGATGCTGAAATAGCTCAGCCTTCAACCCGACCAGGCAAGACGTCACCCAGCAAAGCCGTCAGAGCTACTGTGGGAGCTAGGCAGTAGTAAACAGGTCCACGGACGACTCGGGTTCAATCAGATGCGCGAGGAGCTTGGAGGCTGCCCACCAAGCATCTAACACCAAACCACGCCTGCCCCTCGCTCATTCAAGAGGCCCTCGTCGTCATCCTTCGCTCGTGTCAGATCCCAAATAACCACCACCACCAGCAATCGTCGTCGCAACACCCGGCGGGTGCCTGTTTGGGACAGCTCGCCCACTTGATGCAACAGAGACCCACCACGCCTCGGAGCTCCAGCCGACAGCGACATCAGCAGCTTCATCCTCGACCTCGACCTCGACCTCAGCCTCGGGCGCCAACTCGGGCCCGGTCTTCCTTCCTCTCGCCCTTGCTACTAATACTCGCCCTCGTCCTCCCACTCCTCTCCATCGCTGCCTACCAGATCCTCACCACCACCACCACCCAACCTACCACCCCTTGCTTGCCCAACATGCCGTGCAAGCAGAACCTCAACGTCCCAGAGAGCTGGCGCTCCGGCCTGGGCCCCCTCAACATGATCCAGAAGCCTCCCTTCACCGTCGACGCCCCCGGCGCCCCCAAGATCGACGGCGAGACCAAGCCGCGCCGCAACCTCAAGGCCAAGGATGCCCTCGATGACCGGCCGTCCCCCGAGGTCGACACCGTCTTCGCCCTCGTCAAGCAGAGCACCGAGGAGCACGCCGGCGACAGGTGCATCGGCACCCGCAAGCTCATCAAGATCCACGAGGAGACCAAGAAGGTCCCCAAGGTCGTCGACGGCGAGACCCAGATGGTCGACAAGAAGTGGCAGTACTTCGAACTGTCAAACTACACATTCATCACCTACGGCGAGTACGAGACACACCTGCTCAACCTGGCCTCGGGCCTGCGCCATCTGGGCCTGGGGAGGGGCGACAAGGTGCACATGTTTGCTTCCACCAGCGCCAACTGGCTGGCCCTATCGCACGCCTGCTCTTCCCAGACCTTCGCCATTGTCACCGCCTACGATACCCTCGGCGCAGACGGCGTCGAGCACACCCTGGTCCAGAGCAAGCCCAAGGTTATGTTCACCGACCCCCACCTGCTCAAGACGGCCTCCCGGGCGCTGAGCAAGGCCGACACCGTCAAGATCGTCGTGTACAACGACCAGTCTATCGCACTGCCCACCCCACAGTCTGAGATCGACGCCTTCAAGTCCTCCCACCCGAACCTTACCGTCCTGAGCGTCTCGGAGCTAGCTTCCCTCGGCGAGGAAAACCCCTACGACCCCGTGCCGCCGACCCCCCAAGACATGTACTGCATCATGTACACATCCGGATCTACCGGCCCGCCCAAGGGCGTCTCGATGACACATGAGGGCTTCGTGGCCGCCGTGGCCGGCCTGGTGGGCGTAATTGGCGACAGCGTTAGCCCCGAGGAGGTCGTCCTGGCCTACCTGCCCCTGGCCCATATCTTCGAGATGGTCGTCGAGAATATTGTTTTCTACTTCGGCGCGACGATGGGCTACGGAAGCGCACGGACTTTGTCGGACCAGAACGTCCGCAACTGCATGGGCGACATGCGATCGCTGGCCCCGACGATCCTGGTTGGTGTCCCCCAGGTCTGGGAGACGATCAAGAAGGGCGTCATGGGCCGCGTGAACGGCGGGTCGCTGCTGGTGCGCAGCCTGTTCTGGGGCGCCTTCAACACCAAGTCTTTCCTCGTCAGCCACAACCTGCCGCTGCAGACGATATTCGACCGGCCCATCTTCGGGCAGGTGCGCAAGCTCACGGGCGGGCGGCTGCGGTTCATCATCAACGGCGCCAGCGGCATCTCCAAGGAGACGGCGCACTTCATGTCCATGATCGTGGCGCCCATGCTGGTGGGCTACGGCCTGACCGAGACGGGCGGCAACGGGGCCGTGACCTCGCCCCAGCAGTTCCGGCTGTCGGGCTCGTGCGGGCCCCTCTCCACCGCCGTAGAGTGCAAGCTGGTGAGCATCTCGGAGCTCAACTACTCGACGTCGACGACGCCCCCGCAGGGCGAGGTCTGGCTGCGCGGCAAGCCCGTGCTCAAGGAGTACTACAACAACCCCGAGGAGACGGCCAAGGCCGTCACGGCCGACGGCTGGTTCAAGACGGGCGACATTGGCGAGTTCGACGACGTCGGTCACCTCAAGATCATCGACCGCGTCAAGAACCTCGTCAAGCTCCAGGGCGGCGAGTACATCGCCCTCGAGAAGCTCGAGGCCACCTACCGCGGCTCGCGCGCCGTCCAGAACCTCATGATCCACGGCGACTCGGACCACCCCCGGCCCATCGCCGTCATCTTCGTCAGCGAGCCCGTCATCAGGGAGATCGCCGCCGGGCTCGGCGTGTCGGGCGGCGCGCACGAGCTCGTCCGCGACCACAAGGTCCGCGGCGCCGTGTTCAAGGACCTCGTCGCGCAGGGCAGGAACGCCGGCCTCACCGGGCTGGAGACGATCAGTGGCGTCGTCCTGACGGACGAGGAGTGGACGCCCGAGAGTGTGAGTTCCAAAACCCAATCTGCTATTCGACCCCTTTGTTTCTTGGGTAATACTAATGTTTGCCACAGGGTCTCGTCACAGGAACACAAAAGCTCCAACGGAGGGCCATCCGGGAGAGGTACGCAAAGGAGATCAAGGAGGCCTTCAAGGGGTCATAGCCAATCTCTCCTGCTTCAAACGACTACTCGGCTACCCCAGTTACTATGCCGAGGAGGTCGCCCCGGTCTCTCTGGCTTGTTTGTGGCGTTTACCCGTTCTGTTGTTGGCGTGGCGTTTAGGTTGTGCTTTCGTGTCTACAACTTCCTCCGTATTACCCCCACACCCTCATCCCATGGAACCCCTATTAAGCTTGGATACTTTTATCGTGTACAATACCCCCTTTTCTGTATCATCACACCCCTGGTGCCGGTAGAGGCATGCGGATTAGGCTTAACTGGGAAAAGTTTTGGACAATACGGACATTGGGGCTTGTATCATTATGTTTCGTGTACAATGAAGACGTCGCATTTTCCACTGGCCTCGAAACAACACTGGGAAACGAGGACATTGTATACCTTGTGGTCTTGATACCCGTATGGAACTGGCCTGTGACGAGCCCAACTCGCTTCCTCTTCCTGCAATCGGCTCAGTACCGAGACATCATCACAGCCCATGGGACGGGCCGTCTACAAGGACCCCGACGAGGCGCCGGCAACATCGCACCACAGACTCGTAGGCTGGGGAATGAACTACAGAAGACACCAAGTGCCGGCGGCCAAAGCACGAGCACGGCAGATCAAAAGGATGGATGATAACACGCTAGATTAAAAGGACGAAGATGGGGATGCGTCGAGAAGAGTCAGGTAGGTATCCGGGATGAAGGGGGGGCCTGCTACTCCAATAACAAAAAAAGCGGCTTGTGTCTGTCTGTCTGCCTTCTATACAAAACTCCCTATACTAAACACTACTACTATGCCCTTCTCTCCCCCTCCCTCTTCCCCTCCCCCCTTCCCTTCCCATCCCGTCCCGCTATCCCATGCCGCGCTCGCGCCCGCGCCGCCGCCGGGCTAGTGCTCTACACCAGCTCGGCGTCCTTGCGCTGGTAAAACACCATGAACGCCTGCATGCCCGTCCCCCAGTGCCGGTCCTGCTTGTAGAGGAACTGGCTGCCCTTGTCGGAGCGCGAGGCGCCGACGGTGACCTCGAGGATGCGCGCGTCGTCGGCGACGTGCCACTTGCTGTTGCCGTCGGGGCCGTGCGGCTCGTCGCGGATGACGCTGACGTAGTGCCCGCTGTTGAGCTCGCCGCCGTGCTGCACGACGGCGTAGGCCTCGTACTTGAAGGGCCGGTTGAAGTGGTGGTCGTCCGTCGGGATGGTCGAGGCCGGGGAGCGCAGGGAGGAGGAGCCGCCGCCGTTGGTCAGGAGGGACGAGCCCGCCTGCGACCCCTGGATCGTGTACGGCGTCAGGTCCAGCTCGCGGATCGGGAAGTCGACGGGCGTCGTGATCTTGGAGAAGCGGGGGCCCTCGCCGCCGTGCTTCTCGAACCGCGTGAAGCACACGCACAGGAGGTCCGGGAGGCGCGCGAGCCTGGACCCTTTCCTGCAGCAGCCCTTGGCCGCGCAGTTGTCGCACGTGTAATCCTCGAGGAGCTCGTCCGTGTAGTCCTTGCGCAGCAGGTCCTCCATCAGGACGGGGCTTGATTGTTGGGGCAGGCTGAGGAACTGCATGTCCTTGTTTGAGTACTTGGTCACCACATGACCACATTGATCGCAAGACACGATGACAACCTCGGTTATGCGCCAATACTTGTCTATAATCGAGTCGCTGACCCGGCTGTGGAGATCCCAGTACTGAATGGCCAGGTCCGTCAGAGATTTGGTCTTTGAAGGCTGAGGTTGAGGCACTTCCTGCGGGCGATTGCGGAATCGATTCGTCTCGTCGTCTAGTTCGGTGAACACGTAGAGCAAGAATTCCATAGCGTCTTGTTGCCTGTTGGTGCCCAGAATAAGGTTGTCGGGGACTCTCTGGCCCTGAGAATTCCTGGAAGACTTTTGTCGTAGGTATTCCATCAAGGTTTTCGCATGCATCTGGGGGAGCTTCCCATGCCCCATCCAGTGGAACAGGTTCGCCACGATCTTGGTCAGTAGCTGCGGAGGCTGGATGGTCTCGTCGCTCTTCATGGGAGCCTTGTAAAGTTGAGCCCATTCCCCGCTGATGAGCTCCCCGCCAAAGCCACCCGAGGCAAACCAGGCCTGTAGGGTGCTGTTGGCGTAACACCATGCTCCTGTTGGATTCTCTAATCCCAGGGCTCGTCCTCTATGTGCCGCGTCTGACCTTCTCTTGAGCTTGTTGGGCGTCCCGTGGTCGTCCTCTGTGTCTTGTAGCCCGCCGTAGGGCTTACGCGGCACGGTAGGTGGTGGGCGAGTCGGCTCAACTGGGATCAAGTCTACAAAATGGTCTGACTGCGGACTTGGACGAGGTGGCGGAGAGCGCATGGGTCCAGGTGAGAGGCGGCCATTCAAGTCGTCGCCCGTATTCTGTGATCCCGCAGGAGGCAACGTCATGGATTCTTTTATGGGCGGGTAGCGGGTCATGAAGTCGCTGAGGGTTCTCACGGGCTGGAACTCGTCTCCGCCGGCATTGTCCGCCTCTAACTTCTCTTCCCACCGTCGTGCCTCCTCAATGCTCTGAATCGGCTTGGACGGCGACCTTACCCGGTGCCAGTCATACACAGACGGCCGTTTCTTGTGAGTCGACTTGGACGATTTCTGAAGAGCACTGGGACCCATGGCATCCTGCCATGCTTCCAAGCCCCCCTTCAGTAGCTTGGGATGTTTTGAGGCCGGGTCTCCATCAGGATAATCGAAGTCCGTCAACAACCTAAAGAGTGTAGCCGGCGCGTTGGTGCTCCCCGAACTGAGGTGCTCCGAATTATGGTCGTAAAAGACAACCATGTCGAATGTATGGCGTCTCTCGAAATGCCACTTCTCCATGTGCGGCCCGAGTTCCATGGCATCCTCGACATCAGCGGCCTCGATCCGGTCTCTCTGCAAGATATCCGGTTCAATGCAGATGGTGGCCGAAGAGAGGATATGGCCGTCCTCAAACTCGGGGCGGGAACGTACGTCGATCACCAATATTCGGAATTCTGTAGAACCAATCCGTTGATACTTGACGAATTCCTCAACAGTGATGATGTCTCCTTCGGGGAGTGGAGTCCGTCGTTTCTCGTTCGACGGTGCTGATGTTGGCGCTGTGGAAGTGATGGGCCCAAAATAGTCATTGGTCTGGGTCGGGGGTGATTTCGCAGCCGAAGAAAGTGACGAGTTCTGCCTGCTGAAGCCACGAGGGGTGCTTGACGGCAGAGACGCAGCCTCATTGGAGAGGTTACTCCGGGCAGGGCTATATATGGCATCCGGAAGCTTTGGCAGTACCGGACCCACGCCATCCATTGATAACGGGGGCTTTTTGGGCATCTCCCTAGGACCTGCGGGCTTCGCTGCGGGAATGAAAACGGGCGGCGGTTGTGTCTTTATGCGTGGGTCTTGAACAGGACCTCGTAAGTTGGCAAACCTCTGGGTCAGGTCGTCGCTCTTGCCACCTGTGCCCGGCTTCTGTATGGTGTTCCCAGAGAGGTTGGGCGGCTTGGGCTGTACAGGTGGCTTCATCTTGACAGGCGACGAATTCTTTTTTATCGGCGAAGTGGTGACGGCTGGAGTCTTGACCTGGTACTTTGGTGTCTGTGGCCTGCCGTTGAGGGCACTTGTCTGCGTGGCCCTTTTTACCCCCGTTTTCGCATTGTCGGCCTTGATAGTCTGCTTGATAGCCTCGTAATTAGGTTCATAGTCATGCAAGTCCTTTGTGAGCCTGATGTAGCGGTCTCCGAGGTGCTTCCGGTCTATCTGGATTAATGTGTAGTCTCTGTGGCTGGGTATGATGTTGACGGCGACCATGTAGGCCTTGATATACTCCCTGAGGGCTACATCTATCTGGCCGATGTCTGCCTGGAACTTTGCGTACTTGACGCCATTCTCTGCGATTCCGAGGAGGTGGCCGAGTGGCTGCGAGGTGTTGCCTTCGGGGGTCGCCTGTAGGATATCGTCGATGTGTGGGTAGGGGCCGGACGGCCCCTTGCGGCCTCCTACATGGCCACTGATGCGGTGAGAAGCAACAGTAGGCCCTGAGTCCGAGGTCATGCTGCACGAAACATCGGTGGCATAGGTACGAAGCTGGGAGGATGGGAGGAGGCCGAAGCGAAGGTTGTCCTCCGGGATGGACGGCGGACCAGTCGGAGGGGTGGTGACAAGGAGGACGGATGGTGTCGGCCGGGTTGGCCTCCGACTGCAAGAGTGGAGCGGATGAGCAAACTGGCTGACCAGTTGGGGATGAAGAAGCGGATATCCGTATCGAGCAGGCTGTCCTGTCAAGGCTGAGACAAGCAGACAGCTGGGCAGAGTTCGAGGGTCGTGGAGGACGGGTGCTGGACGAAGCGAGTAACAGGAGGAGGGCGGAGGAGGACGGAGGAACAACGGCGGTCGAGTACAAGGGCAGAGGAACTATGACGCTCGAATGCGGCGGCTGGGATACCAGAGAACAATGCCGAGTCGAAGCGGAAGCGGAAGCGAAAGCGGATGTCGAGTCAGGATGTGTTGATGAGGGCGGCAGGAATGCGTGGCGTCCTTTGTCGTGGTCGCGGGCGGGTGCAGGAGGTGTGGTGGTGTTGTCACGGTGTCGAGCATGACCGACGGGCAGGCATATGACCTCACTGGGCAAAAATGCCAGCGCGACTTTGGCATGGACAATCTGGCGTGTGGGGAGTGGGAGGTGCCCGAGCCGAGTCGCTCAAGCCGGGGAGGTTCTGCAGCCACGAGGCGAGGTACCTCTAGCGCAGTCGGTACATGTTGCAGCGCGGGGTGTCAGTCTGGACCTCGATGCGTGTCTACTGTGTACTCCGTAAGTCCTCTTATTATAGGTCTGCACTACATTACATACTTAAGTATTCATATATTCATATATTGCTCATGAAATATTCCATGTGCTGTCTCTGCGTGGCAGTCTCAAGATATTAGCCACATCATCACCCACTAGACCCTTCAGTCCATTTATGGTTCTACTACGCTTGTATGATCGGACGCGTTGCAGCTGGTGTTTGGAGGACAAGTAGCCCGTCTCCAGAAGGTACAAGCCCACGGGGCGCTAGGGGGAGCTCCAGGGACCATCCCACGGCGCCTCGTGACCCAGAGCATCAGGGCGTCTGCACAGCGGGTGATGAACACCTGGAGCCGGTAGCAAGTTAGTAAGCCGCCCACTGCTCCTTGAGTACTCCGTACCCGCCCGTGCTTGCACATGTGTGCTCGGTACCCAGGCACCTGAATTACTCACCCCTGTCACCGACGTAAGCTCCTCTCCTCTACCTCAGCGCCGCGCCTCCCTCCCAGGCAGGCAGAGGCAGGCAGGCAGGCAAACAGGCAATCGGCTGCAACGCGGAGCTTCCACGGCCAAACTTCCACGGCCAGACGGGTGCAGCGCTACGACACAACTTCAAGTCAACGACGTATCGCCTCTCTCTCCTTCACTTCCAGGTTGCGAACCACCACCCATCAGCCTATCCGCCTTCATCCCCTCCATCTGCCAGGCACAGATCCTCATCCTGGCCTGCGCATCGAATCGTACATCAGCCATCCGACCCTCCTGCGACTCCGATTCAACGTCCATCCCTTGCTCCCTTGCCACCGCGGGCTACAACAACCCAGCCATACCGCATCGAAACCATACAGACAGACCCCCACACCGCAGGCCATCATGATGGGATGGTGGTCCTCCTCGGCCTCGTCCGCCCTGGACGAACAGGTCAACAAGGCCACCAGCAGCAGCCTGTATGCACATCGTCCTAGGGGCGCTCCCTCGCATGCGCGCCTCCCCAACACAGCGGCTGGCAGCTACTAACGAGATGCCATGTTCCACAGCGAAGACATAGCTCTGAACCTCGAGATATCCGACGTCATCCGGTCCAAGACTGTCCCACCAAAGGACGCCATGCGCTCCCTCAAGAAGCGCATCGGCGACAAGAATCCAAACACGCAGTTGAGCGCCTTGAACGTATGTCGACCAAGCAGATCCACCTTCTCTTCTCCTGCTGACTTGCCCTGCAGCTCACAGACACTTGCGTCAAGAATGGTGGCCAACATTTCCTCGCCGAGATCGCCTCCAAAGAATTCATGGACAATCTTGTCTCCCTGCTCAAAGCCATCGGCCCAGCTTCCGTCAACCACGATGTCCGCACCAAGATTCTCGAGTTGATCCAACACTGGGCCGCTGCGACTGAGGGCCGGTACGAGTTGAGCTATATTGGCGAGGTGTACAGGACGTTACAAAGAGAGGGCTTCCAGTTCCCACCGCGGCAGTCTGTGTCTAGCAGCATGATCGACAGCAGTGCGGTGCGTTCAACGCTTTGCTCGCCTTGACATTCCCGCTTGCTAATTAGGTATTAACCAGCCACCCGAATGGGTCGACTCAGATGTGTGTATGCGATGTCGAACGGCCTTCACCTTCACCAACCGAAAGCATCACTGCCGGAACTGTGGAAACGTATTCGACCAGCAGTGCTCGACCAAGACGCTGCCCTTACCCCACCTCGGGATATTGCAACCAGTCCGGGTCGATGACGGGTGTTATGCGAAACTGACGGACAGGTCCGGTGGCAGGGGAGGTGGGTATGGTCAGGAGCACTCACCGTCAAAGACATCCTTCAAGCGTCACTCAGTCTCCATGCAGCCTCGCAATGCAAGGGTGGACGACGGCTTCGATGAAGACCTGAAAAAGGCACTGGCGATGAGCTTGGAGGAGGTCCAAAGCCACCAGAAAGGCAGAGACTATGTTGCCCCGACCAACAATACCCACCAATCCCATGCCAAGGTGAACGGCGATGCTGCGGGCAAGGCAGCCGAAGAAGAGGATGCCGACTTGAAGGCGGCCATTGCAGCGTCTCTGGCGGACATGGAAGAACAAAAGAAACAACACGCCGCTGCTTTGAAGGAGCAAACGTCCAGCTCCAGCAATGCACCGTCCAGTACATTTGCGCTGCCCAAGAACGATTACGAGCTATCCCCGGTGGAAGCCGAGAACATCAACCTTTTCTCAACCTTGGTCGACCGACTGCAGACGCAGCCTCCAGGGACGATCCTGCGGGAGCCGCAGATACAGGAGCTCTACGATAGTATTGGAACGCTCCGTCCGAAGCTGGCGCGGACTTATGGCGAGACGATGAGCAAGCACGGTGGGTCCACAACCCCTTTGCCTTTGTGTGTGATATTGCTGCTGACATGGAGCCAGACACCCTGCTTGACCTGCACGCCAAGCTCCAGACGGCAGTGCGCTACTACGACAGGATGCTGGAGGACCGGCTTTCGAAAGCATTCAACCACCAGAATCACCTGGGCGGGTACAACCTGCCACAGCACCGTCAATCATCCGGTCCTTATCCGAACCTCCAGACCAATGTTCCTACCAACCACGCGGGCCCCGCAGAGAATTTCTACACTGGCGAGCCTCAGCAGGACTATAACAGATCAGCCCCCCAGCCCTCATATCCGTATCCTGCTCAGCCTACCCCCCAACCCCAGTATGCCAACTATGACCACCGTGCTTCGATCTCGGGTCCTCCTCAGCACCAATATGCCCAGCAGCAGCAGCAGCCCCCAAGACAGGACAGCTGGAGGGCGTCTGCACCGCCAGGCCAGTATCCACCACAGCCGAACTATCCCCCCAGCGAAACTGCTACCCCTCAGATGAGCCACCTTTCCCTACCGCAGCAGCAGCCTAACGCCCCCGAGTCGGTTGGGACGACGCCGACAAGTGACCCGAATGCCTCGTTTTACTTCCAACAGCCAGGCCAAAACCCGGCCGCGTCGCCCAGCGCCCCGCCTGAAGCTGCGCCATCGCCATACCCGAACCTACAGCAACCACTGCAACAATATCCCCAACAGGGTCAGAATGGGCCCGAGACGCCAGCGCCAACCGCGCACGCGCAGCCTGTTCAGCAGCAGGCACCACCCCCTCAGCAACAGCAGCAGCCACAGGCGCCATACTGGCAGCACCCGGCTGCCCAACACGTCCAGATGCCAGCACAGCCCTCCGCGCCCTGGCAGCAGGCTCCTCCACAACAGCAGCAGCAGCAGCAGCAGCCACAGTATGGCGGATACCAACAGGAGGCCTTCCCATCGGCCCCACAGCACGCGATTGCGCCGCCAAAGCCTGTAGTAGAGGAGGCTTTGATCGAGCTGTGAGGGGACTATTGCATCGGCCATGTGGTATTCGAGATGCAGCATTGTCAGATGGTTGCATTTGGTGACTGGTAAAGAGTCGTTTCGCAGACGGGAGCCCCGTCGTGCCGGTGCTTTTCCAGCTGTAGCGCACGGAGGTAATCAGGGTCCAGGGACCGCTTCACGGCATATGGGAACGAAGCCCATGAGAACGAGATAGCAAATGAGATTGGACTACGTCGTGAGACGAATTCCGCATTCTGGTATCCACCATCCATTATACTCTAGTTCTCTACAACTTGTGTTAATTGTAGTGGAGCCTTAACCATCATAGGATTCCTAAGACATAGTCGTAATGAGATAGGTGCCTTCATCTGTTGCTTGAATGAATATTACCAGCATAAAACATTGGCACAGCAAATACATTAAATATCAAGTAGGCAGCAACCCAGCTCGGAGACAGTGTCGGCCTATCCATCAGTACTCAAAGCTCTCATACACCACCTCCTCACCGTCAAGCCACCCAAGGAGCTCCCTGATCAGCCCAGGCCCCGCGCAGCAGTAAAACTTCCTCGGCCGCCGGTCCCCCCCGCGCCGGAGCAGCACCTCGTCCCGCGTCATCCTGCCCAGCGTGACCACGGCCCCGAGGCCCTCGAGGCGCGCGACGACGTCCCCAGGCGCATCCCCCCGGGCCCCGCCGCTGACAAACACGCGGGTCCGCGCCGCGAGGCCCTCGCACCGCGCGAACGAGTCGGCCGCGAGCGGGAGGTCGGCCGCGCGCAGGGCCCACAGCAGGGAGAAGTCTCCCACCCGCGAGGACGAGGACAGGAGCCCGGGCGCCTGCGCCAGGACGGGCGTGATGCCCACGCCGCCCGCGACGAACACGGCCTCCTTGTCCCCCTGCCCCCCTGCGCGGAACGCCCCCGACCCGCCGAAGCCCAGCACCGGCAGTTCCAGCGGCGGGGCGCGCATGTTGTGCCGCCACAGCAGGGCCGTGGCGGGGCCGTGCCTCCGGGCCGTGATCTGGAGCTCCGTGCCGTCTGCGATTGTGGGTTGCGCCGCGGCCGGGGCGCTGGAGACGGTAAAGGTGCGGACAAAGTCGTCGTTGAGGCTGGCCGGGTCGTCGTCGCGCATGTGCGACCACCCGATGTCTAGCTCGGGCGCGAAGTCGAGCGTGACGTGCTGCCCTGCCTCCCACCGGCCCAGCTTCTCCTCCTCCTTTGTCCCTGGCGCCGGCGCCGTCCCGAGGCGGAACGTGAACCGCGCCACCGTCGGCGTGATGACCTCCCTGCCGACGAGCGTGGCCGTCGCGGAGGGCTTGGTGGTGGTGCTGCCGTCGTCGGCCGGCGCCGGCGGGCCCTCCCCGGCGAGGCGCCGCACCGGCGGGTTGTACGGGCTGTAGTCGGTGGCGCCGCCGCCGCCGCGGAAGGGGAGCCCCCCGGCCACGAACCTCGCCGCCGTGACGCGGATCCTCACGGCGAGCCTCGTGTGCGGCAGGACCCTGCCGCTGTCGGCGCCGACGAGGATCCGCGTGTCGCCCGTCAGGTAGAGCACGTCGCCCGACGCAAAGTCCGGGACGCACACGCCGACCAGCGGGCGCGCGTGCATGTTGCCCAGGGACTGGTAGAGCCGGTTGCCCGAGTACTCGGGGTAGACGAGGTCGACGCCGCCGTCGGCGTCGTTGCGCATGACGCGCACGAAGCCGGGCGCCCCGCCGCGGTGGTTCGTGTCCATGGTGCGCCCGTCGGCCGCCGCCGTCGACAGGAAGAACAGGTCCGCCCGCCCGAGCAGCGCCACCGCCGCGGCGGGGAGCGGGAGGGCGTCCGACACCAGCCGGGGCTCGGGCGCCGCGGCGCGGACGGCGCGCCGGTTGAGGTACTTTGGGCAGTTGCCCAGGGCCTCCTCGACGAGGACGACGACCTCGGCGCGCGCGGCGCCGCCGTCCCCGCCGCCCCCCTCCACGACGACGCCGCCCTCGACCAGCCGCCCGCCTAGCTTGACCCTGTCGCGCGTCGCGAGGTCGATGCTCAGCCCCGAGACGACCTTGCCGCCGCCGGACGCGAAGTCGGCCTGGTCCACCTGGTACCTCCTGTCGGTTTCCGTCTCACCACCGCCGCCGCCGCCGAACAGCGCCGACACCACGGGGTCGTGGTCGGCGTCGACGAGGCTGCGCGCCATGAGCAGGTCGTGCCCGAGGGGCTGCGCGAACCCGGCCTCGCCGCCCCAGACGGTCGTCCACGGCCGGCCGCCGTCGTCCAGGGCGCCCAGGGCCACGAGCGGGGACGCCTGGACGCGGTAGCCGTAGCTCGCGTGGAGGCCTGGCGCCGTTGGGTTCTCGCGGGTCGGGACGCGGACGAGCTTGTGCACCGCGAGCTCGCCGGCGTGCCAGGTCGGCCGTTGGAGGTGGAGGGCCATGATGGTGGGTTTTGTTGGCTTGGGGCCTTGCCTTGCTCTTTTCCCTTTTGGGTGAGTGCTCTGTTGCACGATACAACGCAATACTCAAGAACCTCGAAGCTGGGATTGCTGGACTCTTCACTGCTCTTCTTTCGAATGAGTTGATTGATGTTTGGGGACCGCTGCTGTTCCGCGCAGTTCAGAATAGCACAACAAAGGGCACCTTTTGGGTGCTGGCGTCCTAGAAAGCGCCAGCGCCATACATTTATTTGTCAAGTTGTTCGAACCAACGTCACCAAATCCCGACTCGATTCGAAGCCCGGAGGTGTCTGCTCGGGAGATGTTAGTTCGAGACCATGGCAGTAGAGAGAGCAAGGCGTCTCACCGTGACAAATCAGAAGGGCGCGGAATGGCCAAGCGCGGCCTGTAGTCTATTCCTTGGCCCGGCTGGGCAATTCTCCGCACGCCATTAATCCCGTCGCTTCTGTGGCGGCTGCGGGCGGTTGGTTTATTATCATACTCCATATCGCCACCTCAAGTCATGCTATGCCACAGCACATGCGAGCGAGTTGGGTGAGAAGCTATAACACAGGCCACGCCCTGCTGCCCTTGGTGATCAGCGAGGCATATCAAGGGATGTTTTAAGCAGGAGAAAGAAGCCGCAATGTTGCACCAACGTCGACCTACACAGTGTTATTCAGTTGACATGGCATGGTGCGTTGACGGTTGCCGTCGAGGCTCCAGACGTGGGCCGCTCAAGTCAGGCCTGCTCCGGTGCGGCCGATGCCGGCACTCCGATCGGACCCACCGTGCCCGGTCCGGGCCCCACGGCGCTGGAGTCGGACACATTCCAACCATGGCCCATTCCGTGCTGCGGCCACGGGTCCCGGATCGAATCGTACTTGTCCAGATCGAGTAACCCGGCTGGCTTGGGGTTTCTATCAAGACGCCGTCAGTCGCTGCTCCCTCCCAGCCGACGACAATTGCGACACAGGTTGACTGTCGACCTCGGGCTGGCGGTCCTACCCGCCAGTCAAGGGTGCGATCATGAGAATAGAGCCTCTCTGGCAGCATGACTCATCTACTGGGACAACTTACCGAGCACTTCCACTCTCAACCCATCAACCCATCTGTTCTCATAATAACAACTAGCCTCCCGAGTCCACCACCATCAAGACACTGAACACGCCAAAGGCACATACTGTGTATGCCAGACCGAAGACTCACTATACAGGTCCCTATACAGCTCACTCAACAGTTGCCCTGACGACTTATTCCCTCAACCCGCGGCCCGGCCAGCAGACAATAAACCAAACCCTAAAAAAATGACAATCACCCTCCATCTAGTCCGCCACGCGCAGGGCTTCCACAACCTCACAGTCATCAACCAGCAGATCCCAGACCCCTACCTGACGCCCACGGGCACGGAGCAGTGCCGGGCCCTGCGCGCCGCCTTCCCGCACCACGCCCGCCTCACGCACCTGGTCGCCTCGCCCCTGCGCCGCACCCTCCAGACCTGCGAGCAGTCCTTCCGCCCGGCTGTCGACGCCGGCCTGAAGGTGGTCGCGCAGCCCCTCGTCCAGGAGATCTCCGCGCTGCCCTGCGACACCGGCTCCGAGCCCGAGGTGCTGGCCGCCGAGTTCGGCGCGTGGGCCGACCTCTCGGGCGTCCCCAGGGGCTGGAACGACAAGAACCGCGAGGGGTCGCCGTGGGCGCCGCGCGTCGAGGCCATCGAGGAGAGGGCCAGGAGCGCGAGGGTGTGGCTGCGGGAGCTGGGCAGGAAGTGGAAGGCTGAGGGGCGTGGTGACGCTGCTGAGATCGTTGTTACGACCCACGGGGGGTTCTTGCACTTCATGACGCAGGACTGGGAGGGGCTGGATATTTCCCAAGGTGCGTATGAGCAGTGGGAGACGGCGCTTGCCATCATGCTGGTGGTGGTGGTGGTGATGGTAGTAGTTGGGGGGCGCTTGTTGGTCTGCCGGGCCTTGACTGACTGACATTACCACCCTAGGTACGGGATGGGAGAACACCGAGTACAGGACCTACGAGTTTGACGAGCCAGAGGGCGACGACAGCGAGGCCACGATCCACGAGACCGGGCCCAGCTGGCGGAGGAGGCGTGGTAGCGCCGTCGGGCTCACCGCCACCGAGCAGCAGCAGCAGCGCGCAGCCCTTATCGACGCCTACAAGACTTTCTTTGGACTATGAGAATGGCAACGCGACAGCGGCCGAGCAGCCGAGACGGCGCTTCTCATCCTGTCCAACAGATTAGGCACCGAGTCGCCCACCTGCATAGGCGCCTCACCGAGTGCGCTTCGTCAACCCAAAAAGCCTGAGCTGCATAGGCGCTAGAGTTGAGTTTGTTTCTGGCATGTGTAAGAAAAATAGACAGAACAGCGGTAGAAACGCATAGACGCAGTGTCAAGTTGATCATAAACAACCAAACTTGAACGAGGCGACCAAGCGCGCTGAACACGCAGGAGCCAACTGGAGGGTGGTGCTCTTCGCGGGTTGCATCATGTGTGTCACGGCCGGCGCTTGTTTGCCAAGCCGGAGGAAAGTTCACAGGCCCGGCGGCCCTGTTCTCTGTCTTTACCGCTGCCATTATGCCGTGGCCGTTGCCTGGGATTGATCAGCTTCCGTCTGCGGTAAATTGGGCTCTGGCAATCCAATCGCTTATAGTCGGAGCCGCCATCGCCGAAGTGCAAGTCGTCAAGGCAACCTCCGTTGTTCTGTCTAGGTGCCGCGTCCAAATTATTAGCAGGCTTTGATGGGTGCAACAGGATGCCCCTCATGCGCATCAATACGCGACGGTGCGCTTTTAGACGCAGGAAGACGTAAATTGGAGCAGCCGGCATGCATGGCACGGTCCAGTCCTTTCGGCAAATGACAAGCTTCTGGCTGGCGACCGACTCATGAGATATCGGCAACCCACGTTGGCAGCGGCGTCGAGCTTCATCCGTTTCTGCTACCGTACACTCTGATTGCTTAATTTGCATTCAAAGGATGTTGACTCGGAGCAGCATGTCCTTGTCGACTACTGTGTAGATTGGGCGAGTTGGCGTTGCGACCTGTAACAGGCTGTCTGTCAGTCAAGCCTGGGTCCCACAGTATGAGCATGCCTGGCACGCTTTCAGTGAGTGGGCTACTGTCACAGAATTCACCCCATCCGTTCGCGGCTCGGAAGAATATCTAGCCTGCTCCACAGCGGAGGCGCCAGGGTCTCTCCTCTTTCTTTTTTTGCTTCTCACAGCCATGGAGCCGCGCGACAAGCCTTGGTCTTGACACATGACCAGCATGCCGGAATTGCCGTGTCCCGAGCACTTGTGTGGCAACCGTGAAGCTCGCGCAGAGACGCAAGACAAGCTGGCGAGGGCTGGGCAGGAGCTCCTGCATACAGAAGTATGGAGTTTTGTCTTGCTCTGCAGCCGGGCTAACTCGGTACGTTCCGGCCAGCGGCCGAGGCAGGCCAATGACATGGCGACTGGAGCAGCGCGGGTGAAACGAACCACCTAACACGTGGACGGGGCGGGTGGATAGCGAAAGGGCCTCTCTCGCTGCGGCCTGCAATCAGAGGGCAAACTGCTGCGTTGCTGCGTTGTAGTTGGCTGAGTGGCCGAGTGGCCGAGTGGGTGGCTGGGCAGTGCAACTAGCTGGCAGACAAACATTTCTCCTGAGCTTATTCTTATTGGGCGCTGCCGGGTGGCCAAACAGAGTGACGAGGTACTGTAGACGCCCTTGCTGCTCGGCGATCGGTGGATGTTTTGTTTCAATGGACGACGGTTGTCGTTGTCGTCTGTCTGCCTTTGCCAATGTCAGCGCTTGATTGATGGTGCCGAGTAAGACCGAGCAGCTGGCAGCCCATGCGAGCTCATGGTTGTCTCACCCAGATGGCCAACGGCCGGAAACGCTGCGAGGCGACTTGAGAGGCAGAGAGGGCTGTCGATCGGAAATAAGGGGGCCGCCAGGGAGAAGGCAAACCACCACTGACACCAGCGAGGGAAGCCAATCGAGCGTCCTACGGTTCGAGGGCGACAAGGGATGGTGGCGGCGGGTTTGACACTAAGAGCGCTTGCGGGCTAGCGCATCTTGCAACAGAGGGTTCCTGCGTCGGGCAGGGGCCTTCTGACAAGCATTGGCCAGCCTACGGGATGGTGCCATCCGCGGGCCCAGTCCTCAGCCCAGAGGTGTGCGGGAGTATTACTGATAGGGCACCCGTCAGCCTGGATGCCAATCTGATAGCACACCCACGTGCTGGCATGGCCCGCAGTAACAGACTTATCCCAAGAAAGGGACCTGCTGTATGACAGGCTACATGGCACATGGGATGGGGGTACCCCTGCATTACACGCTCTGTGAACTCTCCCTCAAACACTCTCCCGTGAACGGCGCCTTCATGCCGTGCGGCGTCCCCATACTACCTTCTTGCTGTCGACATCCTCCCCCTTCTTCGTCCCCCCCCCACTCTTGTACTCCTTGCAGCCCACCACCACCACTTGGGATGAAAGAGGCGGCCTCCATCAGCGGCCAGTCGACCGTTCATTAGACCCTCAGGTCACCCACACTCCCTCAGTCATTCAGCAATTCAGCACAATATCAGCTATCGTCACTCATTTCTCGCGCGGGTAACATTATCGATCATCACAATACGCATTGTCCCCCCAGTGCCCTATATCCACTTACATCCTGCTCCGGTTCTGATACCCAGCCTTGTCCACTACCGGGCAAAGCGAAGACGATCAAACCTGTGGTAGTCTGTCACCACCCGATAAACCAAAAAAATCCAACACACCGGGACGCGTATCGAACCGCCATCCCGATAGAATCGTCCTCTCTCATTCTTCCTTCCGAAAACCACCCTGACCCACCATCGGGCTGATTCCTTGGTGTCTATGACCCCCGTCCCATGTTCTCACTCTCGATCGTCCCCATTCTTTCTGCTTTCTCAACACGGCTGGGCCTGAACAGTGACGACTCCGGCACCTGACTCCCTGGGGATTGCCGAACGTGATTACGTCGATCCGCCCCAGAATAGTAACCTTGGCAGTGTCAGTATGAGAGGGCCTCCATAGCATCAATCACTTCCACCTGTCGTGTCGCATAATCGTCTGGTCTCACCGCATCGGACTGCCTCCTGTCTCCCCCTCCCAAGGGACCGATCAGATTCCACTCCTGCAACTCCTACCGGCGGCCGAATATCTTCCGAGAGCGAATATCTCCCGAGAGCGTCCAACAAACACGAGGACGCCTTGTACCGTACACACTCGTTTTTCACCATTCCATAGTCGACAACTTCGCAGGCGAGTGTACGACTTTGGTCCATGACGGCGACGACGAGATTTCTTTGATTTTTGGTCCGACCGTTTCCACCAGGGGACGGACGTAGCGGCGCTGGGAGCTGGGACCACTCTACGACTCTCCGATTCCATTCCTTCAATTCTTTCCGGCGGGGTCGACGGTTTCGTTTATTTAGGGGCAGGATCCATTGGGCCTTTGTGACCGGTCTCACAGACGACAACCAAGATGGGTTGCATGAGCCATCGAAGACCGAATGTTGAGGTTCGGCCTGAGCAGAAGTGGGACTACATTGTGAGTACTCGCTCGGTGCTTCTGCCTGAAGTGGGGAGAAACGACGAGCCCTTGTGACTGACAATCCCTCTTGCTGTAGCAATTGAACGACTTCAAGTCAGGAAATGCCTTCACGTACATCGCGTATGCCTACCTGTACTTCTCACTCATCTTATCCACAGCCGTGTACGCAGTCGATACTTTTACTGCCGTCAACCTGCTCGCCTTCAACAAATGGTCCTCCGAGATCCAGCCAGCCGTCCCGTTCGACGTGACCAAGTGGATCTTCTCCATCTGCATCATCCTGTCATTCATCAACGTTGGTTACGAGCACATCCGGGCCCAGCGCATCATGAGGCGCGGTGCCGTTGCCGAGTCGTACTTGGACAACTTGGCCGTCCGCCTGGAAAGCATCAAGATGGGAAAAGGCAAGGGATGGCGGAGATTCCTGGTCTTTGCGGAGCTCACCAAGAGTAAGAAGGGGGCCGAGTACATCGCCCTCTTCACCTATTTCAGTTTCCAATGTTTGTACCCGGCTCTCCACTATTCCCGCTTGAGTTAACTAACCCAATGTCAGCTTGGATTCGGGTCATCTTCTGCTCTGGCCCGCGACAAGCCGTCAATGCGCTTACCCTCTACTCGGTATACACAGCCAAGCTTGCCATGGAGGGGGGCAGCTTTGAACACAACTTGGAGACCTTTTTCAGCAAGATCAAGACACTCGCCCAACAGGACTACCAGCAGGCCTTGATTCTCTCCGGCATGCTCTTCACGCTGGTAATCTGGGCCTTTGCCATGTTGTCGCTCATCATCGCCGCCATGTTCTTCGTCTTCTTCCTCTGGGGTTGGATTCCAAGAGATGATGGTGGTCTTTCTGGATATTGTGAGCGGAAAATTAACAAGCGGTTGATGAAGATCGTCTCGAAGAAGGTTAATGCGGCCATTGAGGACCAGGAGCGGGCCCGCAAGAAGGCCGAGCTGAAGGCCGCCAAGAAGGCCGGTGAGCTGCCACCCGAGGAGCGCAAGGCCACCCTGCCGAACCTCATGGGAAGCGGCGGCGATGATAAGCTCCCGGGTATGCCAATGCTTAGCAGGAACGACACCATTGCCACGCTTCCGGTCTACACCTCCCGGCCGGGCACACCAAGCGGCGGTCAGCCTACCCTGCCTGCCTTCGAGCTCAACCAGATGCGACCCATGCCCAGCAGATCGGGTACGACAACGACTGTGTCAAGCCGAGCGCCCCTCCTTGCTGCGGGCGCCGAAATGGGCCGTTCTTCCCCGGCTTTGCCGTCTCCCGTTGGTGGCCCCCCTGGTTCTTACACGCAGACACCGTCATTATACTCGCCGCAGAGCGAATATCATATGCCACAGCCCATTCGATCACCCACAGTCTCATCATTAGGATCCTACGGCATGCCGCCCCGATCGAACATGACGCCAGCCCCACGTGGAACATTCGACGACTACAATTCTGGGCGAGCTAGCCCAGCTCCTTTGAGGCCAATGCCCTCGAACGCATCTTTCGACAACTACAATGGCCGATCAAGTCCGGCGCTCTCAGCAATCCCGCCAAGGATGATGGGCCCTGGGTACGGGCAAGGAGGCTATCCTAGTCCAGGATCCCCTGGGGCTTACCCCGTGAGGAGTGCAACCGGTCCTGTGCCGAACCGGGGGCCACCAATGCAACCGCAGAGGAACATGACAGCCCCAGTGCAACCGGGCATCCGGAGACAGGGGACCGGCGAGCTCCGCTCCTTCACCCCTGCCCAGTCAGAGGCAGGAAGTGGATACTTCAACCCTTCCGCTCCCGCAGACGCTCGCGACTACCAGCAGCCGCCCTCGGACGAGTACCCGTACCGACCCGGCACTGCTCACAGCCAACGGTCCATGAACAGCCAGCCAAACAGACAACAACCGTATGGCAACGGACCATTACAACTCAACAGGCAGCCCACAGGCGGGAGTGGCTACAGTAACTGGGGCGCGGATCTGGAAAGCCAGAGAGGAACGCCTGGGCCGCGATATTAGAGAATAAATACCCCACGTCGCATATCTACCACCTGCCACTCACCACATGAACCTCCTTCTTTTCCACGCCTCTTTGACCTACTTCGGCTCCATACTACCCGACTTCTTTTGATACCTTGATACCTTTCTTTCTTTCGCTTCATTCTTATACGAGACATTAGAAATGTTCAACAAATTACCACTCATATACCAACCACCACACTCGTCATATAGGGAAAGTGGGAGCCGGGTCTGCACGAAAAGAAAGCCCGCCCTCTGGATGGCATGTGTACAAGCACCAACCAATGTCTTTTTATATACTTTTGCATTTATGGGATTGATGTCTGGGTGGCCTGGGGATCAAGGCCTACCCACCTATTATAGCGGAACTATTGCATCAGCAAGCATCTCCCCTGATGTGAATTCAGGACGGGAATGAATATGAAGATAATTATCCATGACTACTAGTAGACACAGCGCTCGTCAAGTTCCAAGATTTTGTGTGGTGCATCAGTGATTGAAGTGACTCTGTATTGGGATGGGAAGTGGGACATCTCATCCGCAGCCCACGTTCTTTCTATCTTGATATCTAAAACAAAAATCCAAAATGGCCCAATTCCAACGGCATCTTATGAGCCGTCCAGGTCCCGCGGGGCATCACAATGCCTCACCAAAAGGTATTCAGGGGTTCTTGTTCCCCAATATACATACGCCTGTTTCAAAAAAAAAAAAATAGGTAGGAAATGATGACCAAGACCCAAATCGCGACGCCACCCAGGATATTCCCCCTCCCTTATGTGGCTCTCCCAGTTCATATGCAAATGCCGTAAACACGTTGTCGTCGTCGTCGTTACATGGGATATTTTCCGTTCTCCTCTCCCCCATACATGCCCATGTGGTTATTAGATGGCCAATAATTATATCACCATTCTTCCTCAAATGGGGTATCCAAAGAACTTGTGTGTGCATGCTTGGGGCTTTGCCCCCGGTCTTTCTGGGCCTCCCAGGGTTTGGTTTCTCAAGCTCATTTCTGGGGGCCGGGGGGCTTGCACGTGTATGCCCCCTCTTCTTCTCATCATATTCTCTCCCTCGCGGCCCGGGGTCTCACAGCAGCAGCAGCAGGGTTGGGCGAGACACAACTTGAAGCTGTATGCATGGGCAAGGCCAGGCCAGGCCAACGCGACCAACCCCTTTTGCCTTCCTCGCCCACCCACTCCACTCCAAGCCAAGCCAAGCCGGGCCGGGTGGACGGGAAAGAAAGACAGCCGCCCTCCGCCCCCGGGATCAGTCGTTTAATATCTCGTCGCTGCTGCTGCTCGTCGACCCCGACGAGACGGACATTGAGCGGCGGGCGATGGAGACGAGCCTGTAGATGCCGAAGGAGATGAGGGCCAGGACGAAGAAGAGGACGATGATGATGATGGCGATCGTGTCGTTTTCCTTGACCATCTTGGCGGTTTTAATTGGGGCTTTTTTTTTTTTTTTTCAACGTGGAGGTTTGACGGCGGGCGGCTCTGGAATGGAAGGCCAGGGAAGGCTTCTCGCCGATTGCACTGGAATGCGGAACTCGAGGGGCTAGCTAGGCACACAAGCCCACGGTGTCTTGGAGCGTTTGGTTGGTTGTGTTTGTTCGAAGCAAGGTACTCGCACAGCAGGATAGGTGGAGCCGATGACGGGTGTGTAAGTGTTGCTCCCTCTCTCTATCTCGATAACACAGCCACGCAGTACCGAGGAGGGATATGGAGCTGCAAGGCTGCGATGCTAGACAGGCAAGAAATGGGGACCGAAATGGATGGATATGGAAAGAGGAGAGAAGAAACTCACAAACAGCAACAGGACGAGAGAATTGGTTTTGTGGTGCCGCAAAGCTGCAGTAGGCCAGGAGCTCGGGGCTGCTAGCTGATGCCCGGCGCTGCCAGTGATGCTTGGTGCTGTTGCCCCGCCACCAGAATATGCGCCATGTCAATAATAAATCGGCGGGCTGGGAGTGGGGTCTTTTGTCCCTTCCCCAACCACCGCTAAGCCGCATGTGATCATCTCTGCTGCAGGAACGACCAGCCAACCCATGCTGCTGTTGTTTGGAACCAGGGCATAATGGATCCTGGGAATCCTGACTTTTGTTGCTGCTGACGTCGTTGGATTTGTTGTGGTTGTTCCTGGGGTTGGCTCATTTCAATGTGCGGGTTTGGTGTCCAACTTACCCTGACAGTAGTAGTGTGGAGGAAGTACCTGGCCTGGGACGCGCTAGCTTCGCTAGATCAGGCCCGAGCTTTGATCCCTGCTTTCCCCAGGCCCATGTGGTCGATCGGCAGGGAGCTAGCATTATCGGCCATAATATAGGGCTGGCGGGAGCTCCACCTCGGACCACCGACATCAAAACCCGCTGATCTAACTCATTACATAGCAGCTCACCCAAATAACGACATTTGCATACGAGCTCCGCAGTATTTCCTCACACTCAGACAGAATTATACAGAAATATAATCAAGTCTACACAAACACATCTCAAAGTCTGGTTATGGTTCAAGTGACTGAGCCGGAATTGCGAATAATCGACAGCTCCAGCACGGTCTTTTAAAGTGGCTCATCCTTTTGTGAACATGCGGCCGAATTGGATCCAGTCTGCCCTCACCTGATCCAAGTTCTTCGTTCGCGTGGAGCCAAGAGCAGCCCTGCTCAAAACGCCTCATCATGTCCTTGAACACGACGGTGTGCCATGGAATCTTGGATCCCCTCGTTAGGTGAAGCCTAGACAAAAGAGAAGTAGCCGGGCATGAGACCTTTGTGTAGTCACCTTATCGCGGGCTTTTCCTCTCTCATTCAAATATTCAGCCTGTTCTGCACAGAAACTGGCCTAGCCCGGGCCATCAGCGGCGTCTTGATCCACAGCGCAAACGACTTCTGGGCGGCCCAGTTCCGGCTCTCGCTGCAGAGCTCAAAGTCGAACTTGAAGATGAGCGTGGCCAGGATCAGCCTCATCTCGTGCATGGCCATGCTCTGCCCGAGGCAATTGCGAGGCCCGAATCCGAAGGGCTGGTGCGAGTCCAGGGCGTCTCCGGCGTACAACGGGTCGGTCTTGAGCCAACGCTCGGGCGCGAATGTAGCGGCGTTTTTGAAGTTGGCCTCAGACTGGTATGTTGACCAGTGGTGGACCGATACGCGAGTCTCCGGCGGAACCCACTTGCCGAGTATGTTTTGTCCGCCCTCCAGTACCACTCGTGGGCTGCCGATTGGGACTGGTGGGTATACGCGAAGTGCTTCTTTGAGGCCTATAGATTGTTTATGAGTAATGGATTCGGAGCAAATCGTCATAACACACCAGAGTCTTTGCTTGGACTTACAGGCGTTCATGTATTTCAGCTCCGCAAGATTCTCAAAGGTCAGATCGTCGAGTTTGGTAAAGCTTCCTCGGATCTCATCGACGAGAACCTTCATCTTGTCGGGGTTCTTAAGGAGGTTGTAGATACAACCACTCAACAAGGTGGCTGTAGAAAGTTCTTTCGGTTAGGATGCCATTTCTCAACTTGTGGAATCCGGCTTTGTTCACTTGCCCGTCGTTTCTGAGCCAGCCAGCATGAAGAGCTCGGCGTTGGAGTGCATCTCTTTCAGAGTCAACTCATTTCCCTCCTTGGCTGACAACACAAGGTTCCAGACATCAGGCTGAGTGGAACCATCCTGCAGACGTCGGTTGACACGATCCTCCGAATGCCTGCAGTGAGTCACTCGCTGCTCGGTGACCGACTTCGGCTCGAACCGGGTAAATATGGCATTCAGGATCGGGTAGTAGTTGATGATTGACGCGATGGGAAGCATCTTGAGGGACTCAAAGATCGACCTGACCCATGGGCTGTACTCATTCTTGGCCAACAGTCCAAGAGGCTGGCCGAAGCAAAGCTCCGCCATGACGTCGAACGTTGCGAAGTTCAGCAGCTGGGTCATCTCCACGGGCTTGTTGCCATCCTCGCCGACTTCCGATATCTTGTACGCCAAGAGATCGGCATATTTTCGAAACAGAGGCTCCTGCTGCTTCAACGCGCGATCTGAGAACGCCGGCGAGAACAAGCGGCGGACTCGCGAGTGGTTCTCAGTAGTGGCGGTGAGCATGCTAGGAACACCTACCTCGCACGTTTAACATGACGCAGGTTGAGAGCCTTTGGGGTCTCGTCGACTCACCATTAACAGGCTGCACAGAGAACTCTTGTGCCTTCTCCGTCACCTTCGGCCCGTGAATATCCTGCCAGGCCTGGCCAGTGGCGTAGCTCAGATCGGTCGGGCCAAAGCGAATGACTGGTCCATATTGGTCATGAAGTTTCTTCATCCATTGAATATCGTCGCCCGAGAGTGTTACAAGCCAATACGGTATGCGAGTAGCAGCACAGATCTTTGGGCCTGGTACATCCGCCAAGGGGTGGAACGTGACGGAATAAATAGCACTGACGATGAGGTAGGCGCAAAGTAAGCCCACTGCGGCAAGGACGGTGTTCAACATCTTGTTCGGACACTGCTCTGAAGCAACACCACTACTGGTACGATGGCCGAGTGTCTCTCAAATAGAGGGCGTATTTGAGAAAGCGACCAGAAGGGGCGATTGACGATATACCCGGAGAGAGGGGATGACAAACTACCGACCCACGAGTGGTCAATCGCCAAGTCGGCCGTTACGACTTCCCACCGTCCATTTCATACAGTCGACTTGTGGCACCTGCCCAGGTGGGATGTTCGTGCATCCGGCGTGCAGATTGTTACGTTGTCGGCGGAGTCTTCTCTTAAGAAGACTCAATCTCCACCGATCATTCTTTCAAGCCCCACCAGGCTTTGATACGCTGCCTGACTGTGTGCTCTGAGGACGAACCATACCGTGCGTTGGTGGGTACTAGGGACTCATAAATTAATGACCCACTCCACGCACCACCCCCTCCCGAACACCCGTTTCCAACAAGTTCAGAGCCAACAGAAGTTCGGAGCCAACGGGATTTAGAGCCAACAGTAGGTCAGAGCCAACAGGAGTTCAGAGCCAACAGGAGTTCAGAGCCAACAGGAGTTCAGAGCCAACAGGAGTTCAGAGCCAACAGGAGTTCAGAGCCAATAGAAGCCTTCAACTTAAAGGAGTAGGAACCTTGGAAGGGGAAGGAAGGAATTTTCTCTCAGCCAGGCTTTAATTGTATTATATTCTTTTTATTTAAACATTTATTTACTTATTATCTTCTCAAATTTAAACGACTTATTAGTTTATAGTTTAAATATAAAATATAAAATTATTTAATATATTTTAAACTTATTTATATAAAATATTAATAGCTTTTTAAATTTTTTATATATTATATAAAAGTTAATAAAGTTTTTATAATAAAGTAATATATTTAAAAGAGTAATATTCAATTTTTAAATATTTAAATGATTTTATTTAAATTAAATTAAAAGGTTTAACTTTTTATTTTTTAATAAAATAATAAAATATAAAAAAGAATTTTAAAAATATATATTAAATTATAGAATATTTTATATATAAACTTAAAGTTATTAATAAAAAACTAAGTAATTAAATAAAAAAAATAATTATATAATATAAAAAAATATAATATAATTAAAGCTTTTAATTTTTAAAATTAATATACTTTCTTTTCTTTTAAACTTTTTTTAATAAAATATTTTTTATATAATTATATTATTTTATAATTTAACATACTTAATTTTCTTATTCTTAACTTAATTAAAGTAAGAAGTAAATATTAAACTTATTATATGAGCCTTAAGTAATGGGGGTGTTTGGCGTTTTCTAATCTTTAACTTAATCAAAGTAAGAAATAAGTATTGAATTTGCTACACGAGCCTTGGGCAATGGGGGTGTTCGGCATGCCTGTCACAGCAGATGAGCTGGGACAAGGGGTCCCGGGGAGCAATGTAGGATCGAAGCCTAGTAGGGGGAACCAGAGGTTTGCGGCTGAAAATTGCCTTGCCCATGGATTGGGCACAAGAAGAGCCAATAACTTGATCCCCTGAGTTTTCCATTGAGGAAAACGGCGCCGTATTCTGTGCCGACCCAAACGTCGATATTCTCAGAGTTCCAAGGTTTTCTATCTTCCGCCCCATAAGTTCCACGAGCATGTTGGACATCCCCTGGGCCGAACTCCATCAAGCAAGCACATCTTCAGCATGGCAGCTTCCATGTCTGGTGAGCAGATACAGGCTCTGGTCAACCAGCTCGAACCGATCAATCCCACTGGCCTCGGTAGAGCCGTTCAGGTTGTTGCCATTTTCCTGGGGGTTGTTTGTACCATCGTCGTGTCCCTCCGGATCTACGTTCGAGCTGGCTTGTCCGGAGCGTCAACGAGACTGTGGGGTGTGGAAGACTATCTGGCCCTGATCGGAACTGTAAGTTTCCTGTGAGGTTTTGAGCTTCCCCCTCGGTATATCTGCACATGTTGGTCAATCTTGCTTGGGTAAAGATGATAGCTGATGGTGTATGCAATCAATAGCTTCCATTCCTTTCATCCGTCGTCTTCACCGTCTATGCCGCTCGCTATGGTGTCGGCTCGCACGATACCGCCATTCCGTCCCAGCTCTACCTCATTCGAGCAACTGAGTACGTGATCTACTGGGAGGTTCTGTACTTTATATCTTCTACTATCATCAAGTGTGCGATTGGTTTCACCTGCATTCGCCTGGACCGGCGAAAACAGATAGTGATCCCAATATCTATCAACATGTCCATCATGGTTATCATCGCAATACTCGCCTTAGTATTTGTGTTCGCCAACTGCAGACCTCTCGCAGCGACTTGGAACCCAGCACTGTGAGTTGACGTGACTAATACCACACGCTGAGGCGACGTGTCTAACGAACACCATCTTAGAGGAACTTGTCAAACGTTTATTACCCTGCAAACAGTTAGCTATATCGTCTCCGCTATCCAGATGGTAACCGATTGGGTTTGCGCGAGCGTCCCATTCGTCATAGTTGCCGGGCTACAGATGTCGCGTCGCAAGAAGGTATCCGTCATCTGCATCCTGGGACTTGGAGTTTTTGCAAGCGTGGCAACATGCGTTCGCATGCCGTACCTCAAGTATTTTGACACCACAAAGTACCCGACCGACATAGCACGTGAGTGTGGCACCCACAGTCCAGATATTACGCCGGCAGCGCTGACAAGCCCGGCACAACACAGATCATCTTGGTGTCATCACCATCACCTCAAACATTGAGTGCGGTCTAGGCATAATTGGATGTTCCCTTCCACCTCTCCGCAAGCTCTTCAAATTTTATTACGGTTCCTCACATGGTGAAAATTACAAGTACCCAAGAGATGTCAGTCAAAACATTTGTTTCCTTTTCAACCTGTCTCGATCTCGAGGGGCTCAGTAAGCTCGACTCTCGAGATATACAACTGGAAATACAACGATCGCATTCCCATCAACACTTTACTGACTCCTCATGGCAGAGTGAGAACGCTCTCGGAGGTTCTGGCCGAGGCATCAAGTTGAGCTCAATTAGCAGTCGCAACCCAGGCTACCACGCGTCGGCTAGGCGTGCCAACTCGGGTGCTCTTGAGGTGGAGTTGGAAGATGACGACTCGAGTCGCATGGGCATCATGCGGAAGACCGAAGTTCATGTTAGCTCAGCCTCGTTCCGGCGTGCCTGACCCTTCTCGTAACCCTACTAGTAGCGAGCAGTACTGGTACAGAAAGAAAACACCCGTTTTCGGTTGAATTTCAAGACACCTTGGTGCGCCGTGGTTGAGAACTCCTTTACATTTGCGGCTACCTAGATGCTCTACGCCGCCTCATCAACAATCTCCAGGTTACCGACCTTAAAGGTCTGGCCCTTGCGATCCCCGTAATCGCCGCTATTATGATAGTCCTTAACCCTCGTCCGTACGTACTCGAGCCCCTTGACAGGCGCAGCCTCCTCTGGCTTGTCACCAACCAGCCCCAGTCTCTTGAGCAGCGGCGATGGTGCCGGCTTGATATCGACGTCGTTACCCGGGCGAACGAAATAAAAAAGGCCCAACCTCTTCCCGCCCACCTGGTCAGGCGGCGGCCGCGTTACCCTGTGCGTCGTGGACCGCAGGTACGACGCCGACCAGAAATCAAGCGTGTCGCCCACGTTGCACACAATGCCCCCGTCCACGGGCGGCACATACCGCCACTCCCCGTCCCTGGTCCGGATCTGCAAGCCCGCGACGTCCTGGCTCCACAGCAGCGTCAGCGACCCAAAGTCGGTGTGCGCGCGCGCCCACGTGTTGTCGACCTTGGCGTCGTCCTCCGCCGGGCGCGGGTGGTAGCACATGTACCGCAGGTGGTCGTCAGAGGGGTCGTCGTAACGGTGCGCGTCCGCGAAGAAGCCCTCCGGCAGCTCGAGGATGATGGCGAACAGGCGCAGGATGCGGTCCGCGACGCCGAGGGCCTTGCGGCTGAACGCCTCTACCTCGGGGGTGAAGGGCTCAAAGAAGGGGTGTCGTGGTTCCGAGGCGTTGGGCGGCGTGAACTTGGCGTGGTTGTAGGACTCGACATTGTCGCGGACCTCGGTCCCGCGGACGGTGCGCTCGTGAAGCTCGCGGTACCCGAAGTAGTTGCCACTGGCAAAGTCGCACTTGTACCGCGGCTGGGACTTCTCCGCGTGCGGGAGGGCGAAGAAGGCCTGCCCGATGTCGTACTGGCGCTGGATCTCATCCTCTGTGAGGCCGGTGCCAGTTACGCTGAAGAAGCCTGTGTTGTGGACCTGGAAGCCCGTCAGCGGTTTGTTTGACGCGGTCAAGGTCAAGAGGCGGAATTGTCTTGTCAATAACCTACAGCATCTCGCAGCTCTTCGGCGAGCTTCTCCTTGCCGCCTGGTTCGTCGAAGGTTGAGAGGTCTAGGACTTTTATATCCGCCCATTGGAGATCATGCGATGTCTTAGCAGGCCGCTCCCACCTAGGCAAGGGCAAAGCTTCGGAAGGACTTAGTGCGGAGGGCATTGTGTTGAGACAATGTATTGTGTGGACGTAAAATGGCTGTGATGTTGGCGTGGGCGGAGTCCCTGATGACGTCTCAATGCCTTATACAGAGCTTCCGGCAAAAAAAATAAAAATAAAGTTAGTGTAGAAGCATGTGTATACTTCTCCAACCTTGATTGTAATGCCGATTGTCGCTGAGGGGCTCAGTGTCGCATTTGGTTGGGATGTACATCTTAGGAGCACGCCATTTAAGCTAAGATGATGAGGAGAACATATTGGGATTGTCACCAGTAGAACCTCCTGCAGGCTGATGTTGATCACTTGCATCCTGCCTCTTCTGCCATACATGTGATATGTGACACGCATCCAATGAGTCCTTGTACAAAGAAAACGTCAAATAGGCCGGCCAACAGACAGGAAGTTCAAGTCACTTGAACTTCAAGCGGTGTATAAGCATCAGTCGCGGGTTACAATCCTGCTTTTGCCTGGTTTCGCTTCTAATCCGCATACTTCCGAGGACATACATGGCGCCTTCATACGGTGGTAAACGCTCAAGACCCTGCGCTTGAAAAAATCATACGGTGTTGATAATAGTGGTTCAAATACAATGGGTGCAGTGGCCGCAGCCTTGCGACGCACAGACAAGGCTCAGGGGCACCGTTAGTTGAACACGCCTGCAGAATGTACATTAGAATAATCATGCATCGGCAGATTTTCTTGACGTGGCAGTACAGAACGTTTTATTCTATCCTTTGTTTTTTCTTCACCTCCTTGCCTCAATCTAATGCTCGACTCCTCCTTGCCTGCCGGCATGGCCGGGACACCAGGACCTGCTGCTCAATGATGATTTAGAATGCACCGCACACTGGCATGGGATCTGTGCAGATGGGGAGACCATAGAGCGTCTGAAGTTGAATCAGAGAAGTACGACCTAGTTTTCTACATTCCACAAACTTGCATATCATTTGTGTTGCGAATCAGAGCATAGGCCTGCCGGACCAGAGAGCTGCTAATCGAGAGGAGAATAGTGAGCACCTCGAAACGTTATTTGTGTGGGGTATAGCAGCCCCAGTGAGGCTACATCGTGAGAATCAAGTATTACACGCCAGCGCCTCATCATTCAACATTGAATATGTGAACTTCTTCGCCCGCATGCTCAGCATTCATCGCACCGTGCATGTACGAGTAACCCCTGATGCGATGTGTAGTACCAGATGGGCGGAGAACATGAGGATAGCTGCTCCCCAAGGCAGCAATGACAATGTCGTCTGGCTGCGTCTCAGATATGCAGCAGCCAACAGCTCCTTTGTCGGTGATGTAGATACTAGAGTCGGGGTATTCGAAGTCCCAGACTGGTTTACCAAAGGCGAATCCATCAGAAGCCTGCGACTCTAGGGCTACTTGTTCAGGAATGTAGCGAGCAAATGTAGCGCCTTCTAGAGCCAACTTCAGGTAGGCGACGAAGTTGTGGAGAAGTTTGCGATCATCACACAACAATTTCTTGTCGTCAAGTCCGAACGACAAAGAAACTGCAACCGCCGTGAGCGTGTCTTCGGCTAACGGAATAGGGAAGCTTTTTTCCAGTGTACCAAGAATATTGGTCCAGACTGTGTGCAACTTCTGCCGTCCGTCCTCAGACGAGAGCATCGCCGTACCGAATACCGTCTCGTTATACCGCTCGGAATACTTAATCTTGCCGATTTCAATGGCCGACAATGATAAAATGTTGCGGTCCCTGTCTATATCCCAGATCGGTATCGTGTCGCCGGCTGGCTTCCAGGGCACCCCGGAAGTGAGGCGGAAAGGGTTCCGAAATAGCATCGAGCGGTTCCACCGAGGGACCCATGAAGGTTCCTCTGTACCAGCCACGTATAAAGGATGTCGAGATTCTGGTCGGTCAAGGCGGCTTCAACGAGTCCCTGAAAACCGCCTCCGGGGGCTTGCTGTAATCTGGGAGGAGGAACTCATACGCGGCCGAGGAGATTCTCATCAAACCGCGGAGCCCGAAGATGTAATCCCTTTCATCCGTGCAAGAGAAGTTGGACGCGAGGTACAGCATAAACACCCAGCTTCTGGATTTGGCGATCTCAGCCAGAGAAGCAGCCCACCAACAGTACGCGTCTGTCAGCCCGTACTTCTGGGAGAACGCTGTCTCCATGATCATGTAGCCCGCCACCAGGTCAACACGTTCCCACTCAACCACTTCGTTACCACAGTGAACAAGTTTGTCGCCAGGGACATTGATCTCCTGAATGATCCATACTCGAGTGAAGTACTGGTGAGAGTAGAACCATGACAAGGCCTGCCAGGTATCTTCATTGGCAAAATCAAGCTCGTCAGGCAAAGGAACCGATTCACGTTTCTTCGTGAGGACATCGTATAACGGGTCTTTGATGTGTTTGAGGTCAGAAGGCTCGACACCCAAGCGTTCGCAGAGGAAGTCTGAGATGCGACGGATGGAATCAAAGGCAGTTTTTGCTTGGTACTGCCTTGAATCTCGGCCAACCCAGACAAGGACAGCTTTCGCTTGTTCATAGATTCGTCTCATTTGTTTGACTTGATGGCCACGCTCTTGTATGTCCCCTTGATTGATACTGCCATTCAGGTGTGAGAATGGTGCAATTCGCACAAGCCTACCCTAGGGTATTAGATGGCTTAAGACCCGCTTTACGTACCAGAGCGCATCAACCCACAGGAACCTCGACTTGTCCTCGAATCGGAGATGACTCAAAGCATAGCGAAGGTTGGTAGTGGCCTCTACTACCTGTCCGTCGCAGAGGAACGATGCTTTGGAGATGACGTTTCCCCAGGTGTATGAAATCGCTTCGTATTCTCTGTGGTCCATCAAGTTCGTAGGATGCAATGTGACCGAAACCACATCGTCTTCTTTTCCAGGCAGCAATTCCAGTATCCTGAAGGCCGTCTCATGGGACAGGCCATGATATTGGTAAGAGTGTGCCAGTCCAGCCATGTCTCCCTATTCAATAGTCGAGGTATTCAAATTTTAGGATCAGTTGAAAGTAACTGCGGATCGTCTCTTAGAGATGAGATGAATGGTGGCCCTTGTTTAAGCTGGTGAAAGCATAAGAGAGGTTGTGAATGTACAAGGCATGCAACATTGAAAGCATTGTTCACCTCGTACGCACGTAGCACCCCTTGCTCGGAAGTTCAAGGCTGGGTGGTGTTTCAAGCTAGGTATCGACAACTGTGTGTTGAAACAGCGCGAATTCAGTCACAGATAGAACAGCTTCTTAAACGATGGGGTTTCGGGGAAAATGGGGGTGAAATACAGGACAGGACCCGCAGGCAGTCAGCGAGGCTTGAGGGCACCCGTTTGAATGGAGTGCGACTTGTAAGGTTGCGTGTTGGGCAAGCCCGCATACAGATCAGCAGGCTGATAGGTCAAACCCGGCACGGGCCCAACAATTTTCCATAGAAGAGCGGCGTCGGTGGAAGATTGGGATATAGGACCCATGAGATATCGTCGCTTGGCGATGATACACGGCGCGAGGCTTGCAGCCAGGCACCTGGGCAGCCTGCCACATGGCGCCACTACTGCATTTAGAGACGTTCCCTATGCCGTCCTTAGACAAGATGGTGTGAAGGAAATGCATATCTTGACAAGAACGGCGGGGCGCGTCTGCGCGTCTACGGCACAGGTGTCTGTGGTCGTGTGGAATTCCCGCAAGCGCTGCATGTGTGCAAGCCGGATGGGGCACTGCATGTATCAACAAATTGATACTACATAGTACTTATTAAGTAGTAAGCCATTTTAGTCACCACGGTCAGAATTGGCTACTGCTAACATGCACGAGCCAATGTTGTTGGTCTGGTTGACAACCTTACCAAAAACATGAATTATGCTAGGTGGTATCAGAAACCCGGGTTCCAGAGTCCAAACATTGAAGGCATGTGGCCAAATCGGTATGTGTCGAAAGTGTGAACTGGTAGTTGCTATGCAGTTTAGTTGGCTTGGGCTCCGACCGTCCTGCCAACCTTGGAAAGCAGCTACTCCGTACCTAGGTACTGCAATGGCGGCCTCAGGGGCTTTTTTACAGTTGGTCCAGAACATACGGCAATACAGTGCATTACGGTAATCCAATGTATTACGCTTATTTTGGATGTACTTGCCTTATAGATTTGTATGGAGGGTACATTGCCACGAGGCTACCCGCACTGCTCCTTCCCTTCACGAAGTAGTTGATGATGATGAAGACCTCCAAAACACGAAGAAGCAGAGCTCATTAGCCAGAGGGCAGAGGGCAGAGAGGGAGGGGGGATGGGAAGAAACGCCACATAATGAAGGGGCATCGTGGAGCAGGACTTGAGCGGTCAGTTTTTGTGCCGAAGCAATTAGAGGCATCAGGAATTTTGAGGTGTAAGTACCTCTGCTAGTAAATTAAGTGGAAAGGTACATCTAGGAGAATAAGCGTAATACAGTGTATTACCGTAATGCAGTCTGTTACCGTAAGTTTCTGACTAACTGTTCGGCGCCTGATTTGTCGTAAGAAATGCCCTGCCAGCGCCATTGCAGTACTTAAGCGCTCACCGTTGGCGGGGCACCCCACCAATTCTCGGGGTTGATTGAGTGGGAGGGGTTGCGCCCACCCCTCTTGCTCGCGGGACGAGCCCATTCGGTCCACCTATTGTTAGGCTATGAAGCGGCCGCTTCAACACAATCTTCTCATCAAACACGCCCACAGTCACTGCCCACGCAGGCACACCCCGATCACAGCCTACGCCATCAGACAAACGGTCTCTGAAGATCAGGATCGAGGACTGTAATCGCAATCCGCAGCAATCAGACTCAAAAATGGCCACGACGAAATACAAGCTCATCTTTTACGTCCCCGTCTCGGACATGGATGCCGTGAAGAAGGCCGTCTTTGCCGCCGGCGCCGGACGCTACCCAGGCCCCGGGAACTATACCGAATGTGCCTGGTCCACGATCGGCACCGGCCAGTTCCGCCCGGGAGACACGGCAAACCCGCACATCGGCGAGGTCGGCGCCCTGGAGAAGGTTGAGGAAGCCAGGGTTGAGACGCTCTGCATCGGCGAAGAATGTGCCAGGAAGTCCGTGGAGGCCCTGAAGAAGTGGGTACCCTCGTCTCTCTCTTTCACCCTGTATCATGTTGCTGGTGGATTTCAGCAAACTAATATCTGCTCCTACAGGGCTCATCCATACGAGGAACCTGGCTACGAAGTCTACGAGATCAAGGACTTCTGATCCAGCGCTAATAATTGGCGCCTGAGAGTCCACCTTTGCACAACCGTAAGCATTGTACCCAGTCAAGCAGATGCCCTCTTCGGGGCATAGCATGGCTTGGTGCAGGTGGTGGAAAAGAGCCTGGTCCTGATCGACCGGGCGATTAGCTTTTGCCATATGGAGAAGAAAATGTTACGAACACTTCCCAACTTCACTAAATACTTTCCCCCCTGTCGTTGCATATTTGACCAAGTCTATGTGACCCCTGCCTCCACTGCGATCTTGATTGTCGCCCGTGAAGCAACCTCCGCTTCGCTTCGACATCCTGCCGCCCTCCAGGTTGCCAAAGCCTGATCGATAAACACGGTCCGCCGAACCGCAACCCCTTTTGTTCCGTCATCTCTCTTTGGATGGCTCCCGCTCCCGCTCCCTCTCATGTTTGGACTCCCCTCTGTGTAGACAATTCCATCTTTCCACCTCCCCGATCGCTCCATCTCACGCTGCGGTTTAAGCACGAAACTACCAACCCTTCCCATCATAAACTCGTCATAACAATACGTTTTTTATACTATAACACACTTAAGAAGGAATTAAGTAGAATAATAATAGTATTAATCTTATTTTAATATAAATGTAATTATATTAATTATTTAATTATTTTTTAATATTAAATTATTTTATATTACTAATTTATTTTATATTATTAATTTATTTTATATTATTAATTTATTTTATATTATTAATTTATTTTATATTATTTAATATATAATAAAATAATATTAAAATTTAAATTATTATATAAATAATTATAATTATAATTATAAAATATAATTATAAAATATAATAAATATTATATATTATATTAATCATTTATATTTAATATAATAAAATATTAATGAAAATTGTTATAAATATAATAATATTTAAAAATATATTTAAAAAATTATTTTTATTTTAAAAATAAAAATAAAATAATTAATAATTATTAAATAATAAATATATTTTATATTAAATATTTAAATAAAAACATATAAATATATATATTAAGTTAATAAAACTTATATAAATAATTACATTTCCTTTATATAATATACTATTTAATTTTTAACCTTGTCTTATTCTAAACCGATGACCTCGGTTGGTGGTCCCGTGTAACTAGAACCAATACCAACTTCGTCTTCTCAATCGCCACTTTCCGCAGTCTAAAATACCGCCCATTAGAAGCTCGAATGCATACTAGTCCACTGAAGATGGACACTTTCCCCCAAGAAATCATTGACAGGATTGCTGCACACGTTCATAATCACCGTATCGGCCTCCCACATCGGTCGACACCATCTCTCCGCCCGACTGTTCCCAGCCAAGCAGCACTTGCGTGCATCTCTCGCAGGTGGCAGTATGCGCTCGAGCGACAAGTATTCCATTCCCTGAGAATCAAAAGCACTGAGCTGGAGATGTTCGATGCCAGTAAGGTTCTCTTCTTTTGGAGGATTCATTCAGAAGCTTTTGAAGTCACCGTCCCGACCACAGCCTTGCTTTGACGGCGCGCGTGGATGACCTCCCCGCACTTCTCTGGCCACCAGGCATGAGTTCATTAGCTCAAATCTGACGATAGACGATTGTCACTAACCCGGTCCTCCGAAGTTGTACAAGGAGATCGGCGTAACCATCTCCAGAACTTGGGTCTCACCATCATCCTGCCGCCGTGGTCGAAGGATACCACCAATCTTTTCGAGCAGAAATCTGACCAGGAAGCTAATGATGAGGCATTCTCGACGGCATTTCACCATCTGTTCCGCATCCTAAGCACCTGGAGCCATCCAGTGGCGCGCAGGAAAGCCGTCCTGTGCCTATATCTCGAGGATATTCTTTGCCCAAGCGATCCAGGCCCCGAGACATGGACGCCCGAGGCAGTTGAGCGCCACAGGTACTCCTACATACGTCTTCAAAGGGCAGCCGACCTGCCGCCGGTGCCGATAATCAGGGGGTTCGATATTCGGACGCACCCACTCTCGCCGAAGCGACGCATCGCACCGCGGACGGTGGTCGAACTCTTGGCCAGGATGCCGATGGCGAGCTGGGCAATCCTTGCACTGCCCGACACAGAGGATAGGTATCCCGCCCTCCGGCGCAGGAACCGGGACGAACTCGCATCGGCCCTGCGGACCGAACCCCTACCGAGCTCTATGGAGGAGACCCTTGTGCTCCTTGTAGAGAGCCATGCCGGTGTAAATCAGACATGGCGCCCGCCGAAACTGCTGCCCCGTGATGATCAGCCGGATCCTGTCAGCGCTGCAATATGGGCGGCGAGCTCAAAGCTGAATGGGCTGAGGAGTCTGAGGATCGAGGGCAGCTTCGACCATTCTCTGCTCTGGCCGGGGCCTTTATTAACAACGAGGGCGCCTTCCATCCCTCACGCCATCCCTATGCCCTTCTGGCAGAACATTACAGCCATGGTCGTCGCTTTCGACCCCAGGACGCCGTCGGGCGAGTGGTACTTCCGCGCGCCCGATGGGATCGACATACACGACTACCCGTTCCTCGACCTGAGCCAGCCCGGAGCTGAACCAGGCACTCTGGTCGACAGAGATGTGCTCGAGCGCGAGATGCCCCCCGGGTACAACACGCCAGGCGCCGGGGAATCCTTGGCTCTGAGTGGCTTCGATTGGGATTCCGACTTCTTCAACTCGGGCTGGGCACCCGTCTGGGTATTCCGCTTCGTGCCCGAGGACCGCCTCCTCTCGCCCCTGGTCGAGGCCTGGGCCCGTGCCGTCAGCCAGATGCCAAAGGTGAGGAGGGCGACGCTCAGGACAACGCTGCGGGTCCCGGTGGCCGGGACGTGGCTGGAAATTCAGGATTATGGCTGGTCTATAAGATACACGTCGCCGTGCGGGTGTGCCAGATGCCTGGCTGTCTTTGTGCGCGAGGGGCAACGGGAGACTTATTGCACCGGACGGACGGGGCGGGGCTTGTCGTTTCGCACCCTCACCTGGCGCCCGGGTGGCATCCTTCTGGAGATTCTTAGAGGCATCGGGAGCAGATATCACGCTGGCGACATGAAAGAGTGTTATATTGACGTCGGTAGTATCGTTCGAGATTTGGGTTTATAACAGAGCTACCGGACACAAATCAAATATCTTACAATGGTGTAATAAAAGGTTAAACGCTGGGTCTTTGAGCATTTACCACTGTCCAACGTATACGGAATAGAAGCGAAAACATTTCTGTCTATACGGGAGAGGGAGGCAATCATTTCGGACCTATGCACCGTCCCGGCGCCATCTGTGGAATCCAAGACGTTGGACTCCAAGCAGACCAAGGCGATGTTCAAGAACCTGACACTTGTCCTGTTCCTTACGACCTGGATTAATCACTGGGTCGGGGTGGGGCGTGGGTTCGGCATTGCCTTTGTGCTGCCTAGAGTGATACCTAGGCGTACGAACTAGGCATCTCAGACACAGCAATTTCACAATGACCATGGTAAGAATGATAGGACACGTACACTCAGAGAGTCAACTCGCTCTTCTGACTCTGTACGTAACCAGCGTGTGCTGCCGTGTTCATGTCCTCAGCCTGGGATACTCCATCAACACGAAGTGGTTGAGCCCTTGGGTAGCCGGGATAGGGCTCGAGCTTGGGCGGACCCTATTCCACGGCCGAGTCCTCCTCATCAAGGTCAAAAACGCAACAGCGAAGCACATCTTCGTTGTAATAGCCACACGGAGCTTCAAGTTTCCCCGGACCATCTGTCTGCCTGGCCAGGTAAGCTTTGTGACACGGATTTTTGCGGGGGCCCAGACCTCGCTGCATGAACTGGCTGAGACCGTGCCCTCGCGAACAGAAGGCATCAGAGCGACGAGCGGGACGGGCGGCGAGCGCAGGGCTGGCGGTTAGGATTACCAGTGTGAGCAGCAGTCGTGGAGGACAGACAGGATCATGGCGTTTGGGAAAGTATTACTGACTCAACTGGTGCCTTACAGGGTGTGACGCGGCTGGTGGGCATCGTGGTGAGTGGGTGCTTACCGCGTCTCCCCCGGCATGCGCAATTCAGACTGACCGTGTGTGACAACTGCACAGGGACCACAAGTATACGTGTCAGCTACAGTACGAGCATCGGGCTGTTGGCTGTGACGGCGGCGACGATCTGCCTCACTTGGTGGCCTTCCAGGAGAAAAGAAACAAGCAACAGGGTTGTTGATTGTCGTGTCCTTCGATCCGCTATGGCTTGTTCCAAGTGTCCGTTTCGAGGGCTGTATTGCGGAGCGCATAAGTGGCATTACTTGTGCGTCTTAACGGCTGTCTGGTCGAGTAGTCAGGTAGCACAGTGCCGGAATGAATGCCTGAGACAGCCGCGCCGTCGACGTCGTCGTTGGAGGAGGCTGAGTGTTGTTGTGCCACGGTACACACAGCATCTTAGATACTCGGCACGCGGACAGTCCTGTCCTCCCATTTCTTTGGTGGCGGCGCCAGTCTGCAGCTGCAGGCAGCTGCAGCTCCAACCCACCGCCAAGCAGCAGCAAGTAATACTGGGTTGGGTCCCTTCAGGGCCTTCAGGACCCTTGGTTCCTTGGTGTCACAGCTTTTTGCGAGGTCAGGGTTGACAGCTCGATGGTGGTCACGGGAGCGCCAATCGGTTTCGGAGACGGTCGTCGAGCTCTTAGCAAAGCATATGTCGTAATGTAATGCCAATGCAGTCGCGTATTAAGCTTTCTGGCCAAGCATTTGTGTTTGGCGGCGCCCCAGGCCAGAGTCCAGAGTTCAGAGTTCGGCAGGTGTCGCCTGAGCACCTTGGGCTTGGTCTCTCTTAAACTGTAACGACGTCAGATCCAGTCGGCTGGGTGACCTGAGGTTGCTCTTCCTCTGTTGCTGATTGAAACACGTAGGAATGAATGGACTGTAATGAAAACAAGACTGTGCTCGATTGGGTATCCCGTGCACGGTGGGTCTGTCTCAGTGACATTGCATATGCCAGACAGATGCGAGGCGACAAAAACGTGGACACTGGCAGGCAGAGTCGGGTAAAAAAAGAACGAACTGCAGATGCGGCCGCCGACCCCCGCAAAAGAGGTGGGTGGTCCAGACTCAAACCTCGGAGTGGCGCCGGCCCAGGTCAGGCAGGTCAGGCCAGGCCAGGCGACCCAGGCCAGTGGTCGAGCCCCAGACGGCCCCTGCCAGCCTAGCAACCTGGCAACAAGCCCAGCAGACTTGCGACCGAAACGGCCTTGAAGTGGACTGGCCCGTCTGTTTCTTCCTTTTGCACCGACCATCGGCGCCAGACTGAGCCCCCACCTTTCTGACCCTATGGAGCCTTTCTTTGGTTGCGCATCTTCCGTCATTGACCATTTGACACAAGATCACACGGCCTATGTCCAACTTTATTTTACTTTCGTTCTGTCTGTCTGTCAAGCCACTTTGTCTGCTGCAATAATTCAGCCATACCTACACCTAGGCACACGCAATCGTCATCACGCTAATAGGCAGCCAGCCCCGACCGCAAGGGGTACGTACTACACTCAGGCTGCTGACTCTTTTTGCTGCGGCGCACGGCTTGATCGGAGCCTCGGGCCAACCTGAAAGTGGGCATTTTCCATTCCAGGCAACATCAACTAGATCTGATCGGATCTGATTTTAATCTACTGTTCTTGTCACATATACATACAGCAATCAGCTTTACCAACAAGACAAGACAGAGAGACACCATACCTCGGTTGTTACTTCGACTCCTGCCTTGCGGCTTTCGGTGTCACATTGCCTGCAACCTGCACCCAGCCCCCCACCTCTCCCCGCGGCCACTGCCTACATAACTTCCCTTGTCTTCCCTGTCAGGATCGCAATCACGATTTACAAGCGGCCGCGCATCTAACCAACCTGCCAACCTCCACATCCCCGAGACTCGCCCTGCCCTTGCAGCCGGCCCTTGGGACCCCTCCAAGCCCTCCTCCCATCCCAGGACGACCCGCTCAGCCGCTGCGACCGGCCGAGCGTCATTACTCATCACCACCATTCCCACGACCGAACCTCCTCCACAACAAACCCCTCACAACAAAACATGCCGGCCGAATCCTCCCACCACCAACAACAACAACCACAGCTGGCAGACCCTCCCATTGACAGCATGGATCACGATCTCGACCACGACGCCCAAGAGGCTACCATCACCCTACCAAACATCATCCCAGACTCCCAATTGTCGCCAGACACCTACAGATTTCCCTCAGAGCGACTATTGCGCAGGCAGAGACACGAGGGCAAAACACCTCTGGTCCTGGTAGCTTGCGGCTCCTTCAGGTACAATAATGCCTCTCTTCTCTACTCGTATTGTCGTCCTCCGATGGCGCAAAATGAGCCCGGCCATACTGACAAATGCTACTTCCCCACAGCCCCATCACCTATCTCCACCTGCGCATGTTCGAGATGGCCTCCGACTACGCTCGCTTCAACACAAAGTACGAGATCATTGGTGGCTTCCTGTCACCAGTGTCCGACGCCTACAAGAAGCCCGGCCTGGCCCCCGCCAGGCACCGCATTCAGATGTGCTCCTATGCCGCCGAGAAGACCTCTGAGTGGCTGACCTGCGACCCCTGGGAGGCCATCCAGCCCAACTACTTCCCCACCGCCCAGGTCCTCGACCACTTCGACCACGAGATCAACCAGGTCATTGGCGGCTGCGAGGATGTCCACGGCAACAAGCAGCCCGTGCGCATCGCCCTGCTCGCCGGGGCAGATCTTATCCAGACAATGAGCACCCCTGGTGTCTGGTCCCCGCCAGATCTGGATCACATCCTGAGGAAGTTCGGCGCCTTTATCATCGAGAGGACCGGTACCGACATCGATGAGGCCCTGGCCGGTCTCAAGGACTACCAGGACAACATCCATGTTATCCCCCAAGTCATTACTGTATGTCTTTTTCCTGCTCCCCGCTTATTTTTAATGCGCCATTGCTGACGTGCTGCTTCCGCAGAATGACGTTTCGAGCACCAAGGTTCGGTTGATGCGGAAAAGGGATCTGTCTCTCCGATATGTCGTGCCGGACTCGGTCATCGAGTACATCACCCACCACGGTCTATACCGGGAGTAAATCTCGTGCAGCGATTCACATATAAGGTTTTTTTCTCAGCGACTTTTATGGATACTACTTCGATCATGAGCCATAGAGCTCCTCAGCGGCATGATCATGAAGCAACCGGGGCCCTTGACCCTGGACTTTGCTCTCTGCCACAGCACATATCGTATCATCGGCATCCCTCGGCCTTTTCATGAGCTTCATGGGCCGCTCGATACCGTGTAAATTACCGAGTCTCGGTAGTGCGATCTGCAAATCCCTGCCCTGGGTCGGCTTTTGTCCTCGCTCTTCCGCTTGGACACCAGAATGCCAGATGTGCGAAGCTGCGGACACTGTAGCCTTTGAGTGACAATGTCCTGCACTAGACAATCCACCACGGGAGATGTCTCAGAGGGGGAAGCATCTGAAGATGAGAGGTTCTTGCTTTTTCCTGGATACCAATTCTGCGGTTACGAATGGGATGGCACTCTGCCCTTTTGTTCTTGGGACTACGGGGCCTCAAGCCTACCTGTGACAAGGAGGCGAATGGGTCATGGCGTTCATGGGAGGCTCATTTTTGAGTTGCCACCAAAGACGAGATGTCTTGTTGGACCTCGGAATAGTACTTTGAGACACTTGAATATACTCATGCTGAACTGCAAAGACGTGCTGTCTTTTCAGTCCAACATGCAACAAGTCCTACTCTGCTCCATCAAAATCCCCCTGCGTATACGGTCTTCTAGTGCTCCGAAACACTTGACAGTTCTACCCCAAGCTTGTCCTTGAGCTGCCATGTTGTAGAGACATTGACTAAGCGAAATTCCCAGAGATATCATTGATACCAAGGATCTCAAATGGCTTTTGGTGGTTTCGTCTCTAATCCCCACACATATAAAACGAATGTGGCGCCTGCATTACAGTGCTAAACGCTCAAAACTCAAATGGCTTAATTCTGGAATATCTGTCCTGTTCAATGCCGTAATCTCTGGGTTGGCGAGCCAGGGAAACATGGAACTCAAGTTATGACCGAGCGTAGCAATTGGAATTGAGAACATTTAGCAGGTGCGTTTCGAAAGGCAACAACTCTAGCACTTTTTCCGTGGAAATACTACTTCTAAAGACTTTTTTTTCCCTCATGACCTGACATCCTGCTACGGACTCGACGGTCGGTCGAAGAAATTCGGTGTGATCTCATTCTCTCCCTGATCGAGGAATAATTTTACAACCCTGATTGAATCAGATGGCTGACAATGTGCTTAAAGCCACTTGCTCGGCATTGGCCCCTGGGCTCGACATTTCAAACACGAAAGGAATCCAAAAATTCTGACAAGGCAGACTGGAGAGGAGCAAAGTGGTTTCGTTTCTAATCCCCGTACATATAAAACGTATGTGGTGTTTTCATACAGTGGTAAACGCTCAAGACCCAGCGTTTGAGAAAATACAGTGCCAATGACGGTGAAAAGAGAATACAGTACGTGGAGAGGAGCAAAACTGGCAGCAGGGGCAAATCAAGTCCCGTAAAGTGATCCAAGACACGGCCCAGTCTGCCCAAGGGCGGGCATCAGGGGCACTGGGCGCATGCACGGCAAAAGCAATTCCTGCCCCAGCCACTCTGGCCAGATTTGCCGTAACTAATTGCGAACAGAGTTATTAAGCAGTCTTTGAATCATGGATTTAAAAAAATACATACACACAACTAGTCCGTCTGTCCGTCTGGTATCCATGCCACCAGCGACTCGGAACTCACCGAGACCACACGCAGAAAACCAACCTGACCAGCTAGCTACTTAGCCACCACGGAGTGAGTGCCCATGGCGATCCCCACACAATCGTGTCCCCTCGGGGAAACACATCACCACCATCCCGCCTGGGCCAGCCTCCACCCCGTCGGCCTGGGCGTGGCAGGCTCCGTCCTGCACGCGGCGTTCCTGGACTGGGCGGGCAACCTGGCCACCCAGCCGCGGGTGCCCACCATCCGGCGGGGGGTGATAACAACACCAGCAGCCAGTGCCCGGGCGCGGAGGCAGAGGAGGCGGGTGCCAGAACACGCACGCCGGCTCTTCACCTGGGGCTTCATAGCCACCAACGCCGCCGTGACGGCGGCGTGGGCGCGCGCCGCGGGCGGTGAAGCCATCCCCGTCGCCGCCGCCGTGTCCAGGGCCGCCGCCGCCGTCAGCTACTACCCGCCGCTGCTCGCCCGCTGGTGCGGCGGCCCGCTCATGCGGTTCATGGTGGGCAACATGGCCCTGATGCGCGGCAACGTGGCGGGGCGCCGCTGGTGGACGCTGCTCACGTGCGCCGTGAGCCACGCCGAGCCGGGCCACCTGCTGGCCAACATGGGCGAGTTCTACGTGTGGGTCTCGCGGTGCTTTGACCTCGGGGTCGGCGTGGGCGGCGTCGCGGGCCTGATGGTCGGGTCGGGGTTGTGTTGTGGGCTGGCGTGTGTCCTTGGGGGGGAGGCTGCGGCTGGGGCTGCGGGTGCGAGGGGGCCTGGTGTGTATCTGGGGGCTAGTGGTGTTGTTTGTGGGCTTCGTGAGTTTTGTTTCCTCTTTTTCTTTTGTGTCCCTTTCTTCTTGATACCTACCTACCCCATGGAACGACTTGTTCCTGTTGTGGCGTGGAAAACCATCTTAGTATGCGTCTGTTTTCGCATCGATAACTACATGTCCCTTTCCACTGTGACCAGATCTGTTAAATTTGATACTTACAACAATCACAGAGGCCGCGGCCATCCTGCTCGAACCAGTGATGCGCTTCCGGGTCCCGGACCTGGGCGACGTTTGCTACCCCCTCTTCCTCACGTTGTTGACGGGCTGCACGGGGGACCTCAAAGGCCTGCTGTTCCAGCGCCTCGAGCCGGCTCCTAGTGATCCCTGGCTGGCCGGAGGGGTTCCGCAGCAGAGGATCGGGTACGCGGGTCATGTCGCAGGCACGGCCTTTGGGGTGGCATATTGGTATTTCTGGCTGAGGCCTCGCTTTGGCACGTGGTGACTGAGGAGACGAGAGCTGACGGCATAGTTACTTTGTGTTTGTTTCATACGACAGCTATTGCCGCTAATTGATTCTCAATGGATCGCAACTAATTATCAAAGACAAAGGGAAGTTTTGCTCCTGTTTGGAGGAATAGGTGTGAGCCACCGGCGCTGGACGACTCCCTGCGGCGCGTCACTCTCTTTTAATAACAAGGTTCTCAGTCCCAACACAAATGTGCAACCCCAGATAGACAGAATCAACAACGGCTACTCCAAAAGAACAAAACGCTTCATCTATCTCTCCTCGGTCAAGAATCCAGCGCCCACCCATCTTCCTACCCCATCCATCCCAAAACATCAATGCCCTTGAGGTGGAAGTATATTCTCACACGCAGCCTCCCAGGTCTCACATATCCGAATCCCATTTGTTCCCCCGTAATTGATAAATCCACTACCTTTCAGAGACATCTCCATCCCACTGTCCTGCACAAGAGTTAGCACACCCCATACCACCAGCCATCAAACCAAGACACCGCCGGACTCACAACAGAGAGACACCAGGCTCAGCGCCACATCACCCCAACCCGAATCTCAGCGCCGAGTCCGCCTCGTCTTGGCAGACCGCAGGGTAGGTCCCGATCCCGACCCCGACCCGGACCCGGACCTAGACCCGGCCGCCGCAGAAGACTTGCCACCGGCGCCCCCTTTCTTGGCGACACGACCCGAGGACTTGCTGGTGGTGGCGCCGGCGGTGCTGGGGATCCCTCCGGGCGGGGGCAGCGGCGCCGCGGCGCCGGCACCGGTGCCGGGGAAAGACCAGAGGGGCTGCTGGGAGGGCCAGGTGGGCCGGGCGGGCGCCGGGGCGGCGGCGGCGGGGGCAGCTGGGATCACGGTGGGGGCGGGGGCGTTATTCCTGAACGTCAGCGCCAGCAGGTCATCGTCGTCGTCATCGTCGTCGTCGTCGTCATCGCTTTGGACGACTGGGACGCCGCCGAAGGGAGGCCGGGTACCGGGGGGCGGCCCCGGCACGCTGGGCCCGGGGCCACCCGGGGTGGCGAGGGTGGAGGGTGGGTTCCCCGAGAGGCCGTCAAACACCCGGTCCCATTCTGCCAGCTGCTCCGCCGGGATATCCAGTGATGAGAGCGGGTCGGCGGCCGGCGGCTGGGCCGCGGGCCCGGGCTGGCTGCTCGTGGTCTGGACGGGCGGGAATGCCTCGTCGTACGCGTCGGCGATGTCTTGCGGGATATGGCTATCGCCCAAGTCGCCTTCAACGGTGTGGGGCCTAGTGATGTTTGCCCAGTCGACGTCAGGCGCGGCGTCCCAGGCGGCGTTGCTTTGAGCAATCCAGGCGGCGGCGTCGAAGTTCTCGGGGTTGACGGGCTGGGCCGGCGGGATGGTGGAGGAGGGGCCTGGCTGCTGTTGTTGTACTTGCTGCTGCTGCTGTACTTGCTGCTGCTGCTGCTGTTGCTGCTGCTGTTCTGGCTGCTTATTCCTCTTCCTGGACCCGCCGCCGCCAGATGACACCGGGGCGGACCTCTTTGAGTTCTTTGAGGGGGCCTGCGGGGTGTTGACCGGGGTCCTCTGTGACACGGGGGTCTCGGGTGGATTACTGGTAGTGGTCCCCCCGGGTGTATTGCTGGTAGTCGGCCCCTTCGATGTATTACTGGTAGTGGGCCCCTTGGTTGTATTGCTGGTAGTGGGCCCCTTCGATGTATTACTGGTAGTGGGCCCCTTGGTTGTATTGCTGGTAGTCGGCCCCTTCGATGTATTACTGGTAGTGGGCGGCCTGGATGATGACTGCTTGTTGGAGCCGCCGCCGGTGTTTCTTGGACCGGCTTTTTGTCCAACTACATAGATTATCCTCCCTCTCTCGTCTACCAGCCCTCCGTCCTCTTGGGCGATGCGATCCCTTGCATTTTCTGCTGGCGTGTTGAGCCGTATCATAATATTGATCCGTTCCTGCTGGTCCTTCCATTTGCCCGACGGCCTCGGCCCCGCGGAAGAAGAGCCGGAGCCAGGGGTGGCGGTGGTGGTGGTGGTGTTGGCGGCGGCGGCAGCAGCAGCAGCATCCCTGGCCCTTTGCGCATTGGCAAGGTCCTGTTCTCTTTGGTGGGCTTCTTCTTCTTGGATTCTGCGTGCCGTGTCCATCGCTATCGTCTCTGCCTCTCGTATTCGCCTGAGTGTTTCTTGACTTTGTTCCCGGAGCCTGCTCCTGGCCTCGGGGCTCGTGGGATCATAAGGGTGAGGTGGGCCTGTCGGTGTGCCGCTGGCTTGCCTCCTGCCGTCTTCCTCCCGTCTGAGGTCCTCCTGCTTCTGGCGTTCCGAGTTCTCGCGGGCCTTTATCTCCTGTTCCGCCATCTTGTCTCGCGTCTGCTGCACGTCGGCCGGTTCCGCTCTCTGGTTGGCGGCTTCACGATCCTTGCGGGCCTGATCGGCCTGCTGGGCCTGCTGGGCCTGCTGAGCTTCAAGATCCTTGCGGGCCTGCTCGGCCTGCTGGGCTTCTAAAGCTCGCTGGGCCTCACGATCCCTACGGGCCTGCTCGGCGGCTTGTAAAGCTTGCTGGGCCTCACGATCCTTGCGGGCCTGCTCGGCGGCTTCTAAAGCTCGCTGGGCCTCACGATCCTTACGGGCCCGCTCGGCGGCTTGTAAAGCTTGCTGGGCCTCACGATCCTTACGGTCCTGCTCGGCCTGCCGGGCTCGGGCTCGGGCTCGTGAGGCTTTCACGTCCTCAAGATCCTTGCGGTCCTTCTCGGCCTGCTCCTCACGCTCCTTGCGCTCCTCCTCATCCTGCTGGGCTTGTAAGTTTAAGGCTTCCAGGGCCTCATGATCCCTGATGGCCTGGGCCCTCTGCTGATCTCTCAGTCTCTGCGCCTCTCTGTCCCTTGCCTCTTGTCTGCGCGCCTCTCGTTCCGTCCTTCGATCGTCTTTCTGCTGCTGTTTCTGTCTTTCTGCAGCAAGAGATGCTTCCTGCTCTTTTCTTATCTCCTCGGCTTGCTCCAGCAGTTTCCTTCTTCGTTCAGCCGCCGCCGCCGCTGCTTCTGCGGCTGACTGCGGCTGTTGCTGCTGGTTATTGCCTGCGCCCTGGTTGCCTTTGTCTGCTTGGTTGTCTGCTTCGTTCCAGGCCGCAATCTGTGCTTCATGTGCCAGTTCCGCCAGCCTTTGGTCGGCCGCATCCTTCTCCCTCTGCCGGGTCTGCCTGGCCACCTCCTGCTCTTGCTCGGGGGTCATCTGGTTCGGATGAGCCGGCAGGCGGATCGGCGGCTGCGTAGGTTGCCTCTGCGCGGCCTGCTGGGCCGCCGTCCCAGGAGTCCTCGGCGGCGTTGGCTGCCCGCCTGGCCCGATCGGCCTGAAGTTGGACGCCGAGGGTGCCCACGGCCGTATGCGCCCGTTCGTGTCTCCCTGCGCCGGAAGGTTCTGGAAGCCGTCGTCACCACCGTCGTCATCGCTGTCGTCATCCGAGTCCGGTGCAGACCGCGGCGCCGGCCCAAAGGGGCCCTGGGGCAGGCCGGGCTTCCGGCGCACCTGGTCGCGCCGTGGCGGCGGTCTCCTGGCCCGGAAGGCCCCGGTGCAGCCCCTCTGCTCCCCGCCGCGGAGGTGTCTGCGGTACACGATCTGCCGGGCAAAGTCCAGGTCCAGGTAGTGCGCCGTGTCCTGGGTGACGTCGGCGTCGTCGATGTTCTGCCCGTCGATGAACTCGATGAACCGCCGCAGCCGCATGCGCCTCTCGCGCCACCGCCGCCCGTCCAGGTCCGGCAGGTAGCCCATGGCCACCGCGTCCGCCGGGTACTCGTCCGCGTCGTCCGGGTCCGCCTGGAGTGGGTTGTACGCCTTGCGGAGCCTCCTGCTGCGCGCCTCCTCCCGGCGCGTTCTCTCTTCGGCCCTTTCTCTGGCCTCGCGCTGCGCGTCTGTCTCCTGGTCGTGGCGCTGTCCATGGTCCCCTCCCGGACTGTGTACTGATGCCTGACTGCCAGGCGGTCCTTGCTGGATTTGAGGCGACCCTCCCGGCGTCCCAACAGCCGTGCCGACATGGGCACCAGCAGTATTCTTCACGGCAGTCAAGTCAGCGCTATCTCCCTCGGGACGTTGGAGAAAGAACATAGATATATTTGGGTTAGAAAAATTGTCCATCCAGTTTGCGATCTGTGCAGGAGTCACTTCGACAACTGTTTCATTCAGGTTTAGCTAATGCACTTCATGGAGATTTGTTTTGGGGTGCTTGAAAATGGCCGAAGGGACTGCCGAGGACTTGGATTTTAGAAGGGCGACTTCATCTTACAGTTGTCGAATGGGAGCGCCGCGAGGCGGTAAACCTCGCCATGGATAATTGCCCATTTGTCAAATCTCGACCGCGTGTTGTGCGCTATGATCTCCGGCACGGTGAGTTGTCGTGCCATCTTGAAACAGTGGCGTTGTTAACCGGCTGTGCTCTTCAATTGCTGCCGAGATGGCCGGCCCTTCAGCCCTCGTGGCCTCGTCCAAAGGCTGATGCTTGCTCGTGAGGGCTTGTTGCAAAGTCCCGAGATCCAAGGCAGCACTCGCCGATTGACAGATGAAGGCGAAGCCAGAAAAGACCCCGAAGTCTTTCAGCAGGAGAAAATTCTCAATCTAAAAGCAAGGCAGCATTTTTCGTCCCCGTGCCGTTCCTGGCCCTGTTTTGAATGCCCCGTCTCTGCCGCCGTTTCCGGCCAGCCAGAGATTGGCTGCACCCTTTGTTGTGGTTGAGGAAATAAACCCCCAAATGCGACGGCAGCAAATGTAGAGGGTCCCGCGATGCGTGCGTCAGATTGCGGCAACGAATTAATCTCTCCGCAGCTCTTTCCTCTGCCTCGTCTGCCTTGTTGTTCCATTGTCGGGGCGTCCTCGGTTACCGGATTTGGTCCAGCTGCCGCGGGAAGAGAGCGCCACAAATTCCGCCTCCGGCTTTATTTCAGCTCTCTTTGCGATGGGAACATGTTTCCTTGTTTTCGTGGATCTGCGTGCCCAAAATCTATTTGATGGCGCCTTGTAGTTGCGCTGCCGTTGCATCCTCTGTTAGCACGATGCAAAGGGACGAGTCGGATTAGTTGAGTCAGCATCATTTGCCATGGGCCAAAAGGAGCCTGTAACTAATACCTAGGTTCCTTATTAGCGATATTCAAGAAATGTGCTGTTATCTTTAGGATAACAAGAAACGAAGGAATCCCTCACCTTTGAGCATACTTACTCATAGCCTCGAGTCCTTGCATCAGCAGGCTGGGCCATTGCAATCGGTGTCTTTGTACTTATTTGATGCCGCTACATGCATTAATTTAGCCTCACAATTTGGCACCGACAGGTATCCCGAGAGCCTTATAGATCTCCCCAACGTAGGCCTTAACCGAGGTGTTCCCCGCGGTCCCTTGTTCCATCTTGTTCATTGCATACGCGATCGTCATGTTCCGGTCCACGTCGTTGATGACCACCGAGCCGCCCCAGCCCCCCCAGAAGCAGACCCGGCCCTCGGGAACCCACGAGTCGATGAGGGCATCCCCGTTGCCCCTGATACCCATACCAACCCCATAGCGGCAGGTGATCCCAAAGCACAGGTCCGGCCCGTACGTCTGCTCCGTGAAGATGAGGTCGATCGTGTCCCGGGACAGCACCCGCTTGCTCTCGTCCGCGACCGTGAGCGCCCTGGACCAGACGCGGGCGAGCGCCTGCGAGTTGGTGTGCCCGTTGGCCGCGCCGATCTCGGCCCGGCGCCACAGCGGCGTGTGCGCGAACGTAGGGTCAAAGAAGGGGTTCAGCATCTTGGCCATCATGGACTCGGGGTCGAGGCCGGCCATCTCGGCCATGGCGTCCGCGGGCGGCGGGACCAGCTCCGCGACGCGGGGCCAGTCCTCCTCCCTCGCCCCGATCTGCAGGTCCGCGCCCAGGGGCCCCGCGATCCTCTGCGCCACGAACTCGGCCAGGCCCAGCCCCGTCCTGCGCCGCACCACCTCGCCCAGCAGGAACCCGTACGTCAGGCTGTGGTACCCCGACGCCGTGCCGGGCTCCCAGCGCGGCGCCTGGCCCGCGAGCCGCGACGTCATGAGCCCGACGTCGCACAGCTCCTCCGGGGTCGTGGGCTCCTCGAGGACGGCGAGGCCCGACGAGTGCGCCAGCAGGTGCCGGATCTCGATGTCCTGCTTGCCGTTCGCGGCGAACTCGGGCCAGTGCTTGGAGACCTTGTCGTTGGCGGACAGCTGGCCGTCGTTGATGAGCAGCAGCACGGCCAGCGCGGAGATGGTCTTGGTGGTCGAGAAGACGTTGACGATGGTGTCTTCTTTCCATGGCTGTGTCTTTTCGGCGGATGTGAAGCCTCCCCACAGGTTGACGACATCCTTGCCGTCGATGGTAACGGTGATTGAGGCCCCTACTTCCTGCCCGGACTCGAGGAACTCCTTGAATTTCGCGAAGACACCCTCAAACTTGGGGTCGTGTGTGCCGTGAGTCTGCGCCATGTCTGCTGGGTCAAAGGTATTTGGTTCGTGTCTGGTGGCGGCGATGGTGTTAAGATCGTCGGCTCCCCCGCAAACTTGAGGTCCCGAGGTTTAAGTACTCACCGTCAGTCAAGAGGCCCCATACCTGACATTCCGAGGTTCACGATCATGATGACTCATCTGCTAGTGGCTGCGGGTCTCATGGCTGGCTGAGCCCAGCCATGAGTTGCAAAGTCCACCTGTTGAATTCATGATGCATCGACTTTGATCTCCTTTCAGCTTGATGCCCAGGTGTCTAGCGCTTACTGTTGTCTGGTGTGGCGTCAATTGATTGTTTGGCGGACTTCGGTATCACCGTTATGCCGACTATGTTCTCGAAAGACTTGGCCACCCTAGGGTAAGTATACCTAGGTACCTAGGTCAGTCGGTCGATTTGTGCTGGTTAGCTCGCTGAACGCATTGTGTTGTACCCACCTGGGCAGTTGAATGGATGCGGTAGATTGGACTGGATCAATGCCGTACTGTTTTGCTACTACTAGGGACGGTCTGCTCAGAACACCCCCCGCAAACCTCGATTCCACTCGCCCTTTATTCGGCGTCCGACGGGCGAGTATGGGCCAAACACGCCTTCAACACTTATTCAGGATTCAATGATTCATCAGACATCACCGACTGCAGTAGCCTATGAGAGGGTCGGGTGTCCCCCTAACACGCCTCTTTCTCGGCCTTTTTCGAGAGAAACAAACCAGATCTTTTAAGGCGTCCATCATCCTCAAACAGGAAAAGTGCGGGCACCTTTCTTGCGATGGAAGGATCATATCAGAATAGCACTGCCAGTCTCATTCCCTCATCCGAATTCCCAGAACGACAAAGAAAGCGAAACGGATCAATGCTGGCAGCCCCCAAGGTCGACCGACATGCATGTGAACGGGGCTGTCCACCTCGACCTCTCCAACCCACTCGTGGATGAATCGGGAAACCTGCCATAGAAATAACGATAAGCCAGCCTCACAGTGCTCCGGTTCCAACGCAGCGCGGATGCTTTTGCTCCTGTAATTTACACGCGCATTTGTTTGTGCTTCTTCGTCGCATCGACCCGAAAACAGATACACGCACGAAAAAAAAAAGGGTTCACGTCAAACTCCGCAGACCCAATAACAAGTGAGTATGTCTTCTGCGCCCATATTTGTGCCTTCCTGTCCCGTCGTGCGCGCATGGGGGATGCCGTCGATTATTGGGTCATGCTGCCAATGGCCACGGGGGAACCTCCATCGCGGGAGATCCGAATGTGACGCTCGTAGAAGCGGAGCATCTACCGGAACCAAAATGTCAGCGCTGCCACCCCTCAATCCCACAGCCTCGAGCCCTGCTGCTCGGTGGTGTGGAGCTCACCTTCTGTGGGCACCTCCTATAGACAACCTCCTTGGGATGCTGCGTCTTCTTGCCGTTCTTCCAGGTTAGGTAGACGATGAAGGTGCCGTTCTCCTCGTCCTGGCACATGTCCACGGTCTCGACCTCCTCGTCCCAGCTGCCGCTCGGCGGCTTCCACTCGGCGGCCTGCCGGGCGGTTGCGGGCGGCGTCGAGTCTGCCGGGTGACTGCTGGTGGTTCCGTTCTTGCGGGACCGTTTCTCGGCTGGCGTGGCCGAGTTGGACTGCCGGCCCCGCTTCCTGCCCTTGAGCGCGCTGGTGGTCTGCTCGAAGATCTGCTCCCGGCCGCCGATGCTCTTAAAGTACTCCTGTAGGATCTCGGCGGCGTTCTCTCTGGGGTTTAGGAAGGGGTCATGTCAGCTTTCCTAAGTCATTGGGCTCGGCCGGGGCGTTACACACTGGAGATTCTCTTCTGTTTCCCACGTCCGGTCGGACTTCTTGTCGTAGCCCTCCCATTTCACCTCGAAGCGTGGCTCGCCCTGTACGACATGTAAGTGGTAAAGTTCCCGAGGAAGATCATCGGAAGGACACGCACGTCGTCGGCAATGTAGTGGGAAAATATCTTTTCGACCACGTACCTACACACTGGTCAGTGGCTCGCGTCGATCGATCTAAAGAGGTCCGGGCTGTCTCACTCATCCTCGTCCAAGTCTTCCTCCTCGTCCTCGTCTTCTCCGTCATCCTCATCGGCACCTCCGTTTGTCATCTTGGTGTCCGGACCATCCTCGTCCTCCGAAACCTCCTCCTCCTCCTCCTTCTTGACCGGTTTGCGCCCGCGACCAACCTTCTTCGGGGGCAGGATATCGCTTGTCACGGCGAAGTCGCCGCTATCGGAGTTCTCTTCATCACTGATAGCTATAGAAGCACGTTGTTCAGCCAGTGTGCGCCGACGAACGCCTGCCAATGGCAGCGTCGTCGCGAAGGTGACGCGCTTCCATAGGCACAAGCTAAATGGGTTGTCGGTTTGCGCCGTGCTTACCTGGAGGCATGGTCGCAGATTGATTATGGTGATGGGCGCTCGGGAGAGCAGGGAGGCAAGTCCCAATTAGTGATAGCCTCGACCAAGATCGGTACCAGGCCGGCGTGAATTGCGACCGGAGAGGCGGTGCGGAGTGAGGTCGAGCCGTGACGCGGAGTTGGGCGGGAGAGCTGGAAAGTTGCTGCCCGCCGACGCGCCAAGCTCACAGCAGTGCACGTTGGCGGAGGCTGGGGGGAGGCGGCTGATTAGCTAAGCACACAGCACGATAAGATAAGGAAGGTTGCAGGGGTTCCTGCCATTTTATCACTGGCGATGGCTTCCTCACTGTTGTATTTGAGATAAAGGGCCCGCATATTGGATGAGAATCTTGCGGCAAAATCTCTTGATCAAGATTTGTTATCATTCCTATCTTTTTTTTGGTTGTTTCTCGCGCGAACACCCATTTGCTGCGGGGATTGGTCTACTGCAATTTATCTACAGCAGCTCGCATACAAAAACGCGCCCGCGTAGGGTTGCAACTTCCAGCGTACCGTGAAGTGATCATCTCCTGCAACTATTGTATAGAACATTCCTGTCACGCAATGTCTGACGACCGCGTGATGGACCCTGCGGTACGAATCATTAGCTGGCGATCACGGCAGGTCCGTCAGGCCTAGCTCGAGTGTTCAAAAGCGAGGCAAGTCCACAAAGTTCTCGGTTGCGAGCGCTGGGATTTGTCCTCACGTCCAAGACCGTCCCGGCCCCCTCGCTCGTCCCAACGTCCGGAGCCGAAGGAGTTTGTGGAGCATGGCGGACTCGCTAGTATGGAGCTGGGCAGAGGCTAGCACCAGACCAAGTGGATGTGGGCGTTCGGGAAGGCGACGGAGCTCGCCCTCGGCTGGTCGGCTGGTCGGGGTCGCTTGGGTCGCGGTGACGGGACGCCGCCCGCCACCAAAATTGCTTCATCTACGTCTCTGACTGCAAGTTGATGCTCCTTCACGTGCTAATAAAAGCCGCAGTGCACGCAGTGCGGTTGTCAAAATGAAGTCCTACACAATCCAATCTCGTTGCCTCACCGTTACTCTTGCCCCAAGCTTTCTGGGGGACCCACCCGTTGCAAATTAGCAGGTTTCCGACCTCGAGGGTCTCATTTCACCATCTCCTCCCGGGGATGCGTCTCTCTTCTTGCTGGGAGTTGGGCGCAATGGGTTGTATCCATCGTTTCAGTAGCCAGGCCTCTCTGGAGTGGCAAACCGGCCAGTTATCGATCCACGGGCCGGCAGGGGTTGGATCTCTCTCGAAGATCGTCCCGCAGCGGACGGCCGACGCCATTTGGGCATTCGGCCGAAATTTGGAGTGCTAGAGGGCACTGACTAGATGCCACAGATTTCATCGCTACCGCTGTTGTGGGAGGACGAGTGAGCCGCGGCTTTGCACGTCGTTGCGGAACAGTCTAGGCTGTTTCCAAAACAAAGAGAGGCGTACGTAACAAAGCGGCCTCGTCCACGTTGAGTGTGACAGTCAAACTTTCCACTGCCACCTCCATCATCAAGTTACGAAGACCGAAAGGTGAGATGTGATGACATGTGGCTTGTGGCATCACCTCCCGAGTCAGCAAGTATTGTGCTCGACATGAGGTGAGGATCTGCGACCAAAAAAACCCTGTCAGGCCCTGTCCCTCCCATCGTTCAGGGGAGGATGTGCAGCTGCAGTCCCCATCCACCAGGTTTTAACACGGGGGCCCGAGTGCAAGTGACAGCTGTCAGCGAGTCCCGTACCGGGCAGGGGGGCCCGCCGGTGGAATCCACCGGGGCCGCACCTTTCAAGCTTACTTCGGATGTGTTCATCAAGGGCGATCATTGGGGGTCACAGTCTTGCGAGACAGACCATCTTTGGAAAGCCGCTTACCCTTCTAGAATGCTAGGAAATGGGCTTCTTCGCCTAGTCGGGGATGATCTACCAGTTGCCACGAGGCAGACCTGCTATTTCCAGCGATCCGAGCAGGACGTCATCTCTGCTTGATTTCTGCCCGAGACTCACATCTGGGTTCAGCATCGTCGCGACCAAAGAGTGGCAACCTCGCAATGGCAGGGTGGAGTTTCCTGGTGCCTTGCTGCGATGGAAGGCAGTACTCAGCGATCGACATGTATTCGTCCACGGAAGGCAAGCGGCAAGCGGCAAGCGGACATACACAGTGCTGACACCGGGCGTGTCTGCTTCCCTAATCCTGGCAGCACGGGGGAGGCTCCCTCAGGCCTCAGTGCTCCATGTCGAGCATCCAAGGCATTGGGAGCTCAAGGGAGCTCAATCCCCGTAGGAGCTCCGGCAGGCACTGGCTGACTTGGCCCTCCGTGGGCGTCGCAGGAATCTTTCCCCGGTTGTGGTGGATATCTGAGGCAGCAAGCAATCCAGGACAGCAGGGTGGGCGACGAGAAGTCAGGAACCTTGGAAGCCAACCGGGTTGAGGGTCGCCACATTGTGGGTTGCGGGAGGATCCGCTCTGCCAATGTGTGCTGAGTCGCCAACCAGAAGCATATTCTAGCTGCGGTCCTTTCTGGCCATGTACTGTGTGTGATACATGCAGCGTAAGACGTCGTCTCCTCCGGCCGGGCAAATAAATTCATGCAACTTGATGGCTGTAGCCGCCATTGAGTTTGACACTAGTCCTTGATAACCAGTATTGTTGTCACTGCTGGACCTCTCGAAGATGCTGGACTCCCGGGAGCCCTACATCCCTGCCCCTGGGCGGGGGTACTGTACAGAGTGCAGGGTCGAATACAGACAGGCCCCATCGTGAATCGACTTCAGGACCCGCCCTACGGCGACCAGAGCCATGAGCGTACTCCGTACTGTGTAGAGGGTCTGTCGCTGGCTTTGTGACCATTGGAGGGTTCGGACGGTGAGAGAGCACTGCGCCCTGGGCCCCGCGGACTGCGACTACATGAAATTTGATGCCGAAGAAACTGGGAAAAGACTGTGCTTAGACTGTGGCCTGGGCCTGCCTGGAGTCGATGTCTTGCCTGGGTACGGATAGTCGACGCTCGAGATGCTACACTGCGGCGGAGGATAAAGATGAGCTGTCAGCTGCTGGTCCATATTGCCTGCATGTGGGCAGCCAGGAGAAGTTCTGGTTAGGCCGTGGATCGTGTTACCTATCATGTTGCCCACATGGAATGGTGCTATCCCCATCACGGGCAAGCGATAGGAAAGGGAGCGAGGGCCACACATAGACGACATCTGGACCATGCCATTGTTGGGCAAGTCGCTGTGCCCACAGGCTGAGTGTGACAATTTTGGGTGTTGAATTCGCGAGATGAAGTTAAACCTCGAGAATTCCTTGGTTGCGATGAGTGTCTTATGCACTGCCGTGCACAGCATTGGCATATCATGGGCTCGCGTGCCATGACCGTGTATGTATTGAGTTTTGTTAGGAATTGTGCTGCATTCCTTCTTCCAAGATCGTCTACCCCTGCCCCTGTCTTCTAGTGGGCCTGGCCCCCGACCCCTGCCCTGACCGTTGGATGGTCCCAGGCCCCACCTGCTGAGGCGTTTCGAACCACTCAACGGCCCAAGTTTCCTACCAGCGGCTGCTAGGCGAAGCTGCAGTGGCCAAGCTCCTTCGCCCAGCGCTAGGGACCTTGGACTTGGGCTGCAAGATGCACACCCGAACCCGAAGTGGACGTTCCGATGCTGGTGCGGTACCCAGGTACAGTGTAGGTGTAGGTAGGCTGGTAGGCTGGCAGGCTGGTAGGGTTGGGCAAGAACGGTCGGTGGTCACCCAGTTTTTGAGCTTCAACTGTCACGCAGGCACCATGACATACCCAGTAGCTGGGGAGCTGGGGAGCTGGGGAGCTGGGTGATACCTTTTCCCACACTGGCACACTGGTCAGGAGCAGCTGCCGGCCACTGCTACCTGCCCTGGCCCCAATCTGGACCTCACGAGAAACTCTCATTCGGGTGGTTTGTTCTGGATTTTCTGGATTTAATTGGTACGCTAATCACACACAGTAATCAAACAAGGATGTGCTCTCACAATTTGCTGCTTCTTTTTTCGGGCGGCTCGTTCGCCGGTCGGTCGGTCACAATGCCAATCAATGCATCTCGCCTCCCCCCACTGCCAACCTCACCTCTTGTTGACCGAACAGTTTGGCTACGCTCGCCTCGCCCTCGCCAGCCATCATTCAATCAATCAATCACATCACCACCGCGCCATTCATATTCATAACAGCACACTGACTGTGTGCTGCCATCAATGCAAGTTCACGTCGACAGCGCGAACAGTCTCTCATGTGCATGCACAACCTATTGTCCGCTCGTCATTCCCGTGCTGCGTCTATTGCCACGACCATGTATGGAAACTTAGACACTCGACCACTGGTCTCGCCCTGACACCTGTCCGCGCACACATACGCATACACCCACCCCCCCTCCTCCTGCTCTCGCCTTCGGCCTCCCTCATATGGAAGAGACCCTCGGAGCTACTGTGTACAGCAAGGCGCCATCAAGCTCTTCCCTGCACATCGTCTCTACCCACTTGAGTACGCACCCTGTGCAGCTCCATACAGTCACTCGGTCCTGCTGCCCTGGACGGCGCCACCAGGTTGGGTGTGCCGTCGTTGCTGCTTGACATCTTCTCCACGTTCTGGCACGGACTGTCCATTGGGCTCCGCCCCGGCTCCACGGTCTTGCTCTCGAAGCTCATCGGGACTTGGCCCCCTGCCTGGTCCCCCCAGCCCCAATGAAGAGTAGGGGTTCCGAGAAGCGAGACGAGCAACATTTCCCGGGGTCGACGCCAATCGATATCGTCTCCCTCTCTGCCTTGGCCGGCACGCTTTTATCAAGTCACCAATTATCTCGACCTGCCTCTCTTGCCCGACTGCGTCTTTAGACCGTTACCTCGACACTGTCCCATAACAAGCTTCCCCTGGACCACCGAGCTTCCCCCGGCGTGCACTTAAATCGCCCGGATTCGTTGCCTAATACGCCCAGCGAGGTCGAGCCTGCCGCCTTCCTCTCCTTCTCCCCCCTCCCAGGTCGTCCACTTATTGTTCACCTTGTACCCGGGGGCTGTGGTCTGCCAACTCGTGGAACTCGTGGGACTCGTATCACACGGAACTCCCTACCTTCCAGCGACCTGTCATATCGTCTCGGTTTGGATCTAACGGGCGGAAATCCACGGCCCACCGTTCTGAAGTCTCAAATTCTCCGAGTCGGGCCAGCCAGGGTGCCTCAACAAGGATGGCTGAAGCGAACTTGAGTGCCGAAACAACCACCAAGGCTCCCAAGGACAAGAACTGCCCTTACTGCGGACAGGCCTTCACTTCGTCTTCTCTTGGACGACACCTGGACCTATACATCAAGGACAAGAACCCAAAGGCACCCGATGGCATCCACAACGTCGAGGAGATCCGGAAGATCCGGGGAGGCATCACCCGGCGACATCACAAGGGCAGCAGGAGAGCTAGCTCAGATCCCGCCGCCAGCCATGCCGGATCCAGACGCAGTCCAGAGGCTTCTGATGCTGAGTCGCCAGCGGCAAAATCACCAGGTATGCCTAAGGAGAAACAGTCCGCAGCGGACTTGACCAAGGGTTTAGCACCCTTTATCGCCTCATTGGAGACAACCGGGGTCATTAACAACATCCCTCAAGCAGAAGTTGGAGGCGGGAGCGCGGATGCCATCCGGAGGGCAAATACACAGAGGGCACACAACAGGCAGATGATAAAATCGTCCTTCGAGGTCAAGCAAAAAGTCCAGGATGCCCTCGACCGAGCCAGGGCTGCAGAATTGGCACTGCGGGAAATCCTCAGCTCGTGGAGAGCGGCAAAGTAGGTCGACTTGACGTTCCTCCAAGACAACGGGTGGTGTATGGTACTGACTTGAATTCTAGGCAGCAGGTGAATGTGCATTCGATGCCGTTCGACTTCGATCCGCTCTCGCTAGACTTTCCAGCCCTGTGTCTTCAATGCTTGGAGCCGCCGCCAACATTGTTCTCGTCTACGCAGCATCCAACCCCGACGTCGTGGTCCATAACCCCTCCTGGGGAGAAGCAGGACCAAGCTCTGCTGGCCTATTTTCAAGAAGAATTTCGAAAGTGGAAGATCACTTGTGCTTCTGCAACGACGGCAATCATGGAAGAACTCACTTACCCACCTTCACAAGCAGCAACATTCCGAGAGAACACCCGTGACTCGGTACAAAAAGCAGAACGAGCTGCTGAAAATCTCGAGAGGCAAGTTACGGAGCATCTTACCTCAGCCTTCTCCGTGTGGCAGCAGCTCTCCCCGCAGCGTCGGCAAGAACTGTGGATATTGGAGCTGGCACGAAGCGTAGGGAGGAAACAAAAGGAGGTGGACAAATTGAAGGAGACACAACACTCACTCGAGCAGGAGAATGCCAACCTCAAGTCTCAGATTGATCATCTGAATCGACTGCAGCAACCACGCGAGTTCAAAGTCGCCAACCCAATGACCTGGGGCATGAGCCAAAAGATGATACAGCTTGCGGCGGAAGCGGGCGTCAGTGGCCGTCGGGTGGTTGGACTGAACCTAGAGGATCGCCATTCAGACCTCAACACCGTGGTCTCGAACGCCATCGACAGGTGGAAAAATGTGATCGTATCCTCAAGGGCAACGGGTGGCTTGGCTGCTCAGAGACCTCTTGATCCGTCGTCTGCGCAAATACCTACCACCACGACGCAGCCCCCCACACCGACTGGCCAACAGGCACACGTGCAACAATCATCGCCCAGCGTCTCTACCTTTTCTCAAGCGCCCTTTCCACGACACACGTCACGAAGTCCAGCTGTGCCAACAATCATAGCCACCAGCGAGACCAAGACATCGATCGCCGGAACCCCCTCGGAACAATCCGCCGACGATTCAGATCGAGAATCGGAGCAGGACGCAGAGGAAGCGGAGGATGCCGACGCCGATGCTGACGCCGATGCTGATGCCGAAGCTGACGTTGAGATGAGCGGTGGAGAGGGATACCTCTCAGCGGCACATACGCCAGTTCCCCCGAGCATTGCGCAGATGCCTCAAAGTCCGATGCCACACAGTCCGATGCCACACAGTCCGATGCCACACAGTCCGATGCCTCATAGCCCGATGCCACACAGCCCGATGCCCCACAGCCAAATCACCCATGATCAACAACCCTACGCCACTCAGCAGATGGCGGCAGAGGCACGGCAGAACCCATACCCGCAGAACCAAGCCGGGGCTGGCAATTACGCAGCGCAGGCTGGAATACTGCCTAGCCAACAGCTACAGCTGGGACAGCAGGCTTTTGGTCATCAGTACCGGCCTAGCCACGGCCATGGCGGGGGGATGAATATGTCGTGGGACAATCAATGACGGCGCGATGACCAACCTGCGACTGACCCATTAGTAGTTGACTTACTTGGACTGGGGATAGTCTCAGGTTGGCCAAGGCAGGCAGCCGAATGGTTTGCTGGGTTTGCCGATCACGGGCTCCGAGTTGAGTCGTGATCCAGGTAATTGATACCGACGCGAAGCAACCCGCGCTCGGAGACTGCACCTGTATCTATTTTCGAACACTATCATTTGATCAAGTGTCTGCCTTAAACTATGCCAGAGGGACACCCCTCCGTCTCCACCACCTAGACTCTCGTACCTGCTCGTGCTGGTATGAGCTTGGTAGATTAGAGTCTAGAAGGAGTCACCACTTTGCGAAGCACATCAAGATGCACCAGGCATCTATCTGTTCTACGCAATCATCTAGAGCCTCTGAAGATGAGCTAAACATAGAACCTAGAATATTGAGTTGTGTGGCCTTCACTATACTATAGGAACATAAATCTCGTAATAATAATAATAGTAATTCTTGAATCCATACCCAACCAAGCTCACTATCACACAAACAGACCACTCGCTCTAGCGTCCATGTTCTCGAGGCCCTTGCGCCCAGCCGTCGGCCTTGGACCCAAGATGTCGGGTCCCCAAAATGAGGGGCCCGTCGGCGGCCCCGGCGGCCCCGTTCAGACCCTTTGCCCCGCGGGGTGCGCGGTGCAGGTGCTGCGGTGAATAATATGTGAGAATCCCTGTTAATAAAAAAGGAAAAGGCCTCGAGGGGGGTCCTGCACGACATTCCCTGAGCCGGGCCGACTAGTGCACCTCAGGCTGGGCACACTAATAACTAACATCAACGAACCCACTCCTCCTCCTTCCTTCTTTATTACCCTACACGCGGCTGAAACAACAACATATCTTGCAACCAAGGTTCAACGGTCGCTAGCTCCGAGCGGGGCCACGGTATCTGCCGCTCGTCCCAAGCGCCCTCTCTAGGGCAGGGCCGGCCCACTTCCGTCTCAGCTGTCTGCTGGGGTGGAATTTGCCGTGGAAGTGCCCTCGGTCCTTTCGAGAGTCTATGTTGGCCACCTCCCTTCCAGACGCCGTCCCGATTCGTGGTTTGTCGCCGCCATGGCCGGGCCGTTTCGTGTGAAATTACGTTATTTGGGGTTTGATTGTCTGCCTCGTGAACAAGAAAGAGTGTGGAAAGGTCACCATTACCCACGCCATCACGGTCGTACATACATGGACTTTAGGCCGGGCCGAACCGGACCGGACCGAATACCTAGGTAGCTTTAACCCGGGGCCGGACGTGAAAACGGACCAACCCCCCGGTCCCTTTCGGGAAGGGTCATCCTCACAACGGGATGTAAAATAAGTGCAAATCTTTGATAACCCGGTCCCGACAAATACCTGGTCTCCGCCGGAATCTCCGCCGGAACCAGGACGGACGCCCGGTCCCAATTGATGGGCGGCTCCACCTGGGTACCAGGGCTGCTGCTAGAGAGGATGGACACGTTGGCAGGACGTTTCAGGTGAGAGTGGGAGGGGGGTCAAAACTTGATTTTGCTTTTTTTTTTCTTTCACTTTCCCAGTGACGAGCCCTGGAGGACGGCCCGGGGTCTCATGTCTGCTGCTTGAGCGCAAATTTGCTTCGCATCCACGCGGCAACCCCGAGACCTCGGCGGGTGATGACTTGCAATGCGTGGTCGGCCCATGCCGGCTCGGCCTGACTCTCAGAGCGGGCGCTGATGGTATCATGGTTCGGGCTCTGCTGTCGGGGCACCGGGTCCAGGAGAGGGCGGTGTGCCGAGGCTGGATTTGGGCATGTCGTGGGTTGTCACTGCTGTGAAGAAGTCTGATTGTGGGAACTTAGTAAGAACCTGGCGTACTACTTAGAAGTAACTAGTACTAGGTGTTTCTAGTCACGGTCCTGAGACCTCGATCTCAGCTGCTCTACATCGGACTACATGTATTCTTTGACGAGTGTTTCCACTAAGCCGGAACAATAGTAAGAGCCGCAGAAGGACAAGGCAATGTATCTTTCAAGATAGACACAGTAAGCCTCCCCATGCCCAGCTGCTCTACACGCAGAATTTGGCAGCTTCTCTGGGAGTCTGGCCATCTGTCGTCCATGGCCGCTCGGAAAAACAGAGAAATGTCGATGGCTGGGAGGTGGCTGATTAGAAGGTGGCCGCAAGGGACTACTACAAGTTCTGAACCACCATGTCCAAATTGATCGTCTCGCTGAGAACGTACTAACCAACAAGGAGATTGAGGAGTGGAAACGGTAGGGGAGACCTCCAGGGATACTGGCATCAGCAAGAGCCGTTGGCTCAAGCACATTGCCACGGACTACAACATCCCCCTGAATTCTTCTGCTGACATGGCTAGTGGTACCCCGGTCTTCGCCGTTGTATTGTTACGAGGGGGCCAGGTAAGAATTTCAAAACTGTCAGCCTTGGTGGTGGTGTAAGTATGTCGTTCCAATCTTAGAGAGAAAGAGGTGGTTTTCGCGTAGATAAATCTACGTTTCTAGGGGATACTGTCATAAGCTGTCTGATATCGGGATCAGTGCAAATGCAGGGCTGTGTCTGGTTCTGAAGAGCTTGTTACATCGCTCCATCAGTACCCAGGTATGTAGTTCCATTAATATAGTTGGACACTAGTAAGCGGAAAAGGTTGCTCGCAATAACCTTTTCTGCCTAGTAGGGGCTTGCCAATATGTCACAACTGATGCGATGTCGCTACCACGTCGGTAGGCGTGGGCTATCTTGTGTCATTGACAGACCCGCAGCTCAGCAAAGGAAGAAGTCAATACCCGTGGGTCTCGGTTCTTTTCACCGCACGTAGGGGGCAACCGAAGGTCTGGACCCCGGGTAAGCTTCAAACTAGTCATCTCGCACGGGCAGTCGTCGTCGTGCAATGTGGTCGTCTGTGGCTAGATGAGTCAAGCTTTGCGGATGAGCGTTTAGCTTGTGACTCTGCATATGAATCGCAGTCTGCACGTCATACTCGCTGATGGCACAGGGGAAATAAACGTTAATTGAGCTTATATCTTTTAAGTACTATTAGTTGGCTGGACCTACCAGGTCATGCTTTGATGAACTTTCCAGTAAAAGTGACTTTTGGTAAGAATGTTATCAAACAACGTTTATTACAGCTGTGGAGGTATAGTTCAACGCGAGCATCTGCACCCGAAAGCTTCGACAAGCTTCTTGTCGACTCATTGGTCTGGCGGTGAGGCGGCTCAACTTTGAAGGAGGTATCGTCAACATCAATCCATCCATTGCAACTTGATCATATGGAGTTGAGACGGAATTGCGCAGAGCCCAGTCAGCGAGACACGTAATTTCAACCAGAATGATCTCGAATTTGAGTGGTCAATTGTGGTCGTCTCCATAGATAGGGTTGCTTCGGACTCTATATAGATTTTGCAGCGCTCAAGGCTGGAAAATCGATAGAAATTCGTGTCACGCACTGATACTTCAGCGAGCAATCCATAACTTGAATGTCTTCTATCTACTTATCCAGGGGGTTGGCCGGCAGTTTGACTAACAAGGTGTTCGCCTTGCTTTTAAACATGTGGCTAATAGAATCACAGATTTATAAACTCTCGCATATCTTAACAAAGAATTCCAAGTAGTTTTATTTTAAGAACAGATATTCGTAAGGTAAGAAACGGATATTATAAAATTAAATACCTTTTCTTTTTAATTTTAAGTTTATATATTTATATAAAAATAAACATTAAATTTTATTATTTTTTTTATATATAAGTATTTTTTTATAAAAATATTAATATAATTAAAAATTATATTAATACTTTTATATATACTTTTATAAAATAAAATACATTTATTTTATATAATAATATTAAACTTTATATTAAACTTTTAATTATAAAAAGAATATTATTAAATATTTTAAAGTATATAAATTTTATAATATTTAAATTTATATTTTAAAAAAAATTAATTTAAAGTTAAAATTAAAATTAAAATATTAATATATTTTTATTTTAAAAAGAAGTATTATAAAAATTAAAAGGATATTTAATATATATAAATAATATAATATTTATAGGAATTAAGTTAGAAATTTAATTAAATAATATTTAGTTCTTACTTTACAACATTCGTTTTTTACTTTACAAATATCCGTTCTCTTTATTTTTAACTTTTAAACTTATAAAACTTATATAGTACTTTTATATAATAATTAATATTTAAAACGTAATTTTTAAAAGAAATTATAATACTATTAATAATATAAAAGAATAATATAAAAAAATAATATAAAAAAATAATATAAAAAAATAATATAAAAAAATAATATAAAAAAATAATATAAAAAAATAATATAAGTCAGCCTACCCTATAACACATAACCCTATTAATATATATATAATTTTTAAATATTTTTTAGATTACTACTAAATTTTAATATTGAATTTCTTAATAATTATTAAAGTTATTTTAAATTTAATAAGAATAAATTAATTAGTAAAGATTTTATTATAATATAATTTAATTTTATAATTTTATCTTTATTTTCTATCTTATTATTATTAAGTAGTTCTTCTTTAACTTTTATAATTTATTCTATTAATATTTTTTTTAAACTATTATAATATTAATAAATAATTTATTTAAATTAAAAAGAATTTTATAATATTTTTAAATTTTCTAATAATTAAGTATATTAATAAGGATATTCTTTTTATTTTTAATAATAATTATATATATCATTAACTTATTAAATCCCTTAATTGATTTTTTTTAAAAAAAGATATATTATAAGTAATTTAAAGTTTTTCCTTAGCTTATATAATTTAAATTTAATTTTATATATTTAATAAAATAAATAAAATATTTTTAAATTTATTTAAATTAATTTTTTATTAATAAAGCTAGGTTTTTATTTTTAATTAGTATTATTAGTAATAATATTATTATTTCTATATATTAGCTTTAAATTAAAAACTTTTTATTAATCCTTAGGTTAGATTTCAGTCCCTAATTATTTTTTTATAATATATTTAAATATAAAAATATTTTGCCGAGCTATATTATAAATATATAAAAAGAATTTCTTATAAGAGTTTTTTATATTATATATATCTACTAATATATTTCATTATTAATAATATTTTTATTTTAAATTAAAAAATATATTAATATTAAATAGTTAAAGAATATAGGAAGTATATACTAGAAGGAAAATAAGTTAAATTTAATACAAATAATACTCTTATATAAAGTCTTTAATTATATATAATTTATAACTATTAATAATTAATACCAGTTATTATTTAGAATTAATAGGGCGGGTAAAGGGCTTATATATAATCCATAATTATTATAAATTAATAAGATTATTAATTTAATTTATTTTTAATATTATAAAATATTAATTTTTAAATTTAATAAATAATTAGTAAGAAAATTATTATTATTAAATTATTTTATTATAAAAGATAATTAAAGAAGACAATTACCTATTATTATTAATATAACTTTTAATTATAGTATACTATATATAATTAATAATTATTTTTCTAATAATAGAATTATTTTTTAAAGATTTAATAATTAGATAATTATTTCTATTCTTTTTTTAAAAGCTTATTTTATTAGTATTAATTTAGAACTTCTTAGGAATATTAGTAATTTTTAGGACCTTTAAATTATTAAAAAAACTCTTAACTCTTTCTAATATAGTACTATTTACTCATTTATAATTAATTTATATAGTTTTAAAAATCTTTATTTTAAGATTCCTTTTTAAAAATTTCTATATTTAATATTTTTTTATAATAATAGTAGGGGAATTAATTAATTAGTTTATATTAATAATTTAATAAATAAAATATTAAAAAAGTTTATATATAAAAGAATAGAATAAATAGTTTTATATAAGAATTTAATTAACTATAAAACTTTTTTATATTAATAATAGCTTTTAATAAATAAAATTAATATTTTTTTAAATTAAAATATCTATTAAATAATATTAATAAGAGTATTTAAAAATATAATATATTTTATATATCTTATTTTAATTAATACTAATTTAATAATTAATTATAATAGTTAAAATTATAGCTATAATAATAAAAAATATATTATTATATATAGAAAAGGAAAATAAATTAAATAGTATAAAAATTAAGTTTATATAACTTAAAATACCCTTATAAAATAGATATATATTTAAGTAACTTTAATTATAATAATATAAATAATTTGTGTGTATTAATAGGGTTATGTGTTATAAGGTAGGTCGATTTAAAAAAGATAATATAAAGAAAATAATATAAAAAAATAATATAAATTAAATAATATAAAAAGTAATTTAAAAAATATAATTTAAAAAGAATAATATAAAGAAAAATAATATAAAAGATATAATTTAAAGAATATAATTAAAAAAATATATTATATAAATATATAATTTTAAATATTAATAATATAAACATTATATTTTATAAAACTTTAATTAATAATATTATTAAAATAATATATTTTAATTTTATTTATATATTATATATTATATTATTTTTTATTATCTTTAACTTTATATTCTTTTAAACGTTAAATTTAAAACGTTTACTACTATATAAAAGCATTATATACATTTTATATATATAAGGTATTAAAAAAACAAAACTACTTTATATATTATAAAATAAAAGTTATGAACATTTATTATATATTAATTATTATTAATAATATAATATTTTTTAAATGTTAAACTTTATACGTTTATTAATATATAAAAATATTATATATATATTTAAATATTTATTTTATATAAAATTTTTTTTAAAAAATTTTAAATAAAATATATTTATTTATTATATATTAAATTAATATTATATAAATAAATTAAAACTTTAAATATTTTAAAATAAAAAGTTTATTTTAAATTTATTTACTTTTATATAATATATAAAAATTGTAATAAAATAATAATTTTATAAAATAAAGTTAGTAAAGTTAGTATAAATAAATTAAAAAATATATATTAAATAATAATTAATTATTTATTTAAAGTATAAGTAAAGAAAATAATAAATAATTAAATAAAGATTTAATAAGGTTGAAGCTAATAAATGGTTCTACTATTTTAATTCATGTTTAGACGTGATGCTGTCGACAGTTTTACATATCCAACCATGGTGTGGGAGTTAATCTATCAGGCAGTCAAGTGGTTGTATACTTATGTAGTTGCGCGTTTCATCAAGCTACCTAGGCATGGATGGTCTCTGCTCATGTTCACTGGCCTTTCCCCTCGCTCAGATGTGCTGGCCACCCCGTGTATTCGCCTTCAAACAATTTCTCGCCCACCTTCTTTCCGTTTTCCCGACCGGAAACTCTCATAGACCTTCCGCAGGGAGAAAAGTATACTGTAAGACTGACGCCAGTTGCGTCGGTATACACGAATGACACGAATTCGTGCAGGTTAGGCGGTCCATCCAAATCGGCGTAAGGACTTTTCAAGGTGTTAGTTCATACAGCGCGCGCGACTCTCTCGCAGAAGATGATTGATAGAGAGAGTACTGACAATGCTTCCCGCAGAAGGTCGAAATACGAATCTGCCTCCTTCTGCCAACCTAATCTCTTGAAGATTTCGACAGTACACTCAGCAACCTCGCGATCCGTCTTCGCGAATTGCCACTGGCTCAAATACATCTTGACATCTGGAATGGCTTGGCCGGGAACCATTTCGAAGCTTGGGGTCAGGACGCCGCGGGTCGAGTCCATATCATTACAGGGCTTATGATAGTCGTCAGGCAGACGCTCTCCCCTGTGACAACGGAGAAGATCCCAGATGCTGCCAAGAACTTCGAGCCCTCTCATGCGTTCCTCGTTGACAACCTGGCCCCCGAGTGTGTAAATATTCTTCGCTACTTCCCATGAATTTGCTTGGGGCACAATGCCGTACGGCTGCGCACGAACGTTAGTACGGGCTGAGTAGGAACGGCCTGGGTTGGAAAGCTTGGGGAGGCAGAAGGACTAACCTTGATCCGGGTCTTCGGTAGAGACGGATGGGCGGCGTCCATGCCAATGATGATGAGGTCAAGTTTCTCTGGGTTCAGCTCTGTGACGTAGCGCTCGACAAGATCCATCGCGCTCTTGAAATCGCACCCGACCCTGTCCAAGCGGCGAATGCTGCTTATGCAAATCTCATTTCCACTTCTCCCTGTCGCAAGTTTCTTCGCCTGAGGATTGACGTACAGCTTCAGCTTGCGTTTAGCTCCGTCCAGATCCCACGCGATGGCAATGTTGGGTATGCGAGAATGCAGCTCGGGAGGGACCGCTGCCTTGACCTTGGAAATCTCCTCAGGGTCCTTCAAGAACAAATCTTCACCCAGCGCGTCAAACACGGTCTGGTCCGCCGCGTGGGATGCCTTTATCACGGGTTGCAATTCATCAACAAAGGAGGCGCTGTTGAAAACATCATGTGGGCGGGTCATGCCGCTGCGCACTATAGGCTTTCGTTTGGCAGACCAGTTCACGCTTATGTGACATGGACTAGAGTCGTGTGTGAAGGGATTTGGATCTGGGTTTTCCGTTGTGGCTCGAGGTCCAAAGATTGGCGTGACTTTGGTTGCGTACCAACGCAAGTGACTTTCCTGTTCCTCGGCCGTATACCTGCCGGTGTATTCCAGAAGTCGCGAGAGCGCTGGTTCGACAAGATACCACCAGAATTGCTGATCGGAGGTGAGCTCATTGTTGATGCTAGTCATGGTGGCCATTGTTGATGAAGTCTCCGTTATCAGTGGATTGATGGATTCGAAACATTGAAAGTAACTCAGACTCAAGATGAAGGTATTTGTAGTCTACTGTCCACTAGTTTGTGATATCTACCGGCTTCAGCTAATGCGTTCAAGGCAACCCCCACGTTGAAAAGCCCCGAGGTAAAGTACTTAGGTACATGGGTGTATGAAGGTTCGGTCCACCGCCAACAAAAGAAAGACACGAGTCAATTGCCACACTGCCATCTCGTCAGTCGCACAGAACTCGAGGTACAGGGCTTTCCTGAAGGTCTCGACAAATTGTAACTTCTAAGGGTTTATAAAGGGTAACCCACGTAATTAGATTATAACACGTGTAAATAAAAAAGTTAATTTTAGAATATAATTACTTTAATTATTTTATTTTATTAAAGTTATTAAAATAAATAGTTTTATATAATTTTATGTATTAATTTAAATAATAAAATACGGAAAAATAATATAAAGAATTATATATTAATATAAATTTAAATATAATATTTTTTATAAATTTACATATATTATTAATATTTAATTTTTAATATATATATATATATATATATATAATAAAATATAAATATAAATATAAATATTAATATAAATATAAATATAAATATAAATATAAATATAAATATAAATATAAATATAAATATAAATATAAATATAAATATAAATATAAATATAAATATAAATATAAATATAAATATAAATATAAATATAAATATAAATATAAATATAAATATAAATATAAATATAAATATAAATATAAATATAAATATAAATATAAATATAAATATAAATATAAATATAAATATAAATATAAATAATATAATATAATATAATATAATATATTAAAGTTTTTTATAAAAAATTATTAATTTATAATTTTTAAACTTATATTATTTAATTATACTTAATTAAAATTAAGTGCTTAAAATAAGGACGTGGGGCAGATATCCTACCTAAATAGTTATATAAGACTTTTTAAAACCTACTATAAGTTCCTACGCACACACACTCACAGTTAGTATGGGGGCGTAGTGCAGATATCTGAGTCGTGTAACACATTTTAAGTTGTATAAGACATTCTGAGTTGTACAAGACCTTTTAAGGTCCACTGTACCTACTCACGCATATAACTCACAGGTGTTGTGATAGGGGCGTGGTGAGGATATCTGAGTCGTATAGTAGGGGGGTCGAGAGCGACAAATGTCCAAAAAGTTAAAAACGTTTAAAACGTCTAGTAGGTCCAGCTAACCAATAAAGATACAACTTTAATGAACGTGTATTCCCTTTTTAAAGGTGTATAATATATAAATAAAGTGTTAGATAGAATAATAACGAAACGAAGTTTAAAATAAAGTCTGACCTTAAATTTAAATTTAAATTTAATACTATAAATAATTAGCTAAATATCTGGGCCTTATCGTAGATATTTTAGCGGGAATTTTTAATCGCGCAAGACCTTTGAAGGCCCACTGTATATGAATTTTTGAGGCCCACTATAGATGTCGATAGAGTTAGTTGTAGTCGGGAAAATATTTGAACGCCCGACACCTGTTTAAGCAACTAGGCATTGATCACCGTAGTTGTATGTATAGAGGTATGCATTTACACGCATGCAACGAGTCCATGACCAAGGAGCGAAGGTAGTACAACAGTCAGCTACAAAATGATACGATCGAAGCAAACCAATAAGGCATGCTGATGGCATCCTTACTCCAGGCGAAGTTGCCAATCCCATTGCAAAATGAGCTCGTTCGCAGCATTGGCGCCAGCCACGGTTTTCTTGTTTGGGGACTTCTCTGACCCCTGGTTCGAGCCCATCAATGATATCTATCAGGAATCCACCTCAAATCGGTGGATGCGGGTATTCCTCCACGATGTGGCATCAGTTGTCCGAGTGGAGGTTGGGGCCTTTGATGGAGCCTTGCGGGACAGCCTCGGGCTAGGCAACTTTGTGAGCCTCCGGGACGTAGCTGAGTTATATCGCCACGAGAGCGATCAGGTTGGCTTTGTGCACGCCATCATGGCGTATGTCGTGAGAGCAGTTGCACTATTACGGTATTTGCCACCCCGAGGCCATGATAGTTTGATTTGATGCAATACACGGCCCAACTTGAATTTGTCCTCAAGTGCCCGGTTTGGTCGGAAGCAATTGCTGATGTCCTTTGTGTGAAGATATGCCAAGCAGAACCCGGACGCTCTGAGGAGTCGCACAATCGAGTCGCTGGGCATCTCGGGGGGCCTCTTCAGCGCGTCAGTGCTGGCGGTAGCGCGAGACTTCGACAGCCTCTACGAGGCGTGTGTGGTGATGGCCGCGTTGGTCTGCCGCCACTGCGGATTTGCGCTGAGAAGGTCCAGGGCGGTGGAAGAAAGCAGCCGCGCGTGGGGCTGGGCGATTACGGGAGTCTCTGCAGATGAGCTTGACAGAAGTCTAATTGAGTTCCAGAAAACCATGGTGAGTTTTAGAAGGATCCCCAATCCCCCCATGCTTTTTTTTTGGGAGCAACAGACGGCACGGGAAAAAAGTCCTGACCATTGTCTCCCACAGAGGATTCCTGCGCATAAGACAGTACGAGTTGGCATCCGCGGTCATGGTTGGAGCACCGTGGTCGGCCCTCCTTCCGTGATGGAGCTGTGCCTGAAGCAGTGTCCTGGACTGAGTAGTCTCGGGCGAATGGAACTGCCCATCTTCACCCTGCAGCATAATTCGAGCTGCAGGTTGTCATCTGCCGATTTCGACCACATCTTGGGGACGTCCGGCCTCCTCGGTGCGCCCCTGATCCCAGGGTTCAGGCTGTGGGGGCTGGAGGATGCTCAGCACGGCGACATGTCGTCCAGCCACGAAACCTGGGGGAGCCTTCTGAGGGTCGTGATCGATCATGCCTTCTCCCGTCCGGTAGACATAGTGGGGGATGTGACCAGGCTGTGTTCCAGGCTGGGCGCGTGCCGTCAGATCGAAGTCGGCGTGATGGGCTCCACCTGCCACCTGCCCTACATCCTCGGTGCACTTAAGGCGAAGGTTGCGGGGGCACAGGTCACACTGATCCAAGACAAGCCGGGCTCTTGCGCAGGCAACAGTGAGGCAGGCCTACCACCCAACCGGATTGCCATCGTAGGGATGGGCGGACGGGGCCCCAACAGTAACTCATCTGATGGCCTCACCCAGTTCTGGGACGTTTTGAAGAATGCAGAGGATACTGCGCGCAAGATCCCAGACGGTCGTTTCAATGCCGAGGAATTGTTTTCGGCAAGAGGAGATGGGGGACAGGCGTCCCCGTGCAAGTCATCGACCGAGTTTGGCTGTTTCCTGAAGGACCCGGGCCACTTTGATGCCCCCTTCTTCAGGCTGTCGCCACGAGAGGCGACGTTGCTGGACCCAGGCAGTCGACTCTTCCAGATGGCAGCATACGAGGCTGTCGAGATGGCAGGATTCGCGGACGGCCGTTCGAGAAAGATAGACCCGGCCAGGATCGCGGTCATTTACGGGCAGAGCAACGAAGACGGCTACACGACGGCGCACCGCGAGAAAGGCTGCGACGCGTACACTTTGCAGACTGTGCAGCGTGCCTTTGCCCCGGGCCGTGTGGCATTTCACTTTGGGTGGGAGGGCCCGACGTGGTCAGTTGACTCGGCATGTTCTACCTCGTCCTCGATCCTGCACCTGGCAACGCAGAGCCTGCTTGCTGGCGAGGTTGACATGGTTGTTGCAGGGGCCTCCAATGTCATGTCCAGCCCGCATGGCTGGTGTGCTCTGTCGAAATCCGGCGTTCTGTCCAACTCGGGGAACTGCAAGACGTTCCGAAGTGACGCGGATGGGTACTGCCGCGGTGAGTTTGTCGGAGCGGTGGTGCTGAAGCGCCTTGAGGACGCCGTCGCCCATCACGACAACGTGCTGGGCATCATTGCCGGCACAGCAAAGAGCCAGTCAGGTAATGCACCATCGATCACAACACCAGACAGCCACGCCCAGCAGCAGCTATTCCGGAGGGTCGTGCGGGATGCGGGCCTCACGTCCAGTGATGTCTCGTATGTCGAGATGCACGGCACAGCAACCCCGATTGGCGACGCATGCGAGATGAATGCTGTTGTCCAAGCCCTGGGCCGGGGAAGACCAGGTGGGCCCCTGCCGGTGGGAGCCGTCAAAGCCAATATCGGGCACAGTGAAGCAGTAAGTCAAGTTTCCAAGGTTGTGATGGTGTGTACTCAGGGCGGCTGAGTGGGAGGTTGCACAGTCAAAAGGGTCATTCTTCTAACTGTTGATGGCGCTCGCCTCGCACCTTATACAGGCATCGGGAATCGCCTCCCTCTTCAAGGGTATCTTCATGTTCCAACACCAGCTGATGCCTCCCCAAGTCGGCATACCTCACCCCCTGAACCCCAACTTCCCGGCACTTGACAAGTTCAACGTCAGCATTCCATTCACACCGGGCCAATTCAGCTCGCCTCCTGCCAAGCCTAACCGAATTCTGATTAACAACGTTGATGCAGCGGTATGTATCTTCAACGTTGTGCTGCTTACAAAATATGTCCCGTGCAAGAGTGCTCAGGTGTGCTGACCGTGGCTCGTCAATAGGGCGGTAACGCGTGCGTGCTACTCGAAGATCCGGCTGGCATCGCCGCCCTGCTACAGGACAACAAGACCAGAGACCAAAATCCTGACCCCCGGCCCGCTCATGTTGTTGTGACAAGCGCCAGATCGCATGTATCACTCCACATAAATCAAGACAGGCTTCTCCATTGGCTCCATGCGAATCCGGGAGCGAGGCTCCAAGACATCGCCTACACCACCACGGCCAGGAGGATACAGCACCCCCTTCGGTTCGCATGTACCGTGTCATCGACCCAAGAGCTGATCAGCTCCCTGGAGTCGTCCCTGGCATGCAATGACGCCGACGCTGGCGTTCCCAAGCCTCGGACTCTCACCAAAGCCCTGCCCCAGCGACCACCCATCGTCTTCGTTTTCACCGGCCAAGGCTCCGAGTACGCCGGCATGGGTGGCGAGCTATATCGCACCAGCCCCAAGATCCGTGAGACGGTCGATTTGTGCGCAAGGCTTTGCGTAGAATATGGGTTCCCGCCCTTCACGGACATCATCACCGCGGCACCGGGGGTTGACCTGGCGCACAAGAGCGCGGCTCAGACTCAGCTCGCTATTCTGACCCTGGAGCTCGCGCTGGCCGCCTTCTGGAGGGACGTCGGCGTCGAGCCATCTATGGTTATAGGCCATTCGCTCGGCGAATATGCGGCCATGCACGTGGCTGGTGTGCTCTCGCTGGCCGACGCGCTGTACCTCGTTGGCCACCGAGCTCTTCTCATGGAGCAGATGTGTGATGCGGGAGCCTTTGAGATGCTTGCCGTCTTGGGCCCCAAAGAAAGTACAGATGCACTCATCCGAAGCCATCAAACACAAAAGCAAGCACCGTGCACCGTGGCCTGTCTCAACAGCCCGAGGGCCACCGTCATCAGTGGGACGACCGAAAGCGTAGCCAAGCTCCAGGAGGCTCTGTCTGGGCAGGGAGTTCGCTCTCGCAGACTTCCGGTCGCATACGGCTTCCATTCACCCCATGTAGAGCCCGTTCTCAGCGACTTTGCCTCCTTGGCCACTGGTGTGGCTTACTCCCCGCCCAGACTTCCGATGGCATCAACCTTGCTTGGTAAAGTGATTGACGTGCCTGACGTCTTGAACCATGACTATCTTGTGCGACAGACTCGACAGGCTGTCGACTTCGTCAGCGCTGTCGAAGCGGCCAGGAATGCGTTGGAAGATCCTATCTGGCTCGAGATTGGCCCCAAGCCGACGTGCGGGTCCTTCGTGCGGGCGATTCTGGCGTCCTCACCCTGCAAAGTCCTATCGACACTGGATGACAAGGTGACAGACTGGGCCTCCGCTAGCAACTGTATGGCAGAAATGTACCGGAGCGGCGTCGATATCGACTGGCTCCGCCTCCATGCTCCGCATGAGAAGGGACTGAAACTGTTGGCGTTGCCTTCGTACGGTTGGGAAGTCAAGGATTACTGGATCAGGTGGAACGAAACGCTACCAGTCACGAATAATCCACCTTCGGCCGCCTCGGAAGAACTGCTGCACTACACGTGCGCCCAGCATCTCGTAACACCAAGGTCCAGCCTCGCCAAGCCCCAGGTGGCATTCCGTTCCTCATTGGCAGAACCGGAGCTGAGAGCGCTGGTCAACGGCCACTGCTTACGAGGCGTGGCCTTGTGTCCTGGATCTGTATACTGTGACGCTGCACTTGCTTCTGCCGTGTACCTTCTCCAGGACGGCGGCCGACAGGTCAATAACGAGTGCCTGGTTCTGCGCAATATCGTCCTCATACGCCCGCTGAATGACAGTCTCGTTGGCCCGGACGGAGTCATTCACACAGAGGCTACACTAGAGGCTGGCGACTTGATTTCGGTTTCATTCAAGGCTACCCCTTCCTCTCCGGGGTCAAGGGCCGCGCACGACGTGGCTACATGTGAAGTGACTGTTCATGACACCGCATTTGTCCAAGCCGCCTGGGATCGAACTTCGTATTACATCAAATCCAGGATGGATCTTGTAATCGAGAATGCGAAGGACGGACGTGGCCACAGGTTGCAGCACGAGATTTTCTACGCCTTGTTCTCGCACGCGTTTGAATATCGGGCTGATGGATACAAGTCCATCAGGGAGGCATACATATCCCCGGATTTCCAGGATGCCGCTGCGGAGGTGATTCTCTCGGAGGGGCCTGCGCGTGCCCGATTCATCGCATCCCCTTACTGGGGCGAGGGTCTCGTGCATCTGGCCGGCTTCCTGGTCAATTGTCATCCTAGCCGACCCACGGCGGGGACGAAGACTTTCGTGATGACCAGCATGGGGAGTATTGAGCGGACAGCCGTTCTCGAGCCAGGAAAGCGATATTTATCCTATGTCCGCGTCTGTAAAAGACAAGGGGACACGGCAACCTGCGAAGTGACGGTGTTTGATGACACAAGCAGGATTGTGATGCAATGCCTCGATCTGCACTTCCGCGAGTTGCATAACTCCTTGTTCATGCCAGCATTCAACCGTCGCAATGACATTTCCAACGAAAGCAGCGTTCTTGAGAAGCGGCTTCCTCCATCAACACGTTCACCATGCGCAGATGAGCCTGCCATGCGGAAGAACAAAGATGGGACGGCATCGAGGACAGGACCTGTCCGAGAGAAAATTAACAAGTCTGACAAAGAAGTAGAGGAGACGGGCGACGGTGGCGCACTGCGGATTGTTCTTGAGATCATCGCGGAGGCTACGGGCTCTGACGTTTCCGCACTCACAGGCAGCGACAATCTAGCAGAACTCGGCGTGGACTCCATCATGGCCATCGAGATTGCTGCGCAATTGGAAGCGACATCTGGTTCCAGCCTTCCTCCGGCCGAGGTGCTGCAGTGTCCTACCATTGACCATTTGCACAGCATGCTGAACAGCAAGGACGCACAGCCTCAATGCAATAACTCCCTCAGCAGAAGTGACGAAAGCTTCTCTATCATCAGTTCAAACTCCGAGTCTTCTGATAGTTCGCATGAGATGGATGTTCCTTTGGCGACGCCACTCGATCGATCTGCGCCAATTTCCTCACCTACCTCCCCCCAACCGGCCCAGGATATACCCACAGAGGGCAGTGGAAACCCTTTACTGAATGGGCTTGGAGAGCCTGAACCCAAGACCAGAATCACTCTACTACAAAAAAGTCCAAAGACTGAAAAGCTTCGACTGTACCTCGTAGCGGACGGCTTCGGCTCCGTATCATGCTACATCTATCTGGTTATACACAGACTGCCGGCCGAAGTCTACGGCATAGACTCACCCTACCTCCGCTGCCCATCCAGATTAACACCCGAAGTCGGCATCGTCAACATCGCCAAGCTCATGGTCGAGGCTGTGGTGCAATTCCAGCCCGAAGGCCCGCTCCTCCTCGGCGGCTTCTCGGGCGGCGGCACATTGGCCTACGAGATGTGTCGCCAGCTGGCCGACGCCGGGCGGGAAATCAGGGGTCTCGTCATCATCGACATGCGCTGCCCACTGCCACCGCCAGACCCAGTGGTCGAAGTATCGTCCGGTCGCACCCTGCCCGCCGAGGTTATTTACGAGCTCACCCATCACACCTTCGCCCTCCGCGCGCAGGGCTGGGACCCCAACTCCAACACCATGCGCCACCTGGAGAGAATTCTCGACGCCGTGTCAAACTACCACCCGCCGCCGTTGAGACCAGAACTAAGCTTCCCCACCGCTGTTATCTGGTGCAAGAAGGGCATGCTCGCCCGCCTGTGGCGCGATGAACAGCTCGCAAAGAGGATTGTTGACTGCGAGCTGCCCCTGAAGGCGTACCCCGGCTTCATGGAGGACCCAAGGCTTGGGCATGTGCTCTGGAGCATCCTGGACAAGACGGACGAGGACGTCGGCCCAAACGGCTGGGAAAGGTTTGTCAATGCTGCGGGAAGTAAACATGGCGTTTTGTGTCAATCGCTAGACGCCGATCACATGGAGATCGTGCAGCCGGGGCGAGCACGCGAGACAGTGGGGGCTTTGAGAGAGGCCCTGGACTTCTTGCGACAAGATTTTCAGAAGTGAGGATTTATTCACAGGAGGTGGTGTGGAATACATCTCAGGCTTGGTCTCTCACGACGCGCAAGCTGAAATGAGCACTTGAGTCTTTGAGCGGGTATGGACTGAAAATTTCGTTGTGTTTATAGTCATCGATTACGCAGTAGATTTCGAACAGATATAGTCAGGTGATTGCTGTCCACTACTCTGACTAAATACATGAACCTTGGAATGCAAAAGAACCATTCTGAGGTAGACAAGAGCCTCTGATGACATTCGTCTGGAGCAGTTGAGCCTTCACAACATCTTAACCACCCACACCGAGACACTGAAAACGCCAAGGTTGACTGAGAATCCCATACGCGCCTAAACATTTTATTAGAAACAATTCTTCAGCGCATCAGCTAATCAGCACTTCCATTGGGCCAGCCGAAATCTTCAAGGGCCGCAAGGGAAAAGGGAGAGAACCAGCTAATCAATAGGATATCGATATTAATTTCAAGAAGTACTTGCTAATTCTGCACTGCCTTTTCATTCCCTCCCTAGTTTCCCTCTTTTCCCCTGATGTTTGACACCCGACGTGATCTGATCGATCAGAAATATCGTCATCAATATGTGTTCCTGAACTCCCCTAACAGTGGTGGCCATGTGGTCATTTGGGCCCCACTCTCCCGCCGCGGTCCGAGGAAAAATATCATTTTCCGACCTAGAATGCATTTACCGCATGGTTGTCTCCAAGTGCATTCAAGGCATCTATCCCATACTGCTATGCCATGATAACACTACTCAATAAGCATGCTTCACGAGATGAATACCGGACAATATTGGGTCCGAATACTTCAATAGATAATTACTGAACGAGTCAGTGAACCGTGGTAAAGATAAACTTTACGTCTAGCTTTCTTGAAGGTTATCCCTACCGAAGATCATCTTTACTCAAAAGTTCGCTACAGTAGTGTATAACTTAGTAGGTCCAGCCAACCAATAGTAAAAGATATGCCATGTGAGGAGCCCTTTCCGGGGCCATGGGAGCTATTCGTCTAGGTTTGGGAGACTGTGAGTATCGAGAGACTCTCGTGGTAACTACGTCAAGCGACGATCTTTTTGCTTCTTCCAAGGTTATTATAAGAAAAGCGGGCAACCAGTCAACGTGCACAAATTCAGCCAATCAGGTTTAACGTTCCAGACCCAGATATTCCGTTCAGCGACTATTCTAGACGAATAGCATAGCATAGGCATATCAAGCAAGAGGCAAAAACAACGATCTTTCCCGTTCTTATAAGCAAGAAGCAAAAACAACGATCTTTTCCGTTCTTACAGGCAAGCAGTCAATCAACGTGTACGAACTCGGCCAATTAGTATCCAACATTTCAGACCCGGTGGCACTATTTTCCGTTCAGCGACTATTCTAGAGGAATACCTAGGTAGCATAGCATTTCCCCTGCGAAGGTATGGATGAGGGTCTTGGAGACCATGACTCAGAATATTTGAAAGCTAAAGTTGAGAGTCATTGTAATGTTGAGAGTCATTGTAATGTTGAGAGTCATTTTAATGTTGAGAGTCATTTTTGAAAGCAATTTGACCCAAGTCAAATTTGAAGCATATCTGGTGAAAGCTAGAACTTGGGGGGTTAGGTAGAATTCGGCCCGATTTCGACCACCCTCCTCACAAAAACTCACACTTTTCAACCACCCTCTATTAAATGTAAATTAAAATCAGCAAGTAATATCTATTAATTTATTATTATAAACTATATAGAAGTAATAGTTAGAAGATTTAAAGTTTTAATTAAAAATATATTTTTTATTTAAAAGATATTTAAATATATAATATTTAAAATATTAATAATTATACATATTATTAATTATTTATATTATATATCATAATATTTATTTTTTTAAATATTATTAATTGGATTTAATAAAATATATTAGGTAGGTTTTAATTAGTTAAAAGTGTATAGTTACAAGTAATTAATTGTGAAGCTTGTAAGGGGTATGATTGCCGAAATCCCAGCCGCCCACGTTTTGGAAGTAAAGCGTGAATGCTGCTCAGCACATGTGCATCCAGATGAATTCAGATGGACGTGCCCATCTTCGGACCCTAGGGGAACCAAGTACACAATATCACCAGAACTCTTCACCTTCTTCAATTACCACAGACACAATTCTCTTCGGGTGGTGGGCTATGATGACGACAACCAACCATTGGAAGATGATGAACTACGTGATTGGCTTTAACGTGCCATCTGTGCAATGCACAGTCATGGTATTGTTGGCTGTGCTGATGGTTTTTGTGACTTGGCACCTTCTTAGTGTCAGAAAAGTACCGGCTTTTATAAACCCACCTAGGATATATGATCTCACCCATTCGTTAAGCAAGATTCAATCAGTTTCGACAAGCAAGGAGCTAATGGACAAGGCGGAGGTGGAATTCAGAGGAAGACCGTACCGCATGATGACTATGGGCGGGCCTATAATGGTGTTACCTGCTAAATTTGCAGACGAGATTCGAAATGATGACCGGCTAAGCTTCAATAAGTCTGCAGAACAGGTGAGCCAGGAGGCCGCGTGACATCCCAGGGCTTCTTGTGCCTAACGAGCAAATATCCAGGACTACCACGCTTACCTACCTGCCTTTGAGCCGTTTCGAGGCGACATAACCGACCTTCTTGCGAACGTGGCAAAGAAGCACTTGACCAAACTCATAGGTTTGTGTTTGTCATATATCTTATCGGGACTTGGTCCATCTGTCGTTACTGGTCTTGTGCTAAGTAATATCTATGTGATTGCCAGGGAAAACAACAAGGCCTCTCTCTGAGGAGGCTGCCCGTACCTTAAAGACAAAATTGGGAGAATCCCCGGGTAATATACGCAGCCATATCCCTCATTGATACTTGAACTGCTTCTAATGGACGATTGAAGAATGGCAACAGGTCAGCCTCGAGAATACGACACTTCAGCTGGCTTCTCGCATGACGGCACGAGTCACCGCCGGTGAGGATCTTTGCCGCAATGAAACCTGGCTCTGGAATACCATGGAATACACGATCAATGCCGCTAAGGCGGCCAAGATCCTGCAACTGCTCCCGGCTCCGGTGCGTTACATCGCCCACCTGTTTCTGCCCGAGTGTCGGGCGATGCGCGCACAGCTCGTAACAGCCCGCGCCCTGGTGCAGTCCGTCCTCAAGAAGCGCAAGCAACAGCACCTTGAGGCTGCTTCCAAGGGATCTCCTGCGCCCTGCTACGACGACGCCATCGATTGGGGAGCATTGGAATACCGGAAGAGTGAAGGTGACCCTCGTGGGATGGGGTACCAGCCGGCTCTCTTCCAGCTTCAGACGTCGGTGGTTGGTCTTCATAGCACAACCGACCTCCTTACTCAGACACTGATCAATGTCCTTCTCCACCCGGAGGTGATCGCGCCCCTGCGGGAGGAAATTGTAAACGCTATCAGCGACCAGGGTTGGTCCAAGCCTTCGCTGCACAAACTCCATCTAATGGATAGTATTATGAAAGAGACGCAGCGATTGAAGCCACTTGAGCTCAGTGAGTCGACCAGAACCCCTGACCGTCTACTCTCCCGTCATTTGTAAAATCAGGACTGCGACCTCAACTAGTATTCGCCGCTGATGTGAGACGAAAACGTACTAATCTCAAGTCACAGTCACCATGCACCGTATGGCCACGTCTGACGTGAGGCTATCGGACGGGAGCGTGATCCCCAAGGACACGTGCTCGGTGCTAGCTAATACAACGCGGCTGGACCCATTGGTATACGAAAATCCCCGGGAATTCGACGCCTACCGCTTCATGCGGATGCGAGCCAACGCCGACATAAAGTACCAAGCTCCAATGGTCAGCTCGACAATCAACTCCCTTGGCTTTGGCTATGGACTCCACGTGTGCCCGGGGCGTTTCTTTGCTACAGACGTCGTCAAGATGGCCCTGTGCCACCTGCTGCTCAAGTACGACATCAAGCTGGTTCCAGGCTGCCAACCTGAACCATATAAAGCCATTGGCTTTCACTTGGACCATGACCGCAGCGTGCAGATTGTTATTCGCAGACGGAAGGAAGAGATTGATATGAATGCACTGTGAGGTACTTGAACAATGTAGTCCTGTATGTTAGATCAATCAAAGCACCTTGGAAGTCAACAAATCAAGTCACTGAAATTGGTTACGTGATTGGGGGAAGCGACCTGCGCTCCAACGCCTTATTATTTCGTCGCTGCAGAATGTTGACGGAAGTCGTGCTTAAAGTTGTGCATTGTCTCTAACAATCTTGGTTATCCTGATGGTGTTTTGGCCAGGCGGTTAACAGCTCTTGACTAACCGTTGCAGAATTCAGATGGAGGGCTTGACTGCCCACGTGCTGCGCAGGACCGCTTTAGCCAAGAGGCCATAATTCCAAGATGCCCAAGCTCGGAATTCAGCAGTTGTAAATCCGTGCTGTCACAAGATCAATCTTAATATATAGGGGGTAACATGCCATTTGTTTCTAAGGGTGCGAATATTTGATCTTAAAAAAGAACCGGCAGGTTGCCCGACAGCTGCTCGCTGGGCCAGCTGCACTGACTAAAGAACCAAAAGACCAAGCAGCGGCGAGATCGTGTCTCACCACCCGGAATATCCTTCTGCAAGACCCCAGCTTCTTCAAAGCCCCCATGAAAGGCAGTTCGTTTCCAACGAGTCCTGCAGTCGTATGCTATCTACGTTTAAAGAGAATCTTCACGTCTGGATGAACCATCTGCGTCCAGGCTACCACTATCATCTCGGGAGAGCCATTTTCAACCACTTTCCAATCATACTTCATCAGAATGTGGCACAAAATGATCTTAATGAGGTCGGATGCATAAAATCTGCCTGGGCAAGAATGCTTGCCGACCCCAAAGCCGGCATGTTCGACCGTGGCACAAGGCAGTTGGGCCATGTCCTCCCTATCGCCGGTCTGTCTCATCTTGTAATAACGAAAGCCATCCCACTCATCAGGCTTGTCGTATACGGCCGGGTCACGATTTCCGTCCCCTAGAACGGCAATTCTGGTCCCGACTGGAAGGATTGTGCCATCGCTGAGAGCCATCTCCTGCAGCACACCCCCGAGCATTGCAGCTAGTTTCCGAGTTAGCAAAAGACATTTCCTGCCTATTAAGATCGATTTTTTTTTTGGGGGGGGGGGGTGTTACTGAAAAATATAGGCCTCAGACGCATGCTCTCCTTGATGACGCTATCCAGTAGCCTCAGATTTTGAATATTTGTCTTGTTCCAGTCCGTCCAGCCGGCCTCATTAACCTGCTTCCCAATCTCATGCCGCAGCGACTCTATGACATCGGTATGTCGTGATAGATCCAACAGGGTCACCATTACGAAGTTCGCAGAAGTGTGGTCAGCCACAAAGGTGAGAGCTAGTTGTGCTGCAGCAGGATCGTAGAGTTTCGAGTTTCCACCAGCTGTCTTTTCAAACCAACCGATCGCATCATTGATCGATAATTTTTCTTGGACGCTCGCATCCTTTGCCATAGCCTGTCGTCTCCGTTCTTCCGTAATGCCAGTGATTAGACGACGAGCCGTCTTGAGCTGCCTACGACATCGGTACACGGCAGGAATGAGCCACTGCACCAGAGGCCGCAGGAAGGGAGGACACAGGTCTAGAATGAAACCCCCAAATGAGCAATCTGGGGTATAATTCTGAGCCAGCTCCAGCCATTCAGCATTGCGAGGCGCGTTGTGACCCAGGAAGGTCCTACTGGAGACACGGTGTACAATTCGACAGATGGTATCCGACAGACAAAATTCTTCCCACGTTGCTGCGATCGTTAGCACGTCTGAAAAACTTGCGAACTGGAGCGTGAAAACTTGCCGTGGGTGGTAGCCAGCATATCATCGAGGGCGAGGGCGGTTTCCTCGGAAACGGCGTTCTTGATTTCATCTGATGTGGTCGACAATTTCAGCCATCTGCTAAGGAAAGGGATGAGAAAGTGGCAAGAGAAGAATTCACCTGAAACATGTGTTAGGTTGTATTTTACCCCCTCGCTGACAATATTTGGAAGCCTGGCGAGCTCTAGGAATCCAGCGAAACCTTCGTTGAGGGCTGCATGCGTTCTCTTAAATCATGTGTTATCAGCGACTAGGTGACACTTGAGGGGGATGGTTGATGATGCACCCCATTGTTGATAAGGCAACATACGCTGTTAAAGAAAAGTTCAAATGCGAACCCTGCATGACTCCTGAGGTAATGAGCATGCTCCGCTGGGAGAACGAGTATCTCCCCCCAAGGATCCCTCATCCGAAATGCTTGTCCGCTGAACGACTTTCTCGCAGCTGCCACGAGATCTGGGCCATTCAATATGAACTGCATCCTCGCTTGAAAACCAAGCAGATCATACCATTTCTGAGATTTGAAAAGGGGATACTTCGACAAAGGTGAAGAGGAGTAGATAACTAAAACTAAGTATGCTAAAGTTGCGCCACCGATGACTATCCATATTGGATGCGGCCAGCTGACATACTGCAGAACAGGACTCATTATTGCTTCTGTTGTTCGGCGATTGAGTTTCTGTCATATCAGGCAATGAGAAAAGTGAGAAATTCAGGGGACGAGAAGGTTGCTACTGTTTCTTTGGGAGGGGGTGTTCCATACATTTTGAATAAGGATCATTACCTAGAGTACAACTTCACCCGAACTCACTTCCACGTGGACATAACTAGGACTGCCGGCACATGCAGCCAGCGTCGGCTCACACAGCTGTTCAGTCGGCCTACCTAGTTGTTCTGTCGGTTCACCCAGCTGTTTTCGGTGGCCCCCCCTAGTACAAGATATTTAGCTACCTATGACTAACGTTTTCAGGTATCTGCAAGCCCCCATGTTTTGTGGAAAACCATGATACTAAAAGTTTATAGCCCTTGTCTGGAGGATCATTTATACCTTAGGAAATTTTAATATATTATAATTAGCTTTAGAAATAAAATCTTTTTTTTAAATTAATTAAAGTTTTATACTATTAATTCTTTATTATTATTATATATAAATTTATATTTAAAACTTTTTTAAATTCAATTTAATTATTTTATTTAATAAAATATTATTTTTAACTTTTAATAAATAGTTTTTATTTATATAAACTTATTTAAATAATATTTTATTAATCTTTCTTTATAATATATATAATAAAATATAATAATATTTATAGAAATTTAATTTATTTAATAAACTTTTAAAAACTTTATATTTTTTTAATAAGTGAGTTAAAAAGATTATATTTTTTTATAATTAATTTAGGTGTAAAACGTTGTAGGTTAAAAGGTACGAAACTAGAGGATATTAATCATGCCACCTACTATGGTAGCTTTAAAGTTGTCTTGGATTACATAAAGTTTCTGAGAAAAGTAAATGCTGGGTAAGCTACCGAAAACGCTGGCGTGCTGGTTTGACAGCCGGCAGAAAACATGGGAATGCATTTGAAGTTCAGGGCCCTTGTACGAGTAAGTGAGTGGATTCGTTTCTAATACCAATCAGTTAATACGTACAACACACGAGTAAGTGAAAGGGCACATTCTACTTCCTTTCTTACAATAAGAGAATAAGTATATCCTATTGCATATTAATCTTTTACTGATGCTGGATTGCATAAAAGCACACGATTGAATGATACCGTGATAATCAGGGATGGATCTTGCAGGGACAAAGCTCTTCCTCATGCAACTGTTGACATGAGTACTCCAAGCAGGAAACCCATCCAAAAGAAGATTATACTTCAAAGTGGTTTCGTTTCTAATCCCTATACATATAAATCGCATGCATGACGACCATCCCCGTTTCCCCATCACATATAGAAACCACAGTTCCCATCGTCGTTAGCAATCTAGATAGGCCAGAAGTCCAGATTCACGCTCGATAAAAATCTGGGACTTTCGTCTGTGTAATTTGGTCTTCCAGCAACATCTTCCTCGCAGACAGCATCCAGCATGCCTTTGGCAGATGTCCAGGAGGCCCGCGACGCGGTGGCCATCATCGGCATGGCATGCCGCTTTCCTGGGGAAGCAACCTGCCCATCCAAATTCTGGGATCTCCTCAAGAACGGACGAGGTAAGAAAATCAACAATGGACAGATGAAATGGGTGGACGCAAGAATCACGCAAGAGAAAATAGAATTTTAGACACTAACTCGTTATGAATAACACAAGATGCTTTCTCCACTGATACAGACCGATATAATATATCGGGTTTCTACCATGCCAATAGTGGCGGCCGTCAAAACGTGATACCGCACCAGGGCGGGCATTTTCTCAAAGAGGACCCGTTCGCCTTCGACGCTGCCTTTTTTAACATCACACCCGCAGAAGCAGCAGCTTCGGACCCAAGGCAGCGTCTCGCGCTTGAGGTGGCGTATGAGGCATTCGAGAACTCCGGCCTAACCATGCAGAAGGTGGCTGGTACAAGAACGGCCTGTTTCATGGGCTCAGCAGCAAACATGGGAGACTACAAGGACGCCATCGCCCGCGACTTTGGGAACCAGCCCCAGCACCTAATCATGGGCATCTCAGAGGAGTTAATGAGCAATCGTCTCTCTCACTTTTTTGATCTCCACGGTCCCAGCGTAACCGTTGAGACTGCATGCTCGTCTAGCCTAGTGGCTATCCACCTCGCGTGTCAGAGCTTGCGGTCCGGAGAGACCAACGTATGTATATCCCCCCAATCTTGCCCTCCAAATCTACGTGTTGTATGCGTAAAGTCTCAAATGGGTTCCCTATGCATTTTGCATATGAATTTCAGTCCCGCACAATACAGTCTCTAACTAATCTCCGCGTGTTTTAGATGGCGGTTGCTGGAGGCGTCAGTCTCACACTATCACCTGACACGTCAATGCAGCTACACAATTTATCCGTTCTCAGCCCGGAGGGCCGATCACGGTCCTTCGACGAGAAAGGCGGTGGCTACGGCCGTGGAGAAGGTTGCGGCGTGGTTGTCTTAAAGCTGTTGTCTGCGGCACTACGTGATGGCGATCCGATACGCTCCGTGATACGTGCCTCCGGAGTGAACTCGGATGGCTGGACAAAGGGAATGGCGATGCCATCTGGCGCGTCCCAGGCTCAACTTATCAAGGACGTATACCAATCCGCGGGGTTAGAGTACGGCTCGACCCAATACATCGAAGCTCATGTGAGACAAACTACATACTTGAGTGCTAGATAATTTTGAGGCGCATAGGCTAACAGTATTTGTATCTAGGGAACCGGTACCAAGGCTGGAGATCCCACAGAAGCCCAGGCAATCTACAGTACTATTGGCCAAGGCGCTACCAAGACGCATAAGCTAATAATGGGCAGCGTTAAGCCCAATGTAAGTGTCCTCCAACGAGATTTGAGAAGACGGCGTTGATGCTCCAGCTTGTCCAGGAAGAAGCTGACTGGACCTTTCTCTGACACTAGATTGGTCACCTCGAACCAGCCGCAGGCATAGCCGGCTTGATCAAAGGCGTACTGGCCCTAGAACATGGCCTTATCCCTCCAAATATTCATCTGTCCGAGCTCAACCAAAAAATTCCACTAGACGAGTGGAACATGGCGGTGCCAACCACCTTGACACCATGGCCCGTTTGCAAGAACAGGCGTATGAGTATCAGTAGCTTCGGCTTGGGCGGCACAAATGCGCATGTCGTTGTTGAAGCACATCAACCAGACCAAACTGGCCAGACGAACGACCATATCAGGCCAGCCCATCAGATTTTGGCCAGCACTCCTGTTCACCACGATGTCGCCAGTAGGAGGAAACTTTTCGTCTTCAGCGCCCAGGACCGAGCTGGCTTTGCGAGGATAGGGAAATCACTCGCCGAGCATCTTGACAGTCTGGGCCCTCGTGCATCAAGTCCCGGTTATCTCGCTGATCTTGCCCACACCCTGGCACTTGCAAGATCAGGCCTCGCATGGAAAGGCACCTGCTTGGCAGAGAGCGCGGCCGAGCTAGTTGAACAATTATCCACTGGCTTAGGTGAACATGTCACACGAGATTCCAGAAAACACCCACGCATAGCCTTTGTCTTCACTGGGCAGGGTGCCCAGTGGGCTGGCATGGGTGTGGAGATGCTAGGACGACCTGTGTTTAAGGCAGCTATAGTCAAGTCCGCTTCCATCTTGCGGGAGCTTGGTTGTGACTGGGATCCCATTACGGAGCTGCGGAGAGCGGAAGACGAAAGTCGGCTGCGCCAGGCGGAGATCAGCCAGCCCATATGCACCGTACTCCAGATCGCCCTGGTCGAAGAGCTAAGGTCATGGGGCGTGAAGCCAGAAAAACTTGTCGGTCACTCTAGTGGTGAAATCGCGGCCGCATACTGCCTCGGAGCTTTAACTCATCGTGACGCGGTCATGGCTGCATACTTCCGGGGCAAAGCCTCGGCTAGGCTGCAAACGTTGATGCCAGGTCAGGACGGTGCTATGATGGCCGCTGCTTGTTCCAGAGAGCAGGCGGAGCAGCTGCTATCCGAGCATGATATTGGTGGCGGCCAAGTCACCGTCGCCTGCGTCAATTCGCCATATAGTGTTACCCTCTCGGGTCGCCCGGCAGCGCTTGCCAATTTCTCCGAGGTACTGCGAGAGCACCAAATACCTGCTCGGCGACTCAAAGTCGACGTCCCATACCATTCGCCTCTCATGAACGTTATTTCGGAGGAGTATTCCGCTTCAATATCGAGCATAGTACCCAGAGAGGTGGTCGACGAGTCTATCTGTATGATTTCCAGTCTGACAGGTTCCGAGGTTGCCGCCGAGATGTTGGGTCCTTATTATTGGCTTGGTAACTTGCTCTCGCCAGTGCTATTTTCTGATGCCGTCAGGGAGTTGACCAGACCGTCGGGCTCTGCCGAGACCGAGAACACGGTAGACATGTTTATCGAAGTTGGCCCCCACAGTACCTTGGCCGGGCCAGTTGGACAGATCCTGGATCATTATCATCTAGGACACGTTCCCTACAAGTCGCTCCTTCTACGTGGCCACAGCTCCTCGGAAACTAGTCTACAGCTTGGCCAAGAGCTCTTCCACCAGGGTGCACAGCTTATCGTGGAACACGTCAACGGCGACTCGGACTGTAGGCTATTGACGGACCTGCCTCCATATCCCTGGAAGCATGACAGGAAATACGATGCTACATCGCGTTTACAGAAAGAGTACCTCCGTCGCCAGTTCCCAACCAGAAGTCTGATTGGCGCGAAGATGCCGATGATGGGTGAGAATCAGCATACATGGCGTGGGTTTATCAGCCTCAAAGATGAGCCCTGGTTGCGCGATCACAAGGTCGGCGAAACGGTTTTATTACCCGCCGCGGGGATGCTCAGCATGGCAATTGAGGCAGGCCGGCAGCTTGCAGATACAGCCAAGACACTTCATTCTTACCGACTGCGTGAAGTCTCCTTCTTCGCCGCCCTCTCCCTTCTGGAAAATGCGCCTACTGAGGTCATCTTGACTATGCGGCCGCATTTCGTCAGCACCACTACGAGACAGGCTGCCCCACCTTGGTGGGAGTTCTCGTTATCCTCGAGCTCTGGCGCGGACCGAGTGAGGGATCATTGCCGCGGGCTATTGGCAATGGACTATAAGGAGAACCGGACTGAGCAAATAGACCACGAGGATGTGAGCATTTCAAACCAAAAGATTGCGGATTATTTCCATGTGCTCCGCGAGTGCCAGGCGCATACCTATGGCAGAGAAGAGTTTTATGCACACCTGGACAGACTCGGGTTTCGATATGGCGATAATTTTCGCACCGTTGAAAACATATGCCCAGGCCCCGGAAGGTCAGCCTTCGGTGTTCGCATCTTGGACATTGGCGAAACGTTTAGCAAAGGGCAGACCGATAGGAGGCCTTTTCTGGTTCATGGGGCAACACTCGACGCCTTCTTCCAGAGTTGGACTAGCAGCACCTTCTACAACGGCCAAATTCGCTCCGAGAAGCCATATGCGCCAATCTTTGTGGGTGAAATGGAGGTCACGGCTGACTTCCCAGCTCCAGAGGGTCAGGTCATGCCGGGTTTCTGCCTCTCGGAATATCGTGGCCCCAACGAACTGTCGGCCAGCACCTTCCTGTTTGACCCTTCGCTATCCAAGCTTCATCTCTCGGTCAACGACTTCCGGATATCCGAACTTGACGCTTCTGTATCCGCAGTGGATGATCAGAGCTCTCCAAGCGCGACACCCTTTCATGTGCGCTGGGACTACGCCCTCGATGTCCTACAACCGGACCAAGTGGCGAGGATTCTATCTGATGCGGCTGTTACATCACAGGAATGTCTGCTCGAGCTTGTTCGCATGGCACTCCATGAGAATCCCGCTGCTACAGTCTTTGAGGTGGTGCCGGACTACGCCTCGCTTCCTCAGGCAATCGTCCACACGGTGCGGTCAAATCCTGGATTACCAAACGGTGAAGCTTTGCCCGCCCGAGTTTTCTACGGCATAGTAGACACCCGCGATCAGAAAACATTTGAAGAGGGCGACGACAAGAGCTACCATGGCCAACCAGTAGCACTTGGCCTGCCGGGTTGTGCCCTGCCGGAGCGTGTCCCGCCTGCCTCCCTGTTGGTCATTCCGCCATCAGCCAGCGACCTTGCGGATGCAGGGAATGTCTTGGCACGTTTAATCGACCTGGCCGGCCCCGACGCGACAATTTTACTTGCAGCTAATCTGCCCGACGAAGCATCCGTTCTCGAAGACAAGGGGTTTCGAAGGTGTCTTGTCTTCCCAGGACGTCAAGGATCCGTCGAACAGTATCGCCGCGGCCCTGGGAAGCAGCCTCACGAAAGACTTGGGCCAGAAATCATTATTCTCGAGCCCCCCACGCTGACGAAGAGCTCTGAAACTTTCTCTAGAACGTTGTGTAACCTCTTGGCTGAAAGCGGCCAATCTGTCACGCGTAAGAGCTGGACAGACGCTGTCACCGGAAACAGCATTGCTGGCAAATCTGTTCTATCACTGCTGGAGCTTGAGAAACCTTTCTTGCAAAGTCAATCTCCTTCAGACTTCGCAAGAGTCAAGGATTTGGTACTGCAGCCCGAGCGGCTTCTATGGGTCACTGGCAGCAACCATCCTTCCGTCCACTTGGTAGACGGGCTGGCGCGATGTGTTCGCAACGAAATTACCGGCACCAACTTTCGTATTCTGCACCTGAGCGAGTCCACTGGCAAGGAACATGGGCCGGCTCTGGCTGCATACATCGCCACAAGGGATACACAGGACAATGAGTTCCGCGAAGTTCAAGGCGTGCTCCAGGCTGCCCGGGTATTTCCGGACCTTGAAGGTCACAAGCGTGTAGCGGGACTACTACAAGCTTCTGAACGCATGGTCTCACTTGATGAGCAGCATGTCCCGCTCAAGCTCAGCATCGGGAGGCCTGGTCTTCTGGACACGCTATGCTTCATCACTGACGAAGATATGACTGGCCCGCTGGCAGAAAACGAAGTCGAGGTTCAAGTCAAGGCTGCAGGTCTCAAGTAAGTTCTGGGGTAGCGATGATTCTTTATGGCGACATACTAACATGACTGTTTAGCTTCAAGGATGTCATGGCTGCCATGGGAATGATTCCATTGATGGTTTTGGGTTCAGAAGCCAGCGGAATAGTCCTCAGGACTGGCGACAAAGTGGATCGTTTCGTGAAAGGTGACCGTGTAGCCGTCTTGTGTCCAGAGGGAGCACACAAAACGGTTCTACGAGTTGACGGACGTATGGCAGTCAAGATTCCAGACACTTTCAGCTTCGAGGAGGCGGCTTCGATACTTGTGGTGTTCATCACTGCATACCACGCACTCATCAATGTTGCTAAGCTTGAAAAGGGTCAATCTATTTTGATCCATGCTGCCGCGGGCGGCGTCGGCCAGGCAGCCATACAATTGGCCCGCTACTTGGACCTGGACATCTACGTTACTGCAGGTTCAGAAGAAAAGCGCAAGTTCTTGGCAGAGCGGTACAACATTCCTTCGTCACACATATTCAGCTCACGTGATACAAGCTTCAGCAAGGGGATTGCGCGTGTCACGGAGGGAAAAGGTGTTGACTGCGTCTTGAACTCGCTTTCGGGCGAGCTTCTTTTTGCCTCCTGGAGCTGCGTGGCGCCCTTCGGCACATTTATCGAGCTTGGCCTCCGTGACATTACCGATAACACACGCCTGAGCATGGCACAGTTCCGGAAAAACTGCTGCTTCACCTTCTTCGACATCAAAGACATCCCCAAAAATACCCTGGCTACGATTCTCGACCGCGTTGTTGGGCTGATCCGCCAAGGCCATATCTCGACAGTGAACCCCCTCACGACATATTCTTTCAGCCAGGTCAAAGAGGCTTACCGTACTATGCAGCAGGGAAAGCACTACGGCAAGCTCATACTATCCTTGTCAGGCGACGTTCGAGTTCCGCTCCGCCTCACAGTTGAGCAATCACTAAAGCTCAACCCTGAGGCGACCTATCTTTTGATAGGTGGCCTAGGAGGGTTGGGCCGTAGCCTGGCACAACTTTTCGTCACATCCGGTGCTCGCAACATCGCCTTCATCTCGCGCTCTGCAGACACTTCTCCTCAGGCCAAGGAACTCGTCGCTAAATTGGCCGGCCAAGGCGTCAACATCAGAGTCTTCCGTGGTGACATAGCTGATCGGGAGTCACTTTTTGCGGCTCTCCAGCAATGCTCACAGGAGCTGCCACGCATCCGAGGTGTCATACATTTGGCTGCAGTGCTCCGTGATGGCATATTTGAGAAGCTTTCCCATGAGGAGTGGACCGGCCCACTACGCCCCAAAGTTGAGGGATCGTGGAACTTGCATGAGTATTTCGATCATTCACGACCACTCGACTTCTTTATCTTGTGCGCATCCATCTCGGGTATCTGGGGTCATGCTAGCCAGTCCGCATACGCGGCTGGCAACACATACCAAGATGCCCTAGCCCATTACCGTCGTTCAGAGGGGCTCAAGGCCACTGCCGTCGATCTAGGTATCATTCAAGATGTTGGTATGGCGGCTGAGCGGAATTTCGGCACGCAGTTCGAGTTGTGGAAGAAAGTTATCGGTATTCCAGGGCCCGTATTTCTGGCTTTCATAAAGAGCGTGATCAACAGCCAGCTTGAGGAAGCGCCAGGAGATGACACCGTCCCAGCACAGGTCTGTTTGGGCGTCGGCTCGGCCGACGCCTGGGCAGCGCACGCCGTCGACCCTCCCCTGTACCTCAACGACTCTCGATTCAGGGCCGTGAACACCACACAAGCCGCATCTTCGGTCTCGGCTGACACACAGCAGATGAATGGCGAGACCTCATCGCTGGCACATCGGCTAAGCCAGGCGAGCACCAAAGAGCAGGCGGCAGACATCATCACGGAAGCGCTCGTCCACAAGGCGGCCGGGATCCTTCAAATCCCCACATCTGAGGTCGACCCATCCAAAGCGTTGCACGAATACGGCGTCGACTCGCTAGTAGCGATTGAGGTGCGCAACTGGATCAACTCCTCCATGAAGGCAAATTTGGCCCTGCTAGAGATTATGGGTGGCGAGCCCATCAAGGAATTTGCCACCAAAATTGCGCAGAAGAGCGTGCTATGCAACAAGGCGCTAGGAAAAGAGGACGCAAGCTCCGGGGAGCTGTCAGAGGGATGAAGTAAGGGGATCATTTGACATCATAATATTGGGGGTGGGGGGATAGTTAAAGGTTACCCAGCCAGACAAGGATGCATTTCAAGCCCGCATGGATACTTTTGCAGCCGGAAAATACGTTCAGGATCATTGGGCAGAACTGTGCCGGGGGCTGGCTGCGAACCTGCCAGAGTCCTGGCACATACTCGAAGGCATGTGAGAAGACTGCTTTCTAGAGGGTGTGGTTGAGGTGATCTAGATGGCCCCAGTGAGGCTATGTAGGGTAAGGTTTGCACGACGTTCGACACACGGGGCGCAGATCAATAGAAGATCACTTGTTAGAGAGGTATGGCCATCTTGGTGCAATCAACACGCATTTTGCTTGCCGATTTTCCAACAGTGTTCTCGCTCGAATAATGGTGATAATTCGAGAAACCCGGTGCAGGGAAGTGAATTGGGATCTCCCCTCTCACCATAGGTACTTTCACGGACCCGTGCCACAGGTTTCTCAACTTACATGTGTCGTTAGCACTGGAAACCTTAGAATGTAATTGTCATCGTGTGAGGTTTTTAGACTGCTCTTTACATTTGACCATTTTGTCAACATGATTCAGTTGCAATAGCAATCAGAAATGATCTCCAAGCGATCAGCAGTCATTAACCCTTCGAGTGTAGTACAAAGAGAGCAACTATGCTACACCAGGCACCATCAAGTTGCTGAAAGATTACTTCCTCTCTTCAAGCTCTATGACTCCTGTCTGGGAGTTTGGCCGTCTGTCGTCCATGGCCGCTCGGAAAAACTGAGAGTTGTTGATCGCTGTCTGTCTGTTGACAACGAAGGACTCCGCGTGACCTGTGATCTTGATCACCAATTTCGTTGCATCTGGTGTGCTCTCCTGCCTATAAAAGAAGGGTTAGAAGACAATTCTTATGTATGACATGACTTGAACCTGGTCAAGACATCATTATTATTTTCTTACCCCTCAAGGCGCTGGCGCTAGGCCGTGGGCGAACCCCTGCTGTTTTCAAGTTAGAATGGCATGATGGAACATGAAACACTCTCTGGGATACGCACTTGTCACCTGGATTACCACTGGGGTTTTTTCTTTTCGAATAGAGGCCATGGCTGCGAGATATCTTCAAGAATATTTCGCTTGCGGTGTGCCTTGGTTGCGCAGTCAACAGTCCTGTAGTAAGGGAGGTGGAAGGAAGGAAGAAAGAAATTGCAGCAATGTTTTTGTGGCTGTCACTGCCTAGCGCGGACCAAGTTTGATTGAAATATAGGTGTCTCCGGCCGGCAGAAAGAGACAGTTGTTTTTGCAGCAAGTGATTATCCATCGCACATGCTAAACAGCTTTCCTTAATGCTTAGCGCTCTCCTCTGTCCTATCCGGGCGCCCAGGTGGTTTTATGGCCATCCTGGCATAGAATGAATTTCTGCTATAGCCAGCAAAAACGGAAATAATTATCTAGGTATGGTAGAATAATGTCAGACAAGAAGACTTCTGTCTCTGTATAGGAAGAGACACTGGGTCAAGGTAAGAAAAGTAGTTCCCACCAGAACACCTGCATTGAAGACTGCCTTAAATACTGTTCGTGACACCGTAGAGTCATCTACAAGCCTTCCTCTAAGAAGAAACTTTCAACTACGAGGAGCAAAACTACACAGGTATGCAATCAGACAATCAAGCTTGTGTGTTCACGTGATTGCAACAAAAACAAGCGGGATTGTGAATCACGTTTGAATTCTTGCGAAAATACGATGCACGGGGTCTAGATCTTGCGTCAGCTGGACAAATTTACAAATCATCCGTCTGAACATCACAAGAGGCTTCGGATCTTCATACCGGGGCAGGAATCTGATTGGAAAGCTTTATATGCAGATTGGTCCTGATACGTCCCGGCCCAGTCATTTCCGAATGGCACAGTTATAGAGCACATAAAAGCACACATGTAAAGTGTTTGATTGGAGGAGGATTGGTCTTCCAAATTCTCCAGTGCTCCTAGTTTTCTATCAGCATACCTGGGTATATACCTAGGTAGGTGGGTAGTAGTCTAGTCCAAGTTCTAACTATCAAGTTTCTACGTGTCCACACCCAACAAGTGGTTTTGTGTTTTAAAGCCTCATACATATAAAATGTATGTGGTGCCTTCATACAGTGGTAAACGCTCCAGACCTGGTGTTTAAAAAATACAGTGCCAATAACAGTACAGAGAATACAGTACGTGGGCATGTGGCCTCAGCATTGTGCCGCACATCGCGAAACAAGTTTTGGAGGTTTTTTATAAGGAGATCGGAGATCCGCACCTGCTAAACCGAGATTACACCGGTAAATGCCGTTTTTAAACTTTTTAAGATTATATATTAATATATATATATATATATATTACATTATAATCTCGTTTTAAGCCACTTTTTAAATCTTTTAATTTATTAAACTTAAAATTATTTAAAATTATATTAATATTTTTTAATAGTTTTATTTTTATTCCGTATATATTTAAAAAAATATATAATACTTTTTATATAATAATACGCTTTTAAAACCTAGTATTAGAAAAATATAATATCGAAAATAATTATTAAAATATAATATACTTTTTAAAAAAAATTAAAAGTTTTAATTATATATATATTATAAAACTTTTTAATATAATTTTAAATATATTATTATTTATAAATTTTTATTTTTATAATAATTATTATAAAATCTATTTTTAATATAATAATATAATAAAATAAAAGTAATATTTAATATATATATATATATATTAATATAATACTTATAAGAATTAAGTTAGAAGTTTAAATATATAGTTATTTAAAAGCACACCTTAACAGCATTTAAGCTTCACATCTTTTAAGTGTTTCATTGTTGGGAAGAAAACATAGAAACGCGTTTCCAGTCTCTGCGATTTATCTGGGCTTGGGCTACAGTTTGCTACGGAATATAGTCGACCATCATGTCCTAATAGGAAATAAAAGATTAGAGACAGAGCCCTCTAGATCGCAGACAACCGAAAGAGAGAAGTTGAAAAGGCTAGTGAAAGGAAGACTGCGGCTGCCAAGACTTCAGAAGTTCAAGCCGGGTAAAGCCGGGTAGGGAGTCGATAGAGAGCGGCAGGGCTTAGATCTGGATGGATAACAGTCATGGACTGTCGAAGTTGCTGGGTAGATGGCCTCAAGTCAAAATTGAAGTAATAATTGGTAATTCTGATTTATGAAGCGTTGATGGCCCTGTCTATGTAATTATAATTATCTGTGTATATGCAGAATTATCGCAAGCAAACCCAGGTCAATGTCAATATTTGTCAACTTCTCCGACTATTCTGCCGATGAAGCCCACTTAGGCTGGATAAAAAGAGCATCCGCCATAACAAAAATCTGCTGGCTTCCCACGTCCTCGATGGTTGCCGTAATCCACGCTTTCCGTCCCTCGACTTTGGTAGTTTCAGCTCGCAGCAGAACAGTCGTCCCCACTGAAATCGGGCCCTTGTAATTTACGTTCAAATTTGCCGTAACTGCGATCTTTCCCTGCACGCCAGGCCGTGAGAGGCACGCTTTATACATGCATTCGTCCAATAAAGTTGCAGACACACCGCCGTGGACGATGCCATCGTGTCCGGCCAGCTTGCAGCCAAGGTGGTAAAACGCGAGTAGCGAGCCGGCCTCAACATCAACGAAGACGTACGGTGTGGGGTGAATCATGTCTTCTCCGGCAAGTGTTGTACGCGTGAAGTTATATTGGCCTTGTTCTGGTTCAAACGCTGAGCGCGTGCGGATAACAGACTGTCGTTTTCGGAATTCCATTGTCGCTGGGTGGTTATCAACCATTGATTTGAAGTCCGCTGGGGTGATCACTGGCCGGCTCGGCGTCAGGCGTGTGGTGGATTTTGCTGAGACAGCTGAGGCGACACCCCTCTGGATTATGTATCGTTGGGCATATATTGCCGTTGTAGTCGACTGTATCCGTCGAGGAAGTAGCGATCGAAGTGGAGGTGTTGACATTGCAACAGGTTTGAAAAGTGAGACCCTTTATTCAGAGATATACTATGATACTCATGTGGCTCGAATGATTCTAAGAACTAAATTTGAGAACGGGACGGTAGTAACCAGCACGTGGCTGAGAGAAGGCTGAGGCGCGGCTCGAGAATTTTACGAGGCAAAAAAAAAGATTTAATATCGGACCCAGAAGGGCTTGCTTACTTAAGCGGTGGGTGGGACTGGAATCCAGGAGATATGGGATGGCTTTCCCAAGCTAATCTCCAGATCCAGTTACAGATTCTCAGTAGGTCAGGTCTTTTTACATACTTGTCTTTTCCCACAAGTATATATTACAACATCACTACGTTCCCAACTGTTACGGAGTGTCGTGGGTAACGCATTTTCCCTGCGTCATAGACAAGAAAAAACAGATACAGCACTGTAGCTCATGTATCATCGTATTAGTCTCGGCCGGAATATTCAATTCGGCAGTGATGATGAGCAAGCCTTGCGTGATTCTGCAGTCACTATGCAGCCGTTAGAAAAAACACATGACATTGTCACCTGGCCCTAGAGACCCTCTTCCAGCTCGGTCAATCTCGTGCATTAGGGTAAAAAAAGAACACTGAAGAGGCCTGAGAAGATACAAACGTTCAGTGGGAAAAGTGCTGTGCCAAAGGCCACGGCTGCCTCAGTAAGTAGATTGATTCCAGATGTCAACACAGATGGCTGCGAAGCGGATAACATGGTGAAACTCATCTTTATGCCCAAATTTGCAGAGTCTGAAACATACACACCACAGGGCTGGGTCATGCTCCAGATTCCTCGTCACTGCGTATAGGGCTCCTATGGTTCGGAATCTCCTGGCTGGTAGCCTTGCATCTTTTGTTCTTTAGTAGCCGCGCGGGCTTTGGGAGCCTCACGGATCCCAGCTGCATATTGCAGGCAATGAGAAGAAGTTTGACCATTCCTGGTCGAGTAAGCCGAGGTAGTATGTTTAATGAGGCTAAACCTATTCTGGTATGGTCTTCACAGGTTATATGCTTACCCAGGTACTCCGTACTCTACACGTCTCTACGGCTGAGCAGTATCCATTCGAGGGTTCAGGTGCCAGCTGCGAGGTGGGGTTTTCCCCATGGTGAGTACACGGGGTATCCCCTGTCTGCTGCGGAATTGCGAGGAACTCAAGGCCCCGAAAGACAGGCTTTTCGGGTCACGCTCCGAACCTTCAGACCTCCTCTTGGCGATTGGTCACGTCAGCCAGGCGGTGGAGCTTAGAAGACCACTCTATAAAGGCATATAGTTCATCCACGCGACTTGTGCGGGGAAAGATAGAAAGAGCCTCATTGCCTGTATGAATGTCCAGAAGTTGGGGCGGCTTACTGGAAACGGTATCGCACCGAAGCGTTGAAAGCCCGGTCAGAAGAGAAAGAAACATTGCTATCTCAACATCCCCAGGTACAGAATGGCATCAGCAAAAGAACCTACCAACAAGGAGAAATCTGGTCCGGAAAGTCCGGCAGCAAGTATTCACAGCACCAGCACCACAACCGATGGGCTTACATTTGTTCGCCCTCTGGTGCAATCACTGAGAGCGCGCCCACGACGAGCAACTCGAGCTTGCCTCGCTTGCAGGTCGCGTAAGGTGAGGTGCGATGTCACACAAAATTACCCTTGTAAGCGCCAGAACTCCTTCACCACGCCCTCCCCCCCCCCCTCACACTACTTCTGACTGACACAAATCAACCTTGGAAGGTGGAAACTGTCGCTGGAATGACCATGACTGTATATTACACAGTCGCCGTCGCGCCAAAGTGTTCGTAGCGAACCCTCTGTTCCAACAAGATTTATGCACGTGCTGACTCTCTTTCCCAGGCAGCTGCAGACCCCGGCCAAGCGTCCTCGCACACCAGCCGGTGCTGGGACACCACCAAGTTCAAATCGCAGTGACGAGTCAGCCCTATCTTTTGAGCTATTGCGAGGCCTCGAACACAGCTTAGCGCCGGAAGTGAATCAAGAGCTGGGCCAACAGGACGATGGGAATCAAAAAAATGAGGGCCAGAGCTGGACAAACTCTCAGGGCATACAGGATCTCGAAAATCCACGCCCAACATCTCAACTTTTGTTGGTCGAGCCAGATCACATTTTTCGGTTCTCAGGGGACCAAGGTACAAAACTTGATACTCCACGGATCACGGATCGCGATGGCGTATTTCCTGGAGTTGGATCCAATGTTCCGCATCCGCATGTTCTCCTGGGCTCACGGTCTTGGAGTCTGCGACTCATACCTCGATTTGTCAGGCCCCTTCCGGCTACTATGCTCCTAGAAGATGTGGAATTTCTCCAACGAAAGGGGGCATTGACCATTCCGGACACGACACTACGGGAGGCCTTGATCCAAGCTTACTTGGAGCACGTACATCCGCTTCTTCCGGTGATCAATATCGAGGACTTCGTCGAATCTTTGATTGAAGAGAACGACTTCAATCTCAAAATTAGCCTTTTGTTCCTACAGGCCGTAATGTTTGCAGGATCCGCGTATGTTGACTGGAATCTACTTGCAGAGGCCGGGTTCAAATCACGGAAGGAAGCACGGGAAACCCTATATCAGCGGGTCCGAGTACGTCTAGTTATGTGCGAAAGAAGAATCAAGTTACCTTTGGCTGATTTTGGAGGCAGCTTTTGTACCAGTTCGACTGCGAAAACGACGGACTGGTGAATATTCAGTCCCTTCTTCTCATGACAATGTGGCATGATGAGACGGAAGAACGAACGAACATACGCCAGTGGATGGATCTAGCGATATCCCACGCGTTCGCCCAGTCCCTGAACATCGATCCAAGGTTCAACGAATCCGATATGTCTCTGACTGTTCGAAGACTGCGGCGTAGGATATGGTGGTCCTGCTTTATCAGAGACAGACTAATTTCTTTCGCCATGAGAACGCCACCGCGGATCAAAGATGAGGATTATAACGTCTCGATGCTTGAGTCTGACGACTTCCAATCAGAGTATGTGCATGCCAATGCATCGGCAAAGATATCTGCCATCTGTTCCTACTTCGGCGATAAATATCGGCGTACAACCCTCGGAAGGCTGTGCATCGCTCAGGCGAGGCTTTGCCGATCCCTGACATATGCGGCCTTGTCTGTCCTAACCCAAGAGATTGGAATGACAAACAGCAGCTTTCCTCCCAAACGCAATGTCTCCGACCAGTTGATTGCTGACTGCCACCGAGACCTTTTGGAGTGGTACGACACCCTCTGCCATGGCGATTTGTATCAACCAATCATGTCAGATGACATTCATCCTGACGGAAGTGCAAACCTCGAGCTGAACCGTGCGGTTCTGCACATGATCTACCATGCTGGTGTGCTACGCCTTCACCGCTCACGAATCAATGACGCCGGTACCTCGCCAGGCGACAGAGAACTATCGAAGACATTCGTACAGCACTCAGCCAAACGCATCTCTGAGATCACAAGGAACATCCAGGAACTGGGTCTTGATCGTTTTCTGCCGCTTGCTGCTATCACCACTACAAACTCGGCCATATCGGTGCACTTCCTGGAGATGCGCGGCATTTTTCGAGCAAATGTGTTCGACTCCCAGAAGAACTATCAACGATGTCTCGAGGTGATTAAGTCTATGAAGGAGATTTATAGTACCTCGGACAGTTCGAGCTCATCCTCGGATAGCCCCAGTTTCACCCCACACGAGGATGATTTCGGAGAATCTATTGACTCCCGTGACACGGAGGGTCGGAACGAGGCCGGCGACTGGCGGGAGCTCCTACACATGGAATCGATAGCCGATCATTCCACTGTTCCGGAATGGAGGGATGAGGGAATCCCGGCCCAGTCGTCGCCACCAAACATCTCACAGGTGGAGGCGCTTCTTCGGGATCTTGACGATTACTTTGCCTTACCGGCGTGATGGCTTCATGTGCTCTCTGAGTTGATAGCATCTGTATGCACCACGGAAACGCAGATCATGTTTTCCCCTTGTTTTGCTCCTTGTATCCTTTCGATGGCACGAAACGAGCGTTGTGTATATTCACCAATGTCAGACTATATGAGTTGGATAACCTTGGAATGTAATGCGGTTTGAGACACTAGCTGCACCATTTGTAAAGATCGTGAGTGGTTTGGCTTCTATTCCGTATACGTCCGAGGACATACATGGCGCGTGATTTTGGCAGAAATAACGATGATAATTGGTCTGCGTATTTGGTTCTAGACCGTCTCCTTGATAAATATGCGTGAGGCAAGAGAGTCTGTTATTTCGTAACAGGTACAACGAGGGGCCGTTATGATACTTCAGCCTTGTCTCGAATCAAACATTCATTCTTATTGTAACAGAAACTCTCGGCCGCAACATCATTGACAGGGAACCAACTTGGATAATCACATGAGTGTGCTGCATTGGTTCGAGTCGCCTGCTGTCGATCCTGTTCGCCACGCCTACTTCACAGGGAAGTTCAAATAATCTATTTCGCCGCTTTAATTTGTTTCTTTGCAACGTTCTTGAAGCATAAGCTGCATAACTGCCCCATGTGCGACAAGATGCGGCTCCGACATCACCCAGCAATGTCAACCTTTGCCTATATTTCGTCCGCAAGGCGATGATCAGTGCCTATTTGATACAACTGACACGCTCGACTAAAAAGAAACCATTGGTCCTCGTCCAAGACCTAGAATTCTCGAGCTCATCTTTATGGAATACACTAGGTGCTCTCCACACTTGGTTCTTGATATGAGAATTGATAAGCTCGTCGACCGCAGCCGAGAAAGCGCCGAGTGTGGGCTCCGTTTCGCCTAGTGATAGAAGAGCCGTCGGTAAATTATGGGCGCCGAGGAAGTGGCTCCGCCTCTCTGGGTTAGGTTACCGTCGTGCTAGGCCGGCTCCGACAGTTAGGTTTATACGCCGACGCGGTGTATCTGCCGAGGTTGAGGTCTATTTCGGCGATCGTCGCCTTTCGCGTCCTATATATTCGTCCACTTATCGAAGCATGCATCCTGATGTCTCAAGACCTCCGTTTAAGAGGCGACAACGACCGCAAAGGAAGTCACAGAGTCAGCCGTTTCGTGGGATCGCGAAATCCCTGTCGTGTGGCCTGTTGTGCATCCCCACACTTCGACAGTCCGTCACCCGGGGTCCACCTGTTGGCGGCCAATGTTGGTCTTTCGTGTTCCGGAAGTCTCCATCAGGAGTAGTGGGAAATGGCCAGACATGCAACCTCCACGGACGAGGATCAGCTGTTACGAGGACCGATCTATCATCATACCTAGGTATTCTTCGTCTAAGCTTGGGTAAATCAGCTTTGCAGGCCAGGGCGTGGCGAGCTCTTGAAGTGATGTTGTTCCAAGGTTGACATTCATCTAGAACCTTGGTCCCACTTTTTCCCCATGGGAGAAAAATGGAGAAATTGCGGACGGCCGAGTGTCAAGGATATTTGACCGAGGTACTCAGGCACCCTTGCTTCTCCGATGTTATCTGTTCGCGAGTCTTCAACTGTACCTGGCCATTTGTCTCGCAACCTGCGGCCAGGAAAAGCATCGTACCTAAACGCAGTGACTTCCCGCACCTGCACACTTGGATTTATTTAGCTGATGGATCGGAGCCCTGGCCGTGGCTTTTGGACGATGAGAAAGTGCCATCTCCCTGGTGCCGATTCTCTGGGGATGGAAGATTCCGATAAAGCGCGCGGCGGTAGTTAGCCAGAAGAGGGAAAAGAGCCGCGAGACAAGCGTCTGCCCGCGTTTTTGCCAAGTCATGCTGCGGTGACCCCGGCCAGAAGTGGGAGGCTTCATCCAAAAGGGGTTATGCACCTGACGACAAAAGTCGGACTCGCTTCAAACAACATTTTTTCACGCGACAGGTACCCATACAGTGGGATGCCTTAAACGTCGAGTGCTTCCCTTAATTGGGCGTGTTTGATGTTCCCTCCTTCATCGGCTCTGCCACCAGCCATACCAGATCGTACAAGTGAAACGGTTGGCACTCCCAGAAGAGTCCTACCGACAACATGGCGACATTTCACGATGGAGAGAAGGAAGTTCACGAGGCGATGGGCTACGATGGAGAGAAACCAACCGGAAATGTCAAGAGTGTCAACACCCAATCAGTCGCACTTGCGGCTGCTGTTGCGGCTCAGAAACCGAATTTGTTGAGCCCTAACATGATCAAACTCTATCTCATCATGTCCATTGGGTATCTCGTGTCGACCATGAATGGCTTTGGTACGATCGCAACGCCAGCATAACACAGAGAAGTCACTGACATCCATGACAGATTCATCGTTGATGGGAGCTATCAACGCGATGAAACCTTACCAGCGTGATATGGGGCTGAGCGGAGCCGGGTCCAGTTCTGGTATCGTCTTCATTGTCTATAACCTGGGGCAGATCGCGGCATTCCCTTTCTGCGGCCTGCTGGCTGACGGCTGGGGACGGCGAATCTGCATATTTGTTGGCTGCGTTCTCGTTCTTGTCGGCACAGCCATTCAGGGCTCGGCTCATGGCCTTCAACAATTCATCGGCGGCCGCTTCGTCCTGGGCTTCGGTGCGAGTATTGCCTCGGCTGCCGGTCCTGCATATACTGTCGAGGTAAGTGCCTTTTCTCTATATTGCACCTCTTCGAGGCTAGCCGGCGCACTTGGCTTGTGACAATCCAGCCCTCAGAATTAGGCTACTCGGAGAATTGATTTGCTGACCGAACCCAAAGCTTGCTCACCCTGCGTACCGCGGTGTGATGGCTGGCATGTACAACAATTTCTGGTGGCTGGGCAACATCCTCGCCGGATGGACGACCTTTGGGACGAACTACCACCTCACATCATCTTGGGCCTGGCGGATCCCGACAATTGTACAGGCAGGAATGCCAGCTGTGGTCATGTGTGCCATTTTGTTCTTCCCGGAGTCTCCTCGCTGGCTCATCGCCCACGACCGTCCCGAGGAGGCGCTCGAGATCCTGGCCAAGTACCACGGCGACGGCGACCCGAACTCGGCGATTCCTCAGCTGCAGTACCACGAAATCGTCGAAGACAATAAGCTCACGCGCGATGAGAATCCGTGGTGGGACTTCCGCGAGTTGGTTCACACGCGCGCTGCACGATACCGACTGGCTATGGTTATTGCGATGTCCTTCATTGGACAGTGTAAGTCTTTCTTCACATGTGGGTCGTGAGAAGTTATGAAGATTAAGGGATCGATTTTCCAGGGTCCGGAAACAACGTCGTCAGTTATTTCATGCCAGAAATGTTCAAGTCAGCGGGAATTACCGATACCAACACGCAGCTGCTGCTAAACGCCATTAACCCCATCTTCTCGATGCTGGGAGCTCTCTACGGCGCAAGTCTCTTGGACAAGCTCGGCCGGCGGAAGATGATGCTGTGGGGTCTTGCGGGCAGTCTGTTCTTCTACATTCTCCTGACTGCGTTCGCTGCAAATGCAAATGCTCAACCGCGCCTCGGATACGGTGTGATCGTGTCTATTTGTATGTCATGCCCTTTCCATGCTGTTGCGCGTGAATGGAGCGGCCTCGACAGCACTGCGCTGAGTATGCTCGAAATTGACTAACACTGGTAATAGACTGCTTCGGTATATTCTTCGCCTGGGGCTTCACTCCTCTGCAGACCCTCTACAGTGTGGAGTGTTTGGAGAACCGGACCAGGGCCAAAGGCTCTGGGCTGAACTTCCTGTTCCTCAACATTGCCATGTAAGCAACTCCGGATCCTCTTGATGCCCTTCACTGGAATCCGTTGTCTGCTTGTGGACTGCTTCACTGCACATTTACAGACGCATCTTCTCACACGCTTCTTGTGTGCTGGCGTCCGAAGTATCCCGTTTCGTTTTTTCATCTTTTTCTTGTGACTTCGGAGGGCTAACCTTCGAATACTGAACAGGGTTGTAAACACTTACGGAATAGCTGTCGGAATTGAGAAGATAGCATGGAGACTTTACATCATATACTGCGTTTGGATCGCCATCGAGATGGTCATCATTTACTTCTTCTTCGTCGAGACGGCTGGTAAGACACTGGAGGAGTTGGGCGAGATATTCGAGGCTCCGAATCCAAGGAAAGCAAGCACGAGGAAGGTGAAGGTTGGTCTGGACGAAGACGGTAGGGTGGTTGGTGTTGAGTCCTGAGGGTTTTCGGCAGCAATTCCGATGGTGGCGACAGACTGGGGGATGGAACCATGGAAGAGGCTAGTCCTTTCTAGGCCCTCAAATCCTAATAGTCAAGCCTCCAACACGTCTTTTGGGCGATGTGGCAACATGCTTCTTTCCACTCTGCACCCTAGCTCCCGTGATGCCAAACTTTGGCTTCCAAGGTTGTGACGGCCCTCGTCCCGTTGGATCCAACTGCCCAGTTGCCCAGGTTGGTTCGGCACAAGCCTCGGATCGACGGTGAGAGACACTGGCATTGTACGCTAATTGTCGACAAACCAAGTCCCTCGAGCTGTAATTCAGTAATCGCCCGTTGGCCTGTACCCATTTTGCCCCGGATCAGGCGAGTGGCTGATCGTGCGCGGCCCGAGCCCCACGTCCGCAGATCAATGTAACGCGATAGCTTGGAGGGGCTCCCTTGCGTACGCTTGGACACCTGGGCAGGGGCTTTGAATACCTAGGTAAACATTGAAGTCAGTGGAATAGTCACGAACTTGTCGGCTGTTCCAACTTGAAAGCAAAGAATGAAATACATTGTTATCCACTGGGCAGGTTCGGGGACCTGAAGATCATCTGACATCCACGCGTGGTCAGCTGCCAAGCACGGGAGATCCCTGAACCCCAAGAGCTCATGGGAGATGAAGCATCCTCTACTCCTACCCCCCACTTTCCCAAAAGCCCCTTACGGAAGCACACCCTCCACGTATGTGGCGGGACGACGGGAAGCACCACAACTCTCGAACCTTTTCACAAGCCCGTGTTCCCAAAATGGTAAAAAAGGACAACGATCATTTGTGGGAAATCCTCACGACGTCAGCAAGGAAGATTCCGCTTCCAGAGCGCGCCTTGTCTTTGCTCAGGCAATGCCACCATAGCCTCCTTTAGGGTGGCCAGATGTGATAACATGATGCTCAAGCCCTGCCATTTCGGCAAGTCGGGAAGCATCCGTTTCTTGGTTCCGTGAAGCTTGGCTTCTAGACCGATATTGAACTGATATTGGCCCTATAAACATACGCGTCCTTCCCGTCTCAAGCGGTTGGCTCTATGCGACGGGGACTACGCAACCTTCTTATTGCCTTGCCACGAATTTACGTGGCGTAAACATCTTGAGGATGAGGTATCTTCAAGCCCTGCAGCTGCTTGGTGCATTGGCAGCGCCTGTCCAAGCAGCCTTCTCCTGGAGCTCTGTTAAACTTGGAGGCGGAGGAGGTTTCGTGCCCGGGATCTCTTTCCACCCAAAGACGAAAGGCCTGGCATATGCGAGAACAGACATCGGTGGCCTTTACAGGCTCAACGCTGATGATTCGTGGACAGCCCTGACAGATAGCATCACCACAGACTCAACTTGGTAAGATCTGGGCTGGATGCGATACATAATAGCTTGGAACATCACTAACCAATCTCCGTGTCACAGGAACCATTGGGGCGTTGATGCACTGGCCCTGGATCCTCAGGATGACACCAAAGTCTATGTTGCATTGGGAATGTACACCAACAGGTATGTCTGTACACCTGCCAGAAGAAATCACTTGCTTTGGTTGACACTCTCTCAGCTGGGATCCGAACAATGGTGTCATCGCGCGCAGCTCGGACAAAGGGGCCACATGGAGCATAACGAACTTGCCATTCAAAGTCGGTGGAAACATGGCCGGAAGAGGCATGGGTGAGCGCCTTGCAGTTGACCCGGCCAACTCCAAGATCATCTACTTCGGCGCGCGCAGCGGCAACGGCCTCTGGAAGTCCACTGACGGAGGTGCCACCTTCGCCAAAGTCTCATCATTCACAGCCACGGGTACTTACCGTGCTGACCCCAGTGATTCCACCGGATACAACAGCGACATCCAAGGCCTTGCCTTTGTCACATTCGACACTACATCTGCAGTAACTAATGGCGCAACATCGAGGATCTTCGTCGGCACCGCAAGCAACGGCACTCAGCAAGCCGTGTGGCAGTCGACTGATGCTGGCGCAACGTGGAGCGCAGTCGCCGGCCAGCCCGCAGCCTTCTTCCCTCACAAGGCTAGACTGTCGCCGTCAGAAAAGGTGCTCTACCTTACCTATTCCGATGGAACCGGCCCCTATGATGGAACCAACGGTGGTGTATATCGCTACAGCTTGACTAGCAACACATGGACAAACATTACTCCTGTGTCTGGGTCTGATTTGTATTTCGGGTTCGGTGGCCTGGGATTGGACGTGCTTAAGCCGGGAACTTTGGTGGTCGCGGCCTTGAACTCGTGGTGGCCCGAGGCCCAGATATTCCGCTCCACTGACTCTGGTGCGACCTGGTCACGTCTGTGGGAGTGGACAAACTACCCGGCCATGAACCGCTACTACAGCATTTCCGCGCCACTGGCACCATGGATCTATAAGAGCTTCATTTCCACGCCCGATGCTGAGCAGCTCGGATGGATGATCGAGGCACTGGAGATCGATCCTTTTGACAGCAACCATTGGCTGTACGGAACTGGCCTGACTATTTACGGTGGTCATGATTTGACGAAATGGGACACAGCACACAACATCACCATCCAGTCTCTGGCAGACGGTATTGAGCAAACCTCAATACAGAATGTCGTGTCTGCGCCGGGCGGAAGTGAACTGCTTGTGGCTGTGGGCGACGTCAATGGGTTTACTTTCAAGAGTGCTTCGGACGTGAAGACAAGCCCCGCGACCGCATGGGATCCTTTCTGGCCGACCTCGCCTGACGTTGGTAGGTGTTCCCAGAAACTGCAATCGCTGTTATGTGTCAACTGACTTCCTGCGTTAGACTATGCTGGTAACAAGGTCGCCAACGTGGTCCGCATCGGAAACACGGGAGGGTCGCAGCAGGTTGCCATCAGCAGCGACGGCGGTGCAACTTGGAATCTCAACTACGGTAGCAGCACATCAGATTACGGCGGGCTTGTAGCATACAGCGCCGATGCTGATACTATTGTCTGGTCGACCGCGACCTCAGGTGTGCTGCGGTCCCTGAATCAGGCCTCCTTCTCGGCCGTGACAGGCCTTGCGTCAGGAGCAGTCATTGCGAGCGACAAGCGCAACAATACCGTCTTTTACGGCGGTGCATCGGGTGCATTCTACGTGTCTACCAACACCGGGGCAGCATTCAGCAAGGCTGGAGCTTTGGGAAGCGCAACCTCGGTCGCGGACATCGCGGCTCATCCGACCGTCGCAGGAACGGTGTACGTGTCTACTGACGTTGGCATCTTTAAGTCCACCAACTACGGTGCTACCTTTACCCAGATATCGACTGCCCTCACTGCAACCCAACAGATCGCCCTCGGTCTTGGCTCAGGGACGACCTGGAACCTCTACGCCTTTGGCAACGGCCCGGCAGGGAACAGGTTGTATGCGTCGGCCGACGACGGCAAGACGTGGGTCGACATCCAGGGGTCCCAGGGTTTCGGAAACATCGTCAGCTGCAAGGTGGCAGGTAGCGCAAACAAGGCCGGGCAGGTCTACGTGGGCACCAACGGGCGCGGCGCGTTCTTCGCCTCAGGGACGGTAAGTGGCGGCGGCGGCGGCGGCTCTTCCAGTTCATCCACAGCAGCCACCAGCAGCACTGCGACATCCAGGTCCTCGACGGCCTCCTCTTCCACCAGTGTCGGGCCCACAACGTCCTCAACAAGTTCCACTAGTGCTAAAACAACAAGCAGCTCAACTAAGGTGACCGTCACCTCCACGACGACGTCCAGCCCTCCCGTGGCCACGTGCTCAGCCGCTAAATACGCGCAGTGCGGTGGCAATGGATATACAGGGTGCACAGTCTGTGCCAGCGGGTCTACTTGTCAGGTACAGAATGATTACTACTCGCAGTGTCTGTAGCCTGAAGAGGGAGAATCGCTTTCGTCTGGAGGGGATCTAGGCCGTGGGAAGGCGAGGCCATCCAGACGATGACACGAGAGTTTGATGGGCAGGTTTCTTGCACATATCCGATTCATGTATATATCATTCAGTCGTGAGGAAATCCACAAGCATATATGAGCTCAGAATCTGTCACTGGATATGTCATGGGCAGCAAAAGAGATTACACTAGTTCATGACCTGCCTATCTTTGCCCAAGGTAATTGCACGACCGTTGCTCTACTATCCGTGGCGTAACTAGTACCACACGCCCGAGTGCTTGAGATATAGAGTTTATGAATGAATAGTGTACTTTGGAACTACAGACCGGCATGAGAGCCTCCAACGGAGATACTCATAATCTCTCCGCCGAAGTTGTCTCCATTCCGGGGTGGCTTGGGCGTGCTGTTCAAAGAAATGATATTGGTGGACTACAACCACTCAGGACACAGAAGCCACGTGGGCATCATTTGTGGAGGGAAGTATGTCTTACTAAGTTTTAAGAATAGGTAGGATATATTAAACAGCTAGTCAATGTAATAGGGGCCCGGAGTCCTGAAGCAAAAGTAAAATTCAAGCCTCTTTGGTTCTCGTCCGGTCAGTCTTGGAAGCGACCCAGTTCTGTCGCACCTCACTCGGAGTGAACTCATCCCGCACAGCTCTGATACCAAATATGAGTGAAATGGCAGACGCGAGAAGCAGGACAACCCGAGAAATGACAACGTCGACCGCGCGCAAGGCAGTATGTCCCAGCGTCTTCTCCGCAAAGACGAACCCGCGCTTCGAAAAGGCATGGAGGATGTTGACGAAGACAGGGACGTTGTCAAGCACGCGGAAGATGGCCAAGAGGCTGAGCGTGACCCATGCACGCAGTAAGAGATCATGCAGCAGCTTCGGCATGTACGGCGGACACCTCATCTCCTGCGCCTTGAGAATGACCCCGTTCAGGTTCCAAAAGAAGATCGCCTTGTCGCCATCCTCGGGCTCGGTCCGCTCCACAACCACCACGTCTTGGTCACCCTCGACATCGGCCCGCCTCCAGTCGTGCCAGACGTTCCGGTCGACCCTCACTTCCGTCTCGGCGTCTGATGCTGAGATGGTGCGGACCTGGCTGTCCAGTGTGACTTGTACCCTGCCCTTGACAACGCGCAGGTATTCAACGTGGCGCTCGTGCCAGTGCAGGCCGCTGCCCCATGTTGAACCGGCAGGTACGGTTATGGTGGCCTGGTGAGGTTCGGATAGGTCGTAAGTGACCGCGTCGGGCGCGTCACGCTTGATAACAAGATTGTTCTTGAAGTCATCCATGATGTTTGGCGCTGAGATGATTGTGAGTGACAACAACAGGAGATTATGAGTTGTTTCAAGTAGTTTGGCCGGGGGCAGATAGTCATTTAATGGAAAAGGCCGGCCTCCTTGCTAGCGGCCATTAACTAATTCTAGGGCAGTGTCACAAGATGTTTGCTCTGGAGGTTGTCAGCTAGACACCCGACTAGGTTCCACGTGGTCACACCCTATCCGGATCTAGCATCGCTTGTCACCTTGTCGAATTGGGGGATGGCGGGACAGGGATTTTGTCTCATCAAAACTTGGGCCCAGCATTTGTCCAGCTGACACAATACTTAGACCTCGTGCATCGCGTTTTCATCAAAGGTTCAAGCGTGATTCGCACTCTTTTGTCTCATCAAATCACGTGGGGACACATGCAAGCTTGTCTCTAGGTAGTAGGTGCATAGTATTACTACTTGAAAGTTTTCTGATTAGAGAATCGATGACTCTACGCCGCAAGTATTTCTGACAGGCTTACGTTCAGAATTACTTTGCTCAATCTGAATTTATTCTCTTCCTTGGATCACTATAAATACACATACATAGTCGAGGCCACATCTGACATTGACTAGCTTTTGCGAATGGTATTGTGATTTTTTTGTTTTTCACAAGGCCGGGTCTTAAGCGTTTACCACAGCATGAAGCCACCACATACATTCCGTATGCAAGTGTATCACTGGCATATGGGGTTAGAAACAGAACCACCTTCTTTCGTTAACTACATAGGTATAGAAGACAGTCTATCGTTGTCATTAAGGCCATAGATCCAAAGAGGGGCAGAAGAGATTGTCAGGGGTCTAGAAGATCCATTCAGCAGTGTTGGATAAATTTTTCTCGTGCTGTTTGTATGTGAGATTCCTGCAGCCATTTCCTGCCGGCCGAAAGTACCTGTCATTCACTCGTCCCTAGCTTTGAAGCGGGGTCCGTTAGCTGCAATTCAGTTTGTGTTTTTCCCCCCCGCTAATTAAGCCCTGGCAGCCTAAAAAAGCCATTGCTGCAGTCTCTTCCATTCTTGTTTCTTTTTTTCCCTTCCTCTCTTCTTCTGCATGAAAACGTCCTGCAAGATCCAACTGCGATCGGGACATTTCAGCATACATGTACACCAGCAATCATGTCTGATCCCCAGGGAAGGATGAGCCGTGGTTCAAGAGATGAGTACGTGTTCCAGATGCATCCTTCCATCGAGGACAACCTAACAACTTCGCAGTGGCACACTTGATGCGAAGTGCCAGCGGCTCGACGAGTAAGCAGCACATTTTCAATGCCCTCATGAGATCTGCGTAAGTCACCAGCTCTCTTCTAACCATCGCACAGGCAAGATGCTGCTCCTGACCCTACCAAAATCACCATCAGAATCGAGGGCCACGCAGAGTCCTTCGTAATTGATCGAGACACAGCCATCAAGCACTCCCTCTTCATCGAAGCCATATTGACTGGGCACTTCACGAATGCCAACACGGGAGTCATCCTGCTCGAGGAGAGCGATTACGCCATCCCCGCCACAGTCGGTCTCCTGCAGCGGTACCTCGAGTGGCGCCGGCACGTCGACATCCACGCCGACACCGACGTCGACCTCCCCGACGACCCCATCCAGGAGCTGGAGCACTTCGGCGAGCTCGCCAACTTCTGGCTCCTCGCGGATTACCTGCAGAGCCGCACGATCACCAACGCCATCATGGAGGAGTTCGAGAGCAGGGCGGACGACTTCGAGCTGCTGAACGAGGGGCTCTTCAGGCTGTGGTGGGAGAAGCTCGCGCACCAGCCCACCTGGGGCGCGCTCCGGGGCGTCATGCTCGCCGTGTTCGTGGCGTCGGACGCGATCCAGGACGCGGAGAGCCGCCATGCCACAATGCCCCGGCTGCCGGTCTCCGCACAGATGGCGATCGTTGACGAGATCATCCGCCAGCGTGATGACATCCAAATGGAGCTCATGAGCGGCCTCGAGCGCATGGAGGGATACGTCGATGGTGAGGGCTTAAGGGAGCTCAACAACATTCGAGCATTGGCCGACAAGAAGGTCGCTGCGAGGGACTATTTCAAGCCATAACTCAACCGTCGAGATGGCATCTAGAAGTAAGATAACCGTCTCTCGTGTCTCGTGACCTCGACTAACGGATCTTCATCAGTGGAACCAAAAAGAAGGGGTGTTGGTATGAGCACTAGATGAGCATGGTCCGAGGCACGCACTGAGAGAAACAAGTGCTGTACGACCAAGGTATATGAATGAATGGTGCACACCTGATTGACATCATGTAAACATTTCCACGAGAAGGTACTGGGATCTTGATGAGGAAATTGACGCATGTAAAGAGCGGTCTGTAAGGATGACAACTTGTGCATTTAGAAAATGTAGGCTGCTGAAGTTCTGACATGGAGTCAGATAAGGCTTTGGCTAATTCAGGTGATCCTTTAATGTTGAGTGTTCCGATCATCGTGCCGACAAGATTGACTGGGCGGCGATATACCCGGAAGCATCTGGAGGACAAAAGTCCTGTTGAAATCCCTCGGCGACTTGATGTCACGTTAAGGAAACATAAGTGGTCGACGAGCTCGCGGCCGGCGTTGGTCATCGATGTTGAGGAGGGTTTGAGCAGCCAGATTGGTCTGAAATTTGTGGCATTCTGCAGGCATCATGCTCGGGCCTTTATTACCGACTCACGGCACTGAAGATCCTCCCAGTGCACTCTCCGAAGCCGACTCTCTTGCCGTCCTGACCACACGATGCCCTGAGGGTGATGGTGTCTCCATCTTTCAGGAACTTACGCGCATCCATACCGGCAAGAAGCACTTCCTTCTTGCCGCCCTCGCTCATCTCCAACAGACTGCCGAGCTCTGATGGCTTCGTCCCGCTGATGGTTCCCGAGCCGAGCAGGTCTCCACTCCTCATGGGACAGCCACCGAGGGTGTGGTGGGCAAGCATCTGGGGGAAGGACCACAAGAGGTTCTTGGTGGAAACCCGAGAGATGGTGGAGGTGTCACCCTCAGGGGCTGGGGAAATCGATCAGTCGTGAGGTTGGTAGAGGACTACAGCAGGGCAGGGAACATTTGAACTCACTTGTCAGATCGACCTCACACTGCACGTCAAAGACATTGTCCGGCCTCGCCTCCTTGAGATACTCCTGCACCTGGGGCCTGCCCTCAAGCTCAATGCCCTTGCTCCTGAACGGCTCCAGCGCGTCGGGGGTGACGACCCAAGGGCTGATGGTCGAGGCAAAGTTCTTGCCGTTGAAGGGCCCCAGCGGCACATACTCCCAGTTCTGGATATCCCTCGCGCTCCAGTCGTTGAGCAGGACGTAGCCGAAGATGTGGTCCTCGGCGCTGTTGACGTCGATGGGCGCCCCCATCTCGTTGCCCCTGGCGATGAAGCAGCCCAGCTCGAGCTCGATGTCGAGCTTCTGGCTCGGCCTGACGGCGGGCTGCTTGGGCTCGGCGGCCGGGTCGACGACGATCTGGCCGACTGGCCGCTTGACGGGGTGCCCCGAGACGACGATGCTGGAGGCCCGCCCGTGGTACCCGACGGGCAGGTGTGTGTAGTTTGGCTGCAGGGCGTTTGCTGGGCCGCGCCACATGGAGCCCACGCCGAAGGCATGGTGATAGCCTGCGTAGAAGTCGGTGTAATCACCGATGTGCATTGGCAGGTGCATCTTGGCCCTCCTCATGGGGACAAGGGCCTCTTGACGCAGTGCTGCATTGTCCTTGAGGAACTCGGGGTGCTTGGTGTCTTCGGAGAGCAGGTCCTGGATGGCGCTGCGCACCTGTCGGTGGACGTCTCTCCCCAGTTCTGCAAATCTGTTGAGGGTGGGCGAGTCGAAGACATTGCCCGAGTCCTTGAGACAAGGGAAGATGTTCGCAGCATCTTGTTGGTCAAGAAGCCTCTTCAGGTCTAGGACATGGTTCCCGATGGCGGTCACGGCGTGAGGGGCCTCGCCGTCGGCCGTGGCTGCGATGCCGAAAGGGATGTTGGCAAGAGAGAAGTCGCTGTGAGGGTCGACGTCAGGTACCCAGGTGGAAGAAACCATGATCAATGGTAGTGAGAGTCCCTGCTTTGTTTGGAAACCCTCGTACCTAATGAGTCTCCTAGGAGCCCTGGAGACTGAGAGGCATGACGGCACCTGGGCAGTTGTGGGGCCGAGTTCGGCTACTCCCGGAGGGGCAGGGAAGCCCGACACAAGCCGGCGTGGGCGGGACATCTTGACCCAGCGGTACTCCGTAGCTGCCTTCTTACCCACAACGTTGGAAGAGAAGCCGCGACAGGTACCCCCAGAAACATGGGTACCATGCCGGACTGCTCTGCTCCGGTTTGAGTTAAACATTTGCAGCTCCGGTCAACCGAGACTCGGTCGGGCATCCGCAGCATTTCAGGTCTGCGACCTCTCACCATTCAATTGCGGCAAGAAACTACCAAACGACGACAGCTTCAAGGACAACCTAGCCTCCACAGCCACCCCGCAATGCCTCCTTACCGTGTTTTCAAGAGTAGGAAGCTCCCTCGGGGACAGGGCAAGGCCACCAAGCAACACACCGCCGACTCCGACTCCGACTCCGACTTCGAGCTCGACCAGCACAGCCCGCTGGCATCTTCCGACCTCAAGACCACTTCCTGCCGCCTGAGCAGCACTTCCCGCTGCAGACCATCACCACGCGAATGCAGTGGCCTCGATATGGCAACCGCTTCAACTCGAAGGAGATCATGCTTGTCGTCGACGGCAGCTGCGTGAACAACGGTGCCGGTGCGCGGGGCAACCAACCAGCCGGGGCAGGGAGTGCGCCAAAAGGCGGCTTGAGCTTCATATACCTAGGTATAACGGCGGGGGCGCCGGCGGAGGCGACGGGACCACTATGCTATGCCGAATGACGGGCACGGAGGACCTGAACACGCACGGCAGCCCGCCGCGGGGCCTGACCGCCCCGATCCCCGACATGACAGGCAAGATCGCAATGCCGCTCGAGCAAAAGGACCCGCGAGGCTGCCAGGAGCGATGGGGCTGGGTTGGATGACTACACGAGGCTGCGTGGCTTGTTCGTGTGATGAATGGTCAGGCTGGGGTGGTCAAATTCATCACGCCGTCTGCCTCGTGGCATGACGCGCTGATGGCATGCTGTAAGGAGCCGTGGAAGCCGAAATCCGCGCCTTGACGGACTGTCCACCTGACGGTAGACACAATGCACTGGTGGATCTCTCCACTGCCTCACTGCCTTGTTTTGATCGTATTGGGTGCAGGAAGAGCCCTGCAGCCACCGCTTCCTCTGTTAAGTCTTTTCAAGAGCGCCGGCTTGGTCTTCCAGATCCGACATGACTTCCTTGGTGGAGTTCCGGACTGCCTACCTAGGTACCTACTTAAGTAGGTATGCTGGAGATCGTAGTTTGCCATCTTCTGCTTGTTAAGAAGTCAGTGTCGCCTTGGAATTCGTCAGGCGGCTGAGACTATTCTATGAGGCCTCGGAAATCATTTGTTACCAATTTTAGCTGTCCCAGCTTCTTTTATGCATGCTTACAGGGCATCTGAAATCCCAGTCTTCTATCACAACATCTCTTTCCTCTTCCCTTGTAGCAACACAAGCACTCTTCGCCAATGAACAATTTCTCCATGACTCCTTGAGTGTTCGAATAGGATCTATTGGCATTCTGTTTTCCTTTTCTAACACTGGGTCTTTGAGCGTTTACTACTCTATGAAAGGACCCTACGCCTTCGGGATGTGCACGGATTAAGGAACGAAACCAGTCGAGCAGCAGCATCTTTCAAGATCGTCATTCCCTAGCAGTAATCTTCACAGGGGCGAGGCTTCAAACTGAATCTCGAATAGAACTATAAATACCGCACCCTCCCCCACTCTTCTGCTCAGCCGTACGCTGAAGCTAGAGGTCTTGATGAAGCGTGAAAATCAGACTGGTCTCATCGAAACCGGTAAATCAGGCTGACGGGCATTCACGCTGCATATGACTTTAACTGCAATCTCGCAATATGCTTGAGCTCTGCTGGTGAAGAGTGTATACATGTATAGTTCAGCCGTGATTGTGACAGTGCAAACCAATTATATGATCCCATATCTATGGATATCTGCAATCCAAACATTAGATTCCACTGTTCAAGTTGTTGCTATTAAAAGTGCATGTGATCGGAGAATATGTTGTGAGATTCTTATCCTTGGCAACTTGATCTGAGATACGGAACCTTGTTGACGATCACACTGTGATGACGAACGATGTCAAAGCAGCTTCGTAGTATACACCTGGGCATGTAGTACAAAGGATCTGCAAGGCAGCATATCCGTGTCCGGAGTACCCTGTACATGCTCTGCTGTTTACATGTTACTGCATGGTTGTGCAAGGCGTTCTCTGCGAGTTTCATCAGATGCACGCAGCCGTTGTGGTCAAGGGCCCAGCCAAATCGTCTGCCGATCCCGTATTCTGGTCACTCGGAATCATGTCCATCAGACATTGCACCACGTTGTGCTGCAGTGAGCCCACTCGGACGAGGGTAAGGGTCTTGTCAACTGGTGCGTTTGAGAATCAGGGATGAACAGGAGGCATTTGGCACGAGCCTATGACTCTGTAGAACCTGGTACCCGGTCTGCATTAAGCTTCACCTCAAGTGCTGTCCTCCCTGTCACCACTGACGGGTAGGCCAGGCTCAAACTCCTACTCTTGTTGCTCTGCGGCCGAGCCGAGCAGATCATCTTCACCTCTATTCCGTCACATGTGTGCACCTAGTCGAAATCCACGTCAAAGGCCCAGTTGAAGACGATCAACCCCTGGTTTACCAGCTCACCGGATCTCGTTTGAAAGAGATCGGCGGATCCCTGGGCTGTGCGCCGCAAAATTGGCAAGCACCACCTTGTTGGAGTGGGGACGACAAGCCCGCCCGACAACAGGCCAGCATCACCTTCAAATTTACCCCTGACCCGTTGTACGTTTGACCGCCCGACACCCAGCCGGTCATACAAACACCAACACCGGCCGACATCTGACGCATACTAGTATACTCACCTCACCTCACATCTACACTCACACCCACTGAGGTCACTCATTCATCCAACCTCACCCGACACCAGGACTCCCCTCCACCGGCTGCTCCGTTCACCGGCACATCACCAGATCCATCCACCATGGCGAACCTCGAGGGCATTGACGAGCAGAGCCTCGACTGGCTGCGATGCTTCGACACCATGTTCATCATCGATGACTCGGCCGCCATGGCACCCTACTGGCAGGACGTGCAACACCTCATCGAGAAGGTTGCCCCTATCTGTGCTCAGCACGATCCTGATGGCATCGACCTCTACTTCGTCAACCGTATGTGTCCCGTGCCCTGCTGAATCTCGAGAGCCTCAGCTGATAAGAGGCATATACAGACAAGCCTGGCGGACTTCTCGGCCAGTTCAAGTCCATCCGGAAGACGGGCTACACCCGCATCGGTGGCTTCGTCGGAGGCATGCTGCTCACAGAGAAGGGCAAGGAGGTCAGCTCCATCTTCACCGAGAAGGTCAAGCCCGCCGGCAAGTGCAACATCGGCGCGCGCCTGTAAGCAGATTCCCCCCCAAACCCCTGGATGCCGGGCCCCCGTGTGAGAGGAGGGCAGAGGCACCGCCTCCGCCCCTTGCCACACACGGGCCGGCCGGTGAGAGCGAGAGTCAGACAGCCGCTAACCCGACGGGCGACGCAGCGGCAAGCTGCTGGAGTGGTACATTGAGAAGTTCAAGGCGGGCGAGGAGAGCGCGGCGCTGAACCTGATCGTGCTGACGGCGGGCGCCTTCGACGACGACATCAAGACGCCCATCGTCAACATCGCGCGCGAGCTCGACGCCGCCAACGCGCCCGCGCACCAGGTCGGCATCCAGCTGTTCCGCCTCGGCGGCCCCAACATGGAGCGCCAGAAGACCTTTGACTACCTCGACGACGAGCTCTACAAGGAGGCCAAGGTCCGCGACATCGTCGACACCGTCACCTACAAGGGCGCCGGCGGCGCCGGCGACCTCTCCGGCGACGAGCTGCTCAAGGTCGTCCTGGGCGCCGTCGTCAAGAAGCTCGACACGCGGAGCTCCGAGCTGCGCCTGCAGGGCGGGGCCCAGGTGCTGAGGGCCGAGAGGGACTAGGGCGTCTGGCGTGGAGCGAGAGTCTTTTACGGAGCACGGTTGTGCTTCCGTGGATTGAAGCGGTATTTTGGTAGGAAGTTTGTGCCATACTATGAAGACTCTAGACCCAGTTGCTGGGGTCATTTTGCATCTGTCGATGGATGTTAGCCAGGACCAACATGTGAAACAGAGCGATCAGTCGAACTTGCCGATGGCCTGGCCTGCTCGCTTGCACTATCCTTCATCTGCCGCCGTGAAAGCATCGGTTGAACGGTCACTGTTGGGCGAGTCCAGGTCGTGAATCGAGTGGCATTGGCAGCAAGGACCAGGTGACCGCTTGCATGCGCATCGTTATGCTAACCCGACTCAGTGTGCCAAAGACGGATACCCCAGGACATCGCTTGACCAAATACCGGTGTGTTGGATGTACATTGCTCTTCTGTGCTCCACGCATCGACCATGTAAATCACGTAACGTGGACTTGAGGACGTGACTCAAAAATGAAGTGTCGTGAATCATTTGAAGAAAAAGGTAACCATCATGATGGTTTGCAAATCCAGTCGGGAAGGTGGGTATAATAATATGATGTCTCGTGCACAGCGTATGTGGTCCCTCCTGCCTCGAAGGTCGGTTTTAATATGCTCGGAATGCGAACCGAAACTGAGCCAGTGTTTAGGGGTCAATCAAACGGCTTTCATGAAACCATAAAAAAATCTAAAACCTTCCACTGCCTGTTCTATAAACTCTTTGTATGCTTTTAGGTTCATCTAGTAAGTAAGAACGATGATGGATGCACCGCAAGAAGAAGAGACAATGCTAGACGGTATGTAATAATTATTTTTCAAGTAGTTTTATTTTTAATCTTTATATATATAAAATATATAAAAGCTGGGAGGGATGACACGCGCCTCGGTCTAAGGGTCCTTCACCTCTAACTTTATAATTAATTAATAACTTATAATAAGTATTAAATAAAAAGAAATATAGTAAAGTTATTTTTAAATATTTATTAAATAAAAATAAAAAGAAGATATTATATTAAAAAGTTATAAAAAAAGTATTTATTTATATAATTTGTATTTAAAGTTATTATTAATTTATTTTAAAATATTATATAATAATAAAGTTTTTAAATTAAATATTAAAATTTATATTATATTAATAATAATATAAAAATATATAATATATAATAATAAAATAAATATATTATAATAAAATAAAAATATTATAATAAAATAAAAATATTATAATAAAATAAAAATATTATAATAAAATAAAAATATTATAATAAAATAAAAATATTATAATAAAATAAAAATATTATAATAAAATAAAAATATTATAATAAAATAAAAATATTATAATAAAATAAAAATATTATAATAAAATAAAAACTTTTATATAATAAATTATTTATTCTTATATAAATAAATTTAAAAATATATATTTAATAATTATTAATTTTATACTTAAAATAAATAAATAATAAAAATATATATTATAATTAAAATTAAGAACGGAAATTCGTATACCTAAAATTAAAAGGCGCGCACCTAGTATAACTTAGCGGTATTTATATATATGTACGAATTTTTTTTAGCTAGGGCTTATTATAATAATTAATAAGGTTGTTATATATAATTAATATTTAGTAATATTTGCTTATAATTAATTAAATTAAAACGGAAAACTATGTAAATTATATATGTTAGGATTAAAATTAGTATTATTTTAAGTGGAATTTATGCTTAATTATATATATATTTAATCTTTATTATATACTTTAATTTCTAGTTATATATCTATATTATTACTAGTAAAGGTTTTACTAATAACATTATTTATAGTTAGGTTTACTTATAGTAACTAATTAATAGTCTTCCACACCCCTATATACTGTTTTTTAATTATTAGTAGGGTACTTGAGGATATATTTAAAGGAGTAGTTTGTTATTTTAATTAATAGTTTATTTATTTTATAAGTTTTACTATTAATTACTGGTTTCGCTAAATTATTCTTTATTAGATATTATTATTACGGGTATTTTTCTAATTTAAGGATTATAGAGTTAAGTTATTCTATTTTTAAGTTAAATTAATTTATTAAAAGGAAGCCGTTGTTGCCTTTATTTTATCCCCTATTTTAGTTCTTAGGTTAGTAATTATTAACTATATTCTCTTACTTATTACGGCTTTTATTCGGATTCTACTACTTTTAAGGATACTTGCCTTATTAGTTATAAATATAGCTATCTAGTAAGGTTGTCCCTTAATTAATTTAACTTGCTTTAATAATTAAATTAAAAATAAAAAATTCTCGGTTAATAAGTTATAATTAAATTAAAAGAATTTATATATATCTACTTTTTTAAAAAATAATTAACCTTTTTCTTATTAATAATATAATTAATATAAATTAATTTAAATTATATAAAAATAAGGTAAGTATAAGTTAAAAGTAAATAATTATCTTATAAAATCTTATCTTTAAATATTTATTTAAAGTACTTTTTTTTCTTTTAAAAAAGATTTAGTATTACTTATAATACCTACGTTAAAAGGCTTCCTAGTTACTTTTATTCATTAAACTTTTAAAAAAAATATTTTTTAATATATTTTTTTTAATTAAAAATTATAAATAATATTTTCTAAAACCTTATAAATAGCCTTAATAAAATAAAAAATATTCCCTATTTTATAATTTAAATAAATTTTAAGTTTTTAATATATATTTTTTATTAAAGATATTATATATAGATTAAAATTAAGTATTTTATAAATTGTATAGGCTGCCCACTTAGCTATAATTTCCTCCTTTTTATTTATATAATAGATCTTTAAATATTAAATTATTATTTATTAATTTAAAAACTTCTTTTATAAGTGGTACTAAGCTGAATTAAAAATTTAATAATTAATTAAATATTTTATAAATTTAAATAGGTTAAATAAAGCTTAATAAGTATAGGGGATTTTATTTAGAATATTTAATAAAATTATTATTTTATTTTTTATTAATATATTAAATAAAGTTATATTTATATTCTCCTTATTTAAATTCTTATTTTTATTAATTTCCTTCTTTTCTACTTTTAATAATATACTTAGGACCTTTTATTATTTCTTTTTAATATTAAAAATAATATTTATATTAATATAAAAAATATATAATTAATAATAAATGTATAAAAATATATATTTAAAGATATTAATTAAAATAATATTATAATTAATAATAATAATTCTTAGATTTATAGCTTTATATTCTATTAATAATAATTTAATTTATTTAAAAAATTATTAAAAATTTATTTTAATTTTATTATTAATAATGTTTTAAAATAAGGGTAAATTTTTTTTTATATATATTATAGTTATAGTTTAAAAAAATAATATTTTTTATTATTAATTAAATAAGTATAATTAAAGGAAAAATATTATAAAAAATATTAGCCTTAAATTTATTCTATTTATTTTCTTTTATATTAAAAAATATCTATAATATTTCCTTTTTTATTTTAAATTTAATAATATTAATAATCCTTTTTTTAAAGCTAGTCTAAAATTACTTATACTAATATATAAATATCCTATTTTTTTTTATTAGCTAAAACTTTATTATATTAAACCTTAACTTAATTATAAAATATTTTTATTAAAGTATAAATTTAAGTTTTTTTAGTTTAGCTAGGGAAGGGTTATAGGCTACTTAGGAGAGGAATTTGTATTATTTTATAATTAGTTTAATCTAGCCTTATTTAATTTTAGGGACCATCTAGGGCCTATAATAAGTATACCTTTTCTTTTAAATTATAAATTTTTATTTATTTTTTAAAGTTTTAATTTTATAAATAATTCCTTATTAAAAATAGTTAGCTTTAATTATAAAGGTATTATAAATAATTAAGGTTAAAAGTTATTATATACCGTGGTTATAAATTAAAATCTTATAATTTAATTTTAAATTATATAAAACTATTAACTAACTAGCTAATTTTATAGTTTTATTTAACTTAGCTTTAAGTTTTATATAGGTATTATATTTATTATTAAAAAGTTTTAGTAATATAAAAGGATTAAAAAGCGTTAGTTAATAATAGTTATTAATAATAATATTATAATTTTAATTATAATAATTTACCTATTATTATAATTTAAATTTTAAATAATTTAATATTTATATTATTAATTATAATATTTAAAAAATAATATTTAAATAAATATAATAAAAATTTAATTCTTAATTAATTATTTATAATAATTAAATAATTAATTTAATTAATAATAATATAATAATTAATAAATATTATTTAATAAAAAAAGATTTTATTATAGGGTATATTATAAAAAATATAAAAAAGAATGTAAAAAAATATTATTAGGGTGGTATAATAAATAAAATAAAGTCTTTTAATTAGTTATAGTAATATTTAATTAGATTTAGGTACGCGCCTTTTAATTTTAGGTGTGTGAATTTCCGTTCTCTTAAAGTTTAATATTTTAATTTTATCTAATTCTACGCTTCCAAGACTTCTTAAAGGCCGCTATGTACTTTTTGTATCGATACTCCGACTACGGTCTCTTTACCCACTTCGAGTAAAAGTATCACACGTTCTGCCGTATCGCAGTTGTCCCTGTCACAAACTTTGACCCCTTCAAGGCTGCCTTTAATGTTATCAGCTGGCCGAAGTGGGTTTAACAAGAGCTAATTTTGCACATGAGCTCTTCGGAGGTACGCGCCATGCAGCTGACATACATAAGGATGGACTGCGTTTGATGCCCCCCATCATACCTGAACGCGATATTTGAGTTTGCAAAGCATGGATGTTGTTCCTCCCACGGGTGCCCAGGTGAACCCGTAGACCGCCTTTGAGACTTGGTAAGCTCGTGGGCCCGCAGACATGTTGCCGTCATTGGGAGAGGAGATACCGCATATATCCACTTGAAACTTAGAAATGCCCCTATTGCCTGCTCAGTGAGCTAGATTGACCACGGCTTTATGGTTGCACAACGTCTATCTGGTTTCGCTTCTATTCCCTACACGTCCGAAGACATACATGGCGCCTTAATACAGTAGTAGAAGCTCAAGTTCCAGCGTTTCAAAAAAACATCAATTGATTACCAGACTGTTTCGACATCACCCTGGTAGCAAATAAGGTCTTCATGTTTTAATTACATCCCGGCTCAACACAACATGACTGCTGCTTACGTGCGAGCCTATCCCTCGACAAGAAACACCTTTAAAGAATGGGCGTGCGTGAATAGATGCGAGAACATCTTTCCCCACTACCATAGGGTATGCTTAAGCTGCTACATGGTCGAACATTGTCAGCCGTACGAATGTCAGCAGTTTAGCAAATCTCGATGCTTGCAGCTGCCGAGAACAGCAGGGGTAGCCGACTGCCGCCTGCGTCAAAGGATTGGAATGCTTAATTCTGCGGATGACACAAATTCCGTGCCGCGGCATCATGCCGCACTGTGGCGCACCAAGGCTGGTTGGTTGCACATGTGTAGTATGTGATAGTCCATGCATACCAAAGCGATCTTTCACAGGACGTTCCGCAGAACATTGGTAAAAGACGGAAAATAGGCTGTCGAGTCTCGGCCCGGCGATTAGGGTCCACTGCTTCAGGAAGGCCGGTCGAAACTTCACTGCACCCTGTGGCGAGTACGTTCAAGCACCGCGTTTTCAAGGGCAGATGGTCGGGTAACTGCATTGGGTTGATCAAGGACGGCGTGCCTCAGTGACGCACAGTGCTCGTATGTAAGATGAAGGTGGAGTTGGCATTGTTGATAGAATGCTTGATCAAAAGGAACCTCATAATTCCCGGTGGAAGGCCAGCCTGCCATCGGAAAGCCTGGAAAGACAGAAAATCTACGCGGCGAATTGGATAAGGCCGAGGCAACGGGGCAGTTGGGCCGCCTACTGTAGGCACCCGCGAACTTAACCTTATTGTGTGGGAACAAGGGGCTGGGCTGGCTGGCTGGGCTGCTCCCTTGACGATGGGGTGTGTCCTTGTGCGGTGCAATGCGAGGACTTTGTGTTGCAGTCACAGGACGAAGAGGACCGGGAGTCGGCCCCACCCAAGTTTTTGATCAGCACATATGCGATGGACGGAAATGAATGGGACGATGGACATCTCATTTCCCCTCCAAACCCAATGAGATGTTTTCGGCCACGCCAAGACTCGATCATCGTTAGCGTAAGCGCCGGGTCGGGATCAGACACAAGTGACGGCTGTCATGCCGATTGGGGATTGTTGTCCTGACGCCACAACGCCTTTTGGAACGGAAATGTGTAATAAAGAGAAGGTCGAGCACCGAGCAGCCTGGCAGCCCTGGCCAGGCATTGAAGACAATCACCGTGGAGATCATGACGGTGTAGTCGAGGAAATTAAGAGACATTTACTGTAGTACTCCGTACACCTTGTCGTGATATGCTCTGCGATATACGCAGGCGGGCAATTTCCCGCCCATAGCCGCTGTACCAATAAGCTTTTCACGCCATGTCAACTGACTCGGTCCTTTATCGTTATCCGCTGTCAACCCCATGATGCCATCCGTTCCCAGGTTGGCTCACCCGCTCTTCCGGGACCCCATTCAGCTCCAGTGCTCGCTTTCTGTCATCGACGGCCTGCTTCAGTCGGCACGACCTCCGTCCCTGGCCACAACAGAGGGACCTGCAGAAGATCGGAACTACTGGTAACGGTTTCGTCCCATGTGCTGATACTAACTGGCATTACCCCAGCGTGGCGAAAGGAGGGATGTTACGTTCCAGGAAGTCCCTACACCCTCCTGGCCCCTTTACCCCAGATGTTGGCCCTGGCTCCCCTGGGCCTTTCCTTGGCGTGCAGCTTGAGCCAGAGCTCAATCCTTGGAGCAACATTGCAGTTCGCCAAGTCCGTGCGGGCGTCCAGCAACCCCGGTTGACCAAACCCTTCCAGGCACAGCTTGTTGACGGGGAGAGTCGAGTGGGCTGATGGGACGCCGCGGGAGCTCCTGGGCTGGGCAGTATTGTGGCCGTGGCACCCCGAAACTAGATCTGAATCCGATGGCTGGGCCGAGCCTGGGGAAGCTTGTTGGCTCGACTCATGGAGCTACCTAGGTATATAAGTCGCCCGAGGTATTCCTGATCCGGCCGCCTGCGCTTGTCCCTTTGTTCTTTTTCCCACAATATCAAGGCCCGCCGATCCAAGCATACGTTGGTCAACTGCTTCTTTCACATCTCCGCCTTGACACCGAGTTCCGAAAGACCACCAATCTCAACCGCCAACATGAAGGTCACCCTCCTCGCCGCCGGCCTCGTCGCCACCGTCTTCGCCCAGGACTTCTCCAGCATCCCCCAGTGTGCCCAGTCCTGCTTGACGGATGCCATCGCCCAGGACGGCCAGTGCCAGGCCACCGACGCGGCTTGCGTCTGCGGCCGTATCGACCAGCTGACCAGCCTCGCCACCGGCTGTGTCCTCAGCGGCTGTGGACAGGACGTTGCTCTCAGTATGCCGACACCCACCCCTCCCTGAATGCCTCTGTGCGTGTGTTTGTTCCGTGCCCGTTACTAACATGACTGCTCCCTTTTAAGACCAAGTCCTGCCCGCCGTCCAGGCCTTCTGCGCCAACGCTGGCTCAGGCGCCGGCTCTGCCCCCCCATCCGCCGCCCCGTCCGCCGCCCCGTCCGCCGCCCCGTCCGCTGCCCCGTCCGCCGCCCCGTCCGCCGCCCCATCCGCCCCAGCCAGCGCCGAGCCGTCCGTTGTCCCCACCCCGTCTGAGGCGGCGCCTGCGAGCTCGGGCGCCCCTTCTGCTCCTGCGACCGAGGCCCAACCTTCGGGGGCGGCCTCTCATGCGAGCAGCCAGACCCACGCGCCCAGCGCCACTCACAGCGCCAACCCCACTGGCGCCTCGATTACCCCCACATCCACCGCTGTCACTGCTGGTGCGGCCCAGTACGGCTCCGTCAGCGGCCTGGCTGCTTTCATCCTTGGTGCTATTGCCATCTTCTAAAGATGTGGCTGGGCCCCTACCGTCGTAGTAGTATTCTGTGGGATGTCATTTGGATGTTGAATCTGAATTCAGTCCTTGTGTATTTCTACACCATAAGAGGGAAAAGGATTGGAAATGATGAGTAATCTGCATACTAGAGACCTCAGCATACCCTAAAATAATAATAATAACAATTCAACGCCCAACGTATGCCTTTGAAGCCTTGTGGAAGGCCCATGTACTGGAGCTGACATGATGTTGAAAGTTCCCAGTCGCCTAGGCAGTATGAAGGTTTTTAAGCGCGGTGGTCCAGAGTCAGCGCTTTGAACCGTCCTACTAGAATAAACTCGGGTAGAAAAATATTAGGAATAAATTTAGATTTACCTATAGAGTTATAAAATAAAAACTTTCCATAACTTAATTAACGTTTAATTATTACTTATATAAATATAATTATTTTAATATATTAAGTTTAAATATAATAAATAAATAAATATATTTTATAATATCGGTTAGTTTAATCTTTATATAAAGTATTAGTAAATTAATTATATATATTCGGTTAATTAAAAGTTTATAGGCTAGGCGATAAAATACTTAGTTAAATTAATAAACCTTTTATTAACTAAGTTAATTATATATTTAAACACGTAATTATTATAGTAACTAATTTATTATAAACTATTATTTTAATATTAATAATTTTTTATTTTTTTAATTAAAATTAAATTTCTTCATTCTTCCTTTTATTCCTTCCTTTTAACTAATTAAAAAACTTTATTTTATTAATAAAATAGTTTTTAAATTTAAATTTAATTTAAAAATATTATTAAATATATAATTATAAGTTACTTATTTTAAACGGTTTAAAATACTTTAAATCGATGTTTATAAACTAGTTTAAATTACTTGAATTTGAATTCTTTTTAATAAGTAAAATTGAGCTTAAATTATTAATTATTTACCGGGCTATTTATTAATTAATTATTAATTATAACTAATATTAATTAATTTAATTAACTTTTTAATAGTTTTTTTTATAGTTTAATTAATATAATAAATATAATTTCTTTTTATTAAATATAATCCTTTTTTATTTATATAATTTATTATTTATTTATTTTATTTAAAAACTTTATTTTATTTAAAGTTATTTTATTTAAAAACTTTATTTTATTTAACTTTATTTTAATTAATTTATTTAAAAACTTCGTTTTTATTATTAATATTAATTATAAAAGTAGTTATAATATTTTATTTTTATTTAAATAAAGTATTCGGATAAAGTTAAATAGGGTTTAAAGTATTAGTTTAATACTTAGTTTAATATAAATACTATTAAAATAAAAGTTATTATAAAGTTTTTTAAAAAGTTTTAATTTAATTTATTTAAAATGTTCCTTAATTTAATTCTTAAAAGCTTTAAAAAAAGTATTAAAAAAGCTTATTAAAGTTAAAAATTAAGTAGTTTTTAATAATATATTAAATTTTTTTAATATTAGTTTTAATTATTATATATTCCTTTTTATAATTATTACTAATATACCTTTTTATTTTATTTTTTAACTTAAACTTTTTTTATTAGAATAGTATAGGTAGGAATATAGTTAGCGCATGCTTATAGTAGCTATAGATAATTTTATTTTTAAAAGTATATAACGTATATAAAAATTTAAGGATTGTAAATAGTTATAATGCTAGAATATTTCTATTTAAATATTATAAGAAAAAGAAAAAAGTTGAAAAAATAAATAAAAGTTATTTACTTAGGTAATATAAAGTAGGTTAGGTAGGTAGGTAGCCGCCTTATTTATTTATTTATTTATAAAACTTACCTAGTAAAGGGGTCCTGCTTATTTTTTACCGAGAGAATTATCGGTTTATATGTTAGTTTAAGCGAAGCACACGAGGTTATTAATAGTTAATACCTAAATAGCTTAAACTTTATTTTTTTTAAACTTAATAATAAAGTAATATTACTAATTTATCTTTTAAAAAATTATAACGGTAAAATAGTATTACCGGTTTATTGTTCCGACTATAGTAATTACGCTTAAGTAGCTTAAATAACTCGTCCTTTAAATATTATATTTTTAAATTATAACGATAAGGTAGCCTTACTAATTTATTTTTTTTAAAAAAATTTAATGTTTAAATAATTTAAATAATTTTATACTTTATTATTAAAAACTAATAGGTAACTAATTAATATTAATTAATTTAATTTTTATATAAAATATTAATAAATTAATTATATATATTTAATTAGTTAAAAATCTATAAGCTAGGCGACGAAGTACTTAGTTAAATTAGTAAACCTTCTACTAACTAAATTAATTACATGCTTAAGCACGTAATTACTACAGTAGTTAATTTATTATAAACTATTATTTTAATATATAATATATTAAATCTTTTAAAATTTTAAAATAAAAATATATTTTTATATTTTTATATTTTTATTATTTTATATTTTTTTATTTTTATATTTTTATATTTTTATATTTTTATATTTTTATATTTTTATATTTTTATATTTTTATATTTTTATATTTTTATATTTTTATATTTTTATATTTTTATATTTTTATATTTTTATATTTTTATATTTTTATATTTTTATATTTTTATATTTTTATATTTTTATATTTTTATATTTTTATATTTTTATTATTTATTAAATAATATAATTTTTTAAAAATTATAATTATTATTTATATAAAAATAAAATTTAATGTATTTTTAAAATTAAATTTAATTAAATTTATTATATTTAAACTTTTTTTATAATTTTATAAAAGACCGAAGCTTCGCGCACTTAAAATCGAAGATTATATATTTAAATTATAATTTTTTAAATTTTTATAAAAAATATAATAAAAATATAATTTATATTAAAATAATATTCTATTTATAAGTATAAAATATACGTTATATAAAAATATAAAAACTTAAAAAAAATTTTATTATATTTTAATAATTATTATAATATAAAGTTTTTAATTTATTATTATTATTATAACTATTATTATACTTATTAAAAGATTATAAAAGTATTATTATTATAATAAAAATTTAATTTTATTATGAAAATAAATAAACTTATATTAATATAATTAATTTATATTAAAATAAAAAATTATAATAAATTAAATAATAATATAATATAAAATAATTAAAATAAATAAATTAAAATTATAATTATATATCTTTTAATTTTATATTAAGAAAGGATAATTATAATTTATAAATATCCTTAATAATTATTAAATAATATATAGGTATATATTCTGTGTTTGTGTGGGGATTGAGAAATTTGGCTGTATAGGATACTGGGGTGTGCGGGATAATAGGGTCACACGGTAAGTCGGCGTACCCTGTAACGCACAACCCCACTAACGCACACGCATTTCCTACTAAAAACGTCGATTTTTACTATAGTATTTTTAATTCTATAAAAATACTATAAATATAAAATTTATATTATTATATAATAAATTTTTTATTTATTATAAAAAAAAATTTAAATAAGTAATATATAGTACTATAAGTTAGAAATAAATTTTTAAATTTTAATTTTATATTTTTTAACTAATTTCTATATAAATTATTAGTAGTTTAATTAAAATATTAAAACTTATTTTTTTAATTTATTTAATTAAATAATATATAATATTAAATTAAATATATATATATTATTATTATTATATTTATATATAATTTAAAAGTTTTTATTTATAGAAATTTTTTAAAATTATTTATTTAATATTTAAAAACGTAAAGTAAATAATATAAAGAAAAATTACTCTACTTTTTTAAATATTTAATATTTAATTCTATAAATTTTTTATTAATAAAAACTTTTAATATTATTATTTTAATATTTTTTATAGTATTTATTATATATATTATATTCTTTTAAATTTAAATTTTATTATTTTATTTAAGTTTTTAAATAAAGTATAAAAAAAATTATTTTTAAACCTTTCTTTTATTTTTATTCTTTTAATAATTAAAGAAATATCTTAAAATTATAAAAATTTATATATAACTTATTATACTATTAAATATTTTAAATAAATTTAGTCTATATTTTTAAAATATATCTAGAATTAAATAAACTAGTATAAAAATGAGGCTTTTTGGTGGGAAATACGTGTGCGTTGGTGGGGTTGTGCGTTAAAGGGTGCGTTGACTTAAGTATATCACTCCGTAACTGCCTCGAAATCATCGAAGTGTTCCTTTCCTTTCCTGCGTTCCAATGAAGCTGGCCGAAACCCACCCTGCCCCAACTCTCTCGTACACATCCGAGCCGTTGAGACCATTTACGAGGCTCCTGACAACTAACAAGACGCAGCACCGTTCGCCTGTTCCGGTGGCATCCGTACTTTTGGAGCCACTCAGACGCCCTAGTATGACGCATTGCACATTTTGCGGTCGCGCAGCAGAAATGCTCGGCGCATCGAATACCAACTCTGACTCCCATCCACTTGCTGTCAATGACAAATCTGGCACGAAGTCTTGAACGATCACTTTAATCCCCATTGACTCCGAGTTGTCAAAGGTATGCCATGTTTCTTTCAGCTCAGTACTCGCCCATGGCGAGACGATACTTTGCCCATCCCAGACGACCTTACCTCCTGGTACATCTAGGTATTCGATGCCTCCCTTGTGCGCCATCCATGACCAAGTAGGTGGTGGATGCGCGAAGCCAGAAAAGTCAATTCGGATCAACTCAGGGGTGTTATCTGTAAGGGCTCGGACCCAGAGAAGGCTCCGTCGCAGGAGACCAGGTGAGGACTCGTCGAGTACGCCGCAGCCGCCATGCACACCAAGATTATCGATCAGCCGACTCTCCAAGCCAGCAATCGCCATAGGTCGGTCTGTGTCACGGGAAAGCTCCAAGCGCGAGTACTGCTGGTACAGATCTTGATAGAGGCGGATGCGCCCCCCGGTGCTGCTGTCGACGGCGAGTTTGGGGAAGTTAGGGTCGCCGAGAAAGGACGCGAGGTGGCTATACGATGTGTCCGTCTTGTCAGCCTCTTCAACGATTCATGACAAGATAGTAAGTGAATTTCTTTTGCAAGATCTCACTGCTCGGCGGCTTTCCGTATAGGCCTTTGTTTCCTTTCGCTCCATCTCCCTCCTTCCCTCCCCCCCTCTCTCTTGTCCAATTCTATTTGAAGAGACACACTTACTTTGTCATTCTTGTCATGGTCTCGCATCTGATGCCCATGCCGCACTCCCAATAAGTTTGGTTGTCAGTAAAGTGGATTGTACGCCGTGCTAGAGCTCTCTCTTGCAATACCCAGCCCCGTCGGTTGAGTTGACTTTCCAGGACATCTCCACTAAAGTCGTCCATGAATCGCCCTATGTGAATCATCGGCCCATCCTTACGGGTGATGCTCAATGACTTCGGTGTATCGTGCGATCGTCGGAGGAATCCTGCATCTTGCCCAATCGCCGAGCTGGCAGCCAATACACAATACGCGTTGCTGAAGACGTCCTGCATCAGCTTGGCTTGCTCTTCGAAATCCCCTCCGGGACCTTGTACAATGCATAGAGAATCGATCCACAGATACTCGACCGAAAGAGCCCTGGTTATGGTAACTGCATCCTGGAATGTTTTCGGAAGATTCGTGAATTCGAGGGTCTTCCTGAATTGTTCCAGATTCGATGGTGTGGTACAAAAATGAAGGCCGTCTCCCCAACGATGAGACAACGCGATGTACCTGGCATTAGTCCGACGAGGAAGCTGACCCTCGCACAGCCTTATTGGATCATTCTCTTTTTGTCCCACGGATAAGAGCCGCTTTGGAAGCTTCAGGCCTGTCGATGTCGTGCAGTTTTGATGCCCTTTATCGCAGTCTTCAAGCCAATTGCGGAGGAGATGAATGTGAACTTTGCTTCCGGGGACTGGCAGAAGAGGCAGGCCTAACTGCACACGATCATTTGCATGCACACCGTTTCCTTGTTCTGGGACGGGTTGTGCTGGTTAGGATCGGGTCATTACAGCAACAGCAATATGGCTTACTCACCGGGGCCTCGGCGCAAAGTCAGGACGGGCGGGTAGCGCTCATTGATTCGGATCATGGAATCGCTCCGGTCGAAATAGACTTCGTTGTTGCGGTCCATACCTAAATAATTGCACAGTGTAAGTCGCAAGTCGCAAAAGTCGCATGGCAGGCGTTGTCGCATATTGGCTAAATTTTCTTTGAGACGGAAGCTCTTTGCACAAAATTCCAGCGCTTCGCATTCCGAACACAATTTGGCGCTGATTGGGGCCGCTAGGGCCGCTGGGGTATGCATATCGGCAACAATAAGGCTCTCCAGAAATTGGGCGGCAAATGTGTTGTCGACGGTGAATTTCCAGATCTTATCCAGCTGAGAATACTTAGAACTCTGCTATGATCCGAATCCCGATAGATCTCCACCCTGATAGATATTCCCGGGCTGGGAGGGAAATGAACATTTGAACTCACTCGCTAAAATCGGTCAGCACACCATCTGATACGCAGGTATTGATTGCTTTTGCTGCGTTGATCTGTACTCACCGGCTAGATTCAGGAACGCGTAAGCTACTGCTCTAGTCAATGCATTCACTATTTCCGTACAAGAATCACCTACATCGAAGTTATGCTTGAGTGAAGCCAGCGTTAGAGGTGGTCCATTGTATCATGACACGGCTTAGGCCTAGATTCTTGACCACTTACCGACTAAACGCGTCAGAATAGACAAGGTTAGCTTTCCAGGGAATCTCCTGACTCTTCACGCATTCAACATGTGGCTTACATACTATTAGAGGTTAGCTTAGTCATCCGGAAATTGAATAGATCTACTCATCCTTACAGTCTTCATTTTCTTTCAGAATTAGTGGATGGCTCAACCTGTGCGTGATAGTGTTATCAGGCGCAACCTTTTCATCTTTGAGAACGTACGGCTAGCTGTAAAGGTTCACAGTCAGCGTTCCTGCGCAGAATCGTGTGACCAGGACGAAACGAACTTACATTATCTCGTTGGGCAGGAGGCACTAGAGTTCCCCTATTCTTTGGTACCACCACTGCTGATGTGACCTTCAAGGCCTCTGGCATTTGGGCGGAAAATGATGACGTGAGAGAATCGATTCCGGAACAGGGCCAATAGTTCCGTGCCGTTTTACCATATTCTTGAATATCTTGCAAAGCCTCTAAGAGCTTACTCGCCGTCGTACGGCGGCGGCCACCCTGAGGTGGGGCAGGGGCTTCACCTGCCTCGCTGATCCGGATGGCCGGAACTGCTGATGTCCCCGCGATGTCCATCGACCCGCTGCGGTGTCCAACAATATCAAAAGAGTTGCGGGCGATCTGCGCGGTTTGAGTGCGATTTTCAGGGAGAGCAACGACTAGAAGATCGTTCTTGACAATCGCCAAAAGGTCTGATAGGGCGGTGTACCCAGGCCCCTTTAGCCTTGTCTCCATAGTGTCGATACGTTGTGAGACTTTCTGGTGTACTCTCGGACTTCCGTCGGGGCTCTTTTCCCAGTATGGGGCTGAGTACCCGCCGAGATCCTTCAAGCTGTTGTTGAACTCTACCAATGCCTCATATCCATCAAGAAGCCATACCAAAATCTCCAAGGTGATGCATCCAAGTGACCAGATATCGTAGAGACGGGAACGTGCAGTGGCAGAGCCTTGGACTGCTTCAGGAGGGCCGTATAATGGGGTACCGTTTTGAGTGCTCGTAGGACCAGACCGCCGACCAGTTGGAACAAAATGGTGCTTGGCAAGTCCCATGTCTGCAATCTTCCATTTGCCAGTGCGGGTTCCATCTTCGAAGCGCAGGATGTTTTCGGGTTTCAGATCGCCATGTCGCCACGACCCGGCACCGTCGTCCCAGTTGTGAAGCCGGTCGAGAGCATCCGCCAGTCCGGCAAGCTGATTCATGATTTGTTTGACAAATTCTTCATCGAGAAGTCTCTCGTGGGATTCGAAAAAGTCCCGAAGACTCCCTCCGTCGGCCCATTGGAACATGAAATACTTGTCCTTGCCTTTTGAAATGACAGCCCTCACTTGAATGATGTGCTCGTGTTTCAAATCAGCCATCTCAACCAGAGCTTTGGCTTCTTTCTTCCATTCTTCCAAGACCCCCTTTCTTGTAACCTTCAGCTCCTTGATGGCGGCATTGGCAACCTGCCCGTTCATCTGCTGCAGATTAGAAAGCGATTCACAGTGTTGTTATGTCCAGCACGTAGAACCTGTCAATTAATTCTTCGGAGTGAAACGAACCTTGAGCATTGGGCTTTCCATGTGGTCCCTATGTACAGTCACCTGATACACTTTCCCAAATGTACCCTCCCTTGTGACTTCGTCGACAAACGTGAAGGGGAGTATATGATTCTCCTTAAGATCGATCTGGATTTCTGTGTCTTTGAATATTGGCGCTTGAACTTGCCACTGTTTCTCTCGGAAATCACGTCTCCTCTGCCGAGACCAATGTTCGGTTTGGAAACAGTCAGGCCAGTTGTTACTCTCCCTGTTTTCTTCATACTGAACAGGAAGATCGTCGTCGTTGAATTCGTTGGATTTGAATTGCTGCATGGCATGGAACAGATCAGGGGAACTTATTCCACAGAGAATTAAGGTAGCGAACACTCTCCTGCAGGATTCAGCAATCCAAGACGCCAATTCATCAGCTTCAGGACCTTCCACTCCAAGTTCTTCGATCACGGCATCTCGCGAAATCACTTCCCGAAGGCAAGATTCTGGGACAAATTCGCGCTTGAAGCCAGGTGGAAATTGACTGGTCTCCTCTACCTCGTAAAGCTTGTTCACCAATGGCTCACGTGAGGGCACCATGGTCGCTATCAAAACACTCGGCAAAAGCGAAATCGAAGGTGACGAATGAGTTTGCAAAGCGGGGCATAGATTCACATCAAGAGGTGAGCTTTCTCTCAAATTATCTTCTGGGCCACCACTCAGCCGCGGAGCCTCATCAGAATATTTCGTCAATCGTGCCACAGATCGGCAGCCGCACTACACTCAATTACCTGGATGGAGGCCTTTAGATTGTGGGCTGACCACCCACCACATGCACCATGCAGCCATTCAATAGTTAGTATGTATGGGGATTAGAAACGAAACCACTCAATAGTTAAACATTGGCCCTTGCGCAAGCCACTGCACAAATGAAAACGCCAAGCTGCAAGCCCAACCCAACTGATTAGACCGGTAAATAATTGTAACAGTGATCAACCAAAACTTCCAAAATATGACATTCCTATCGGCGACCGGTTTCCGCATGCGGCTAAGCCTGATGCTGCTAATTGCTGCAAGACGGGTGTTGACTTCTTAAATTCACGGAATCACCCGCCTTTCCTTTGTGAACGCTGGCGCGGCCTGCTGAAAAGGGGTTGGGCACCTGGGGGTAAGGATCGGTGAGGATCTCCGATTTTCTGGACCGGCGCTCCTGTCCTCGGAAGATGACCGCACTAGCCCTGATGGTACCCACGGTCGGAATTCGAATTCACTGAGCAGACAGGCTTCTCGCATTATCAAAGTGCTTTGCATGCATACTAGGCCATGACAATCTCTTCATCGACATTGCAGAATCTCGTTGAGGGATAGGTGCCTGGGCGCCTCTATGGTGTAGACATTTCGAACCATCTAAGCCGAAGTCAGCAAATCATCAACACGTGAGATGTCTTCAGGTCCAACATACGCGTATCTTAAAGTGCCCGGTGCCGAACTTTGTTCGGAGTAGTGAAATCAATTTTGTTGGATTTACTCGCTTTCCCGCGATATTCTGTGATTCAATGGTCGAGTCCGAGGTGTCACTGTCATAGACCGGCACAGGCTCGACTGTGGAGTTCAGGGCCTCATCGGCCTTTGCAAGGGGGTCGGTATCTTTACGGCAGTCGGATGGCATTTCTGTGGCGGAAAGGTAGGAACAAGGGACTTAGAAGATTGGTTTAGTGATATTGAATTGAATTGCCTTTTCCATCTGAGGAGAAATCCGAGGAACGCGCCACGCGTCTGGAATCGGCGTACACTTTATACCCCGGGTGGACTGCTCCCAGCCTGAAAGCCGCAACGAGAAGTAGAAAAACGGCTCAGCCCCCACAGGGCAGTGCACAGTCGGCCTTATGCAGGTGACCCGGGTCACATTGAAACATGGCTGCCTCGGGCGGCTTCAGCCGCAGGCGAACCGGGCACACAAAATTTGGACCCCGCTGCCCGCTCGGAGATGTCCAGCCTAGAGGTAGGTGCCTGGTCAAACGATCCGCGGGCAGTATGTACCATACCTGAGTAGCTACACACCATCTTCCAAGAATGTCACCTAGGTAGCTTGATGTTACAGAGAACCCTACAAGGTACTGTCAATAGGAGGGATAGTTACAGCACATGTGGCACATCCTTTTCCATATTAATCTACCAAAAGCTGACCGAACCTTTCATACGGGGGTGACTTCCATGCGACCACCATCATGCAATTCATGAGTAATCCCTCACACCACCAGTTCTGCCGTGGACTGTTGTACGCTATTCGGTTCCTTCTGGGTCACAATCCCACGCAGCTTGCCCACCAGGCTCTTGGAATCCCCACCAGTGTTAAGGTAAGAAGTTACCACTTAAGCAATCGAGAACAGAACAAGAGACCAAGCAAGTTTGTAGACCCAGAGGGACTAAAATGACATGCATGACTGGTTGCCTTTCAGATTGATGAGTGAGCACCATCTTCGCACGTAAGATGTTCACTCAACCATCAGCTGGATATCTAAGGGACTGCAAAACGCCCCGCTGAAGCATCCCTGGAGTAGGTCACGTAAGTGAGAGGTGGTCAGCAATGCATTACTACACGCACCATGGGCTTGCCAAGCCTCGTTGAGCCCAAGTCCGCTGCGCCTCGGTACCTAGGTATTTTTATACTTCCGTAGCTGGGGGGCCGAGATTCAGAGCCAGGGCCTGAGTGTTTCGCGCGTCATATATAAATATTTTTCTCATAAACCGACCAAGTCTCCAAATTAAAATGAAGAGTGGTTGCTTAATTATTCTCACGCCCTACAGAAATGGCTTCCATGTCGAATTTTGTGGATTCTTGGAAGACCTCAGCGAATGACGCCGACTCGGATGTCACCGAAGCATCAAGCTATGGCCGTAGGTACTACCCAGCTAGTTGTCAATCACCACGAGGACCATGCTCTAAGTTATTGCAGGCTATTCTTGCAGCGATCCTGGAGGGGAGACACGTTCAGTGATAGAGCAAGTCTCTGCCCAAGAGGATGCAACCGAATCTCGTCGTACAGTTCTCAGCACAATACCTTCCCAGGTTCCGCGGTTTCATGCTGGGAGTGGATATTTGCAGGACCAGAGTAAAAGTTCCGACGCAACCAGAGTGGTTTCTTTTGGGAGTCATGGAAATGGTTCCACAGCCGATTCTGTTTCCGCCGTTCATACAGAATCCTTGCTCGGGTTCGACACTTACAAGCTGCCAAGTGATCAGACCAGGTCCAGTGAAGAGACTTCAGACTATGATATTGATGTACGCCTTGGAAGCCCTTAGAGCTGGATGATTTCACTAACGTTCTGTTCAGCTCGATGATAAGGGAGCCAAAGCCTTTTCCTCCCATGGAAATATTGACATTGTGATCCATCGTGCATCTATCAAAAGTGAAGGATTGCCTGATGTCACGAAATACCCAAAGCTTCGATACGAGGATAGTCTTGTCTCTAATTACACCGATCTGGGTGCCCAGGGACTACGAAATGCCTACCAGAGCGGATCAGCTGGAGGAGCCGCAGTTTCATCCAATTTGATCGACGAGAGCGAACCTATCCAGGAACGACTGCTCAGTATCCTAGAGCCCATACCAGGACACAGTGAGAGGAAAGGATTCTTTCCTCGGGCAATGCTTGATGTTGTGATAAATGAAAAGTGTGTCAGGGAAGTCCTTGAAGACAATTTAGGAGATTCTGAACTTCCGGAAGTCCTTGAAGATTATGCTAGGAAGATTTGTGGTATTTCATCCACAAATAACCCTGAAACTCCACCCTCGTCTTTCAAGAAGATTTTCGTTACGCTTGTTTTCAGTGAGAGAATCAAAGCTATGCCATTATTCATTGCTGAAAATGTTAGCGATGAGGACCTTCCACTGCACAAAGTCCCTTCGGGGCGTCCTAAATTTTTCACTCTTGGGAGACGCACTGTCAATCATAAGTCGGGGAGCAATGGCCTAGCATGTTTCCGAAAATGGCCACCATTGGATGTTCGCAAATTCGAGGAGTGGCAGTGGACAACCCTGGCCCCTTTCTTCCATCCGCCTCAGCGCAAAGACGTGGCTCACTTCATCCTACCAGACCAAAGTCCATTGCCATTCACAGAGGACAGCCGCTTCAGTGATTCAAGCAATGAAGCCAGCATTCATAAGCCTCTTGAGGTTGATGGCGGCTACAGCAGTGTCTTCAAGGTCAACATACACCCAGAGCATCATGCATTCCACAATCATCCCGTGAGTCTTAAAAAACATCCAACGTCCTCAAAGCACTAAAAGCCCCTAACAAATCTGTGCTTTAGAGACCCAATCATGGCTTCGCCATAAAATGCCTTTTCTCCAAGGACAGGCAGCTATTTCAGCAAGAAGCGGCAACTCTGATGAAATTCAGCGGTGACGCTCACAAGCATCTAATTTCCCTCTTGGCAACTTATGAACAATTCAACCGCTTTTACCTGGTCTTCCCCTGGGCCGAGGCGGACCTTCGAGATTACTGGTCCACAATCATGCCAAAACCAACCTACAACTGCGAGACTATCATATGGGTGGCAAGCCAATGCCTGGGACTCGCACACGGTCTGCTCAAGATTCATAAATATGAAAGCAGCACTTTGAAGAAGAGCAGTGAGCTCTACGGCCGACATGGTGACATCAAACCCGAGAACGTGTTATGGTTTCGTGATGACAGCAACAAGACCGGCATGGGCACGCTTAAGATCACAGATTTTGGTCTGACAGAGTTCTCCAAACACAGCAAAACATATAAGTCACGGAGGAAACTCGCCGTTTCACCGTCGTACCGTCCTCCAGAATGCGATTTTGAAGGCGTCCCGATTGGAAGGTCTTACGACATCTGGACCTTGGGTTGCCTCTACCTGGAGATGATATCATGGCTCTTGGGCCGCTGGAATTTGGTTGAGGAGTTTCAAAGGAGAAGGACGACAATTGATCATCTATTCCCTGATATGGAATCTGACACCTTCTTTGAACCTGTTCGCGGAAATGGTCCCGACGCTATTGCAGTGCGGGTGAAGTGTGCCGTAGTAGAGGTATGTTCATTCCGGAAAGGGTTTCTTTTTTGAAACTACTAATTTGTAGGATCAGTTTATCCTTGACCTCCATGCGCATGTGAGATGCAGCGAATATCTCCACGAGTTCCTGCAGAT